>OX104116.1:15718376-16052772 GCA_944474755.1 Limnoperna fortunei | reverse complement strand
TTTATCACGTTGTCTGTCAACACTGAGATTGCGGGTTCGATTCTCACTGCAGGCAGGGTGTACTCGACTCCAATCTTAATTGACAAGAATTAAGAGTTTTCCTACCGCAGGTCGGGGGTTTTCTCCGGGTTCTCCGGCTTCCTCTCCCAATAAAAACTGGACACCATTATATAGCTGAAAAATTGCTGAAAGTGGCGTTAAAACACCATTCCCACAAACAAACATCAATTCCTTTCGTGGTAGAGGTGAATTCTGACTTAGGAAGATATGTGGCCCCTGTTTTTTGATTTGTGGATTGTCTTTTTGGAGTTTCTTGTGTTCGGTATTTTGTTATTCCTTTCATTTATTTCTGATTAACTACAAAGTACACAGTCACAGAAAAAATAGATATGTGTCATTAGATTTCAAAACTAATGTGAACACTACACACAACCCAATAAAATTTCTAAATACAGTTACCTTAGATATATGGTATACAATATTAATCTAATGATACATGGTAGGCAATAATAATGCAATGACATGACCTCGTATTTGTTTGTTTGTTTGAATGGTGTTTAACGCTTGCACTTTCGTCAATTTAACAGCTATATCAAGGCGTCCATTTTTTATGCAAAATGCCACTTAGTGTACATCGTCATACTATATAGAAACTTTATATATTTTCACAATTGATTATTTAATTTTAATTATTGAATACATACCAGTATACTTTATATCGATAAACGTACTATCTGTTATATATTGGATTACGCAGTATTCTAAATTGGACTATGCTTAATCCAATTAAATAATTTGAATTTGATATTAATACTTAACGTTCGCGGCGGATCTAAAAATATCCTTTGAAGGCAAATTTCCATCCATCCTGCATCCAATATAATGATCGCATCATACATATGCCATATTTTTTAAAATGATTAGAAAAAAGGGGGCTGGGAAAGATACTAAAATGATCAAAAGTTATCTATTGTTAGGTTAATATTGGGGAAAACTATAAATTAATTAGAAACTATACCATCTTTTTTCAGAAAATGCTAATAAATTATGTGCAGAAATGAATACAAATGTTTATAAAATGTTTGTTTTCAAGGAAAACAATCTCATTATTTTCTTCGAATTGCTTTTAACTAGCACTTAAAACAACTATGTAAGAGAAACAACGTAATTTAAGGTTACATAACTGTTATAAGTCAGGGTGAGTTTTTCGTTCGCCGACATCAGCCTAAATATCTTGTCGGTTAAATTTATTCACAGAAATTTTACTACATATAAAAAGGGGCGAAATATGAAATATGGCCAAAAACAAGAAAAAACATGTCGGAACACAGCACTCACTTTGTTTGCGAAATTGTTTCTCTTGTTTCCTAGAAATGTCAACCCCCCCCCCCCCCCCCAACACACACACCTTCTTTCAAATGGTATGGGGCTTATTCATGTTGTTCAATTTTAGTGATTCTACTCTGTATCACTTTGATGTAATAAGTAAGTCCATATTCAAATCTAAAGTTTTCAAAATGACTGCTCGGTTTAACATATCGGTACATGTATGAAATATAATCATGGTACTTTATTCTAATTTCTTAACGTGGCCAATTCTATCTACCAGAAGTTCAATAGTTCACCGGACTCTAGGTACCTTTCTGATGACTCATATTGATATACAATGTAGTTCTAGCAAATTATCCAACAGTGATGAAATCTGAAAGCGGTCATATACAATATCTTAATGAGAGTCAAGATTTTATCTGAATGTTTTATGCATTAATTACTTTTAGGCTGTTGCACACTGAAACTAATAATGTCAATTTTATTTGTTTACTGCTATAAACATGTAGATAAATTCTTACACGTCTAGTGAAGCCATCTCTAGAGGATACTTTGCCTTCATTTATAGATTAATTAAGTTACATTTGTTTTAGTGTCCAATATATAATCATACTAATATAGGTCCAAGTTAAACTGTCTACCTGCCGTCTTAATTTGAATACAGCAACAATTGATCTAACATTAAAATTGTCACATTAAAGTAATCATAAATGAAATAATATATTTTATTCATAATTATATACTTAGAAACCATTATAGTTAAGGATAAATTTTAAGTGGAAATCAACTACCTTTTTCAATGCCATTTTTAAACGGAGACATTTCATGTAGAAAATGTAGATGTAGTTTGATTTCGAACACACTTCATTGGTAGAAGGGGTTTGATATAAATATGTTCAGCTACAAAGAAGATGTGTATTCTTGCTATATTTTACGACATGTATTTTTAGAACTAGATCAAGAATATTGATATGAATATTATCATTATTGTTATTATTATTACTCAGTTTTACTTTTTCCAATATGACGCTAGCTTTCCAAATTCCTTCTCACTTTTGTTATTTTTGCTCTTTATGTTTCTCATTTTTCCAAAAAGGCAGAGGAAAAAGTTAGAAATATTTCATTTTTAAAGTTTCGAGATAAATTGTTATGGGACAAGATTCTTCAGAATTGGCCAGTGAGATCGAAGCAGTATTCCAAATCTCCAAAATATTGATACCCAAATATATTTTATTTTTATATCTAACATAGCGAAAAATGACAAACACCAAACGCACTGTACATTGTCTTATACTTAGCCCAAATATATTGATCCAATACAGATCGGATGTGGCCTCGTTGGACGAGTGGTTAATTAGTTCGTCTACTATATTGATCACCGGGTCTGTTAACACCCTTTTTACAACTAAAATACTTAAACAACTGAACATTGTTAATATTTCAAACATTGCTACATTTTAGTCACAACAGAGTCAAGGTTATGACCCAAGCCGCTCTATGAACAAAACAATCTGTTTAATTAAATTCGATCCCTCATCTCTCCAGTTTTGATTATACATCGCGTCGAAAATAAGTACAGAAGCCATGAGAGGACGAATTCTAATTAGATTGGACAAAATCATAAGAAGATTGAATATCTTTGTTTTCGTAGGACAACCGGACATAAGTACGTTCCGATTGTACTGAGATTTTTTGTCTTTGTTCAGGGGGCCTCGGTCGCCGAGTGGTTAAGGGGGTTCGTCTACTATTGATCACGTGGTCTGTCAACACTGAGTTTGCGGGTTCGAGTCTCACTGCTGGCAGGGTGTACTCGACTCCAATCTTAATTGACAAGGATTGCCAGTTTTCATACCGCAGGTCAGGGGTTTTCTCCGGTTACTCCGGCTGATCTAACATAGCGAAAAATGACAAACACCAAACGCACTGTACATTCCATCATTGTTAATCACTTTTTCTATCTTTATTTACCTATAATTATCAAAAATGGGATCCTCTCCCAACATAAACTGGGCACCATGATATATCTGAAAGTGGCGTTAAACCAAATCAAACAAACAAACAATCTTTGTTCAGACTATACATTTCAGTAGGGTGTCTTCCAGATTGTCCCATTTTTGATAATTATAGGTAAATAAAGATAGAAAAAGTGATTAACAATGATGGACGACATGGTAATTCTAAGTGTTGGACAATAGGGAAATGTTATAATTTTTTTTAAGACTGTCATAGCAATGGTTTAATATAGATAGTTTAAAATATAATATATAACATGACAAGCTTAAAAACTATTTTATTGATTGATTGACTGATTTATTGTTTTTTTATGATCCATAAATAATGAGAAAAGTTGTGGACCACCGAAAACAGAATTTTGACTTCCACTGAAATAGTTATGAGGCGCGTAGATTTAAGCATAATATAGCGGGTGCAAAGTGCCTACAGAAGGAATGGGGTCTTTATCGCGCAAGGAACGTAGTACTCCGAAAACACTTTACCCACTACGGTTCGCTGTCAGGTTTTTTCTCGTTTCGCACGAGACAGGATAAATGATAAAATTCTAAACTGCAGAAACCAGTTGTACCTCAAGGATAACAATGCTGTTTCTTGATTGGCTGCTAAATCGGGAGATAGCTGTCCGATTGGCCAACAAATAAACAAAGCTAAGTTAGGTATGGTAGCAATCATAAATGGCAGACCGCCGTTCGTGCCACTCGAGAAAAGCCGAGGAATCACGAATCGCTTACGATGAATGAAAAAGGAGAAAAATATGGATATTGGGAATAAAACCAATCTAATTAAAATTCTAATATGACGTGCTTTAAAGGCTTTGAGACCACAACTGTGGTAAAAATATGATTTATGTATGAGCAACACGCGCTGAGGAAGGCGTGTTTTAGAGGGCTGTTCCGATTACAAAACTGTAACTCCCACCGGAAAACTATTGCGTATGACGTATTCATCTTATAAATAGCGGCAAGCACTATGATTATACGCTGCAATATATTGTGTGTTACATTGCCGGAACAGCCAGTTAATGGCGGAAATGATGTTTTCTATAGGTACGGAAATATTATAAATGTATCGAAATTGTCTTATGAGTATAGAAATAATTCACGGAGACTGAGTTTTATCATTGTTTTACAACGGGGTGCCCATTTATGTAGTTATTTTATCCCTCGCTGTCGCTCGGGATAAAACAATACGACATAAATGGTCACCCCGTTGTAAAACAATGATAAACCACAGCCTGCGTGCATAATTTCTTAATTATATCTTCACTTGGCTCCCCCTTTGCTACTTTCACGACGACAATAGCAAAAGAGGGGTCAAGTGAAAATATGATTTTAATTAGATTGGAATCAAACTTTTAAAAAATGAAAGTGGCATTGATTTTTGTATATTTATCATAAAATGTGTATCATAAAACCTAAACGGAGAAACACGGAAATTGCCGGAGCGTAACAATTTCGCGAACAAGTGTATATCAACTATTTTTGTGAATATGATAGATCTAGGATACTAACAATGCATTCTTGGATACTGCCTCTGATTTGTATTTTATGGACAAATGATTCCGGTAACAAGAAAAATTTTAATTCTTTTCCTGCTTGCTGACAATGTTTACATCAACTATCTAGCCACGTTTGATGCATGTCGAGATGCTAAGTATAGTGCATGATTCAATTTCTGTCTCACAACTATATTTTGCGGTTGCCTGATTTGGCTATCTAAATCTCGTGTACTTATAATAAAGTGATGTAAATAATAACCATAGATATTGCCATTTAACATTAAAAAAACAGTACGTATTTTTTCCACAAAGAAAAAAAGCTTTGAGACGGCTAGTTATTTAGGAACTCTAATACTTGTCGTATTATATACCTGACAACTTTCTTTCCTCTACCGGAGATGCGCTGTAGCTCGGACACTGGTAACCATCACAGTATAGCACCAGGGAGAACAGTTTTAACAATACCGGATAAATAATATTGAAAAAAAAATTATGGGCCATTTCAAAGCTCAAGTTACCACAGGATACAAATTCAGAATTAAAGGTATTTTGGTCATTTTCTCTTTAAGATCATTTTAATGGCAACATTTAACTGGTAAAGATAGATTTGATTAAAATAATAATCTGGATTGCAAAAGTTCGATGTAAAACACATGTTTAGATACGCAAATTTTCATTTCTTCCAGTTGATGTATGACAATCTTATCATCTGGCAAGATATGGGAAGGGGGTTACTATGAAAGTGTAACTAGACAATAAAAACTGGACGACATGAAATAGCTGAAAAAATTGCTAAAATTGGCGTTAAACACAAACAAACAAACATCAATATATTTACGCGCTTGATTTATATAATAGCAAAGACTTTATTGTTAATAAGGTTTTGGTTGTTGTAATGGGGTTTAACGCCGCTTGCAGAAATTGTACAGCTATATTATCGCGTCCAGTTTTTGTTAAGGGAGGAAGCCGGAGTTCCCGCTTAAAAAATCGACATTCAAGAGGCAAATCCTTGTCATTTATAAGGTTCGACCATATCATTTCATAATACTTTAGGCCAGAACGCGAACGTAAGTGTTGATGTTTGTTTGTTTGAATGGTGTTTAACGTCATTTCCAGCTCAGCTATATCATGGCGTCCAGTTTTTATTGGGATGAAGCCGGAGTAGAGAAAACCCCCGACATGCGGTAGTAAAACTGGCACTCCTTGTCAATTCCTAAGTGATTACAGGCACAAATAGGAGATCATAAATAATCCCTAGTTTTAGATTTACAGCGCCATCACTTTGTGGCCACTGGTATTTAATTAAAATACACATCTGTAACGAATTATAAGAGTTGGTTAGGCCACAGCGGCAATACATTCTTTAACTATCTTTTCACACTATGTAAAAGTTTTATGAGTTATTGAAGGTTTAAAAAAAAGAAAAGGTTTTGTAATAACACATTTAACATAAGGTTGCGTAATTTACGATGGTAACTTACATCGTATATAGAATTTTTAAACAAAAAAATATTCTTATACTTAATTATATTTTACTGTACCTCCACTTTGAAAAAATCCATGTACTACCAAAATGTTTATAAAACAAAGGCAAGACATAAAAATTAAAGTGACATATAAAGAATAACATGTATTTGTGTTTCTTGTATTTTAGAACTTATTATCCTCCTGTTTATTTCACAATGACAGAAAATCGCAACTAATTATAACATCTGTGGGCATTCCTATACACATTAACACCCATTTGTTATTATTGCATGAAACATGTTTTATTGGTTTATTTATTAATGTAATCAAGTGGCGTCAATGGAGCACTTTTATTTGCTTAATTAGTCACCGCGGTTAACCTCAGCTTTATATGAAAATAAAGGGCATTGGTATATTTAGATAATTTACAACTACTCAAATACAAATATATTATTTAATGAAAAGAGCAACCTTTTCATATAATTTGGAAGGGAAAAAAGAGACCCTTTGGGGCTGCCCATCCATATTACCGTACCCCACACCAACCCTCTCGTGAAAATTTCGTATTTTTGCATTGGTTGTGTTATTTTAACTTGGTAGAAGGGCGATAATCCAAACACGTTATTATTGGGTAGCAGAATTTCATAACGATCTTTCGGAACACATCGATGTCTTACCGAATAAGTATTCCGAAAATTAAAAAGCAGCTTGATTGTCATGGTAGCAAAATTTAATACGACACCGTATTGCCGGAAACGAAGACAAATATCTTCAGAAGAATAGTTAACAGATTGGCAGACTATTTAAAACGGTGTGTTATAGAAATATTATATTTGGAATTAAACATGTATTTTAACTTTTCATTTAGTTGTTATTTTTTGAGGATTTTAATTTTTTGTAATAATTCTGTGCATTGATTAGAACCACAGTCAAAACAACGAGCAATGTGGGTTTTTTTATCTAGACTTTGTGTATTTGTTGTTGTTGACCCATTAAATGATATATATACAGCTTCTTTTATTGAATGATTGAAAAAAGTGTAACATTTTTATTTACAGAAAAAAAGTTAGACCAGAAAAAGCTAAAAAGATGTAGATAATAAAAAGGTAAATTATTGCATAATATTTAAAATTCCGTTAAAATAAGTAACAATATTTTAAACAACCAGAGCCGTGTCAATAAATGTATTCTAAGATACGTCTTATAATTAGATGATCTTAAGATATGTCTAAGGACTGTCTTAAGATCTAAAGGTGTTCAACGAATTTTTCTACCAAGGGTTGTACATGTATTTAAACCATCCAGTAAAGAAAATGAAACTTCTTTTGAAGTTTGATCGTTCTATTTTTTAAGTTAGGTTTTTAAAGGCATTTTATTGCTTCTATTTTTATAATGAGTTAATTTCAGTTCTACTGTTCGATTAAAAATCCTAACTTAAGCATCTTTCAATGGAGCCTATTAACGAGGGGAGAGAGTAATTAAGAACAACGATATTTAATTTTCGCGTTTTTTATGTTATAAAACTTAAACTCAACAATTAATCTTTCTATCTATTTGACTAATAGTTCAAACTTCTTTCAGGAATAAAAAATATTCATGTATATTTTTTGTGTTACCGCCTTTGTATGAGGGTGGGGTGTTCTATTTCTATGACAGATACGTTGGTATGGCCCATGTATACAGTATATATGCCACTTCTATCGGTAATTGTATTCTCCTAATCGATTCTTCTAACATCCTTTAAAATAAGTGTTTCTGAATCCGATTTCGCGCCCGGTTGAGTTTTAATTTCGAGACCCTTAAATTGAGGGTGCAAATTTTATTTGCAATTCATTTATTCTTTCTAAATAAAAAATGTATAATTAACACTAACATTTGTTTTTTAACACAGAAAATACAACATTAAAGACTATCGGGACGGAGACTAAAAACCAGACAACAGAAGATAAAGGCATAATTATACCAAATAGACTTCACTAAAATCCAACATTTTAGTTGTGCTATTTTTCTCTTTTATTGCTTCTGTATATAAGATCTTTCCTTGTTTTTTTTTCAACATATTGTTTTATATGTTTGTATTTTATAAATTCGTTATCAAAACATCGGCATTCGTTATCATGCATTTTATTTGTCTGTCACTGCTGAGTTTTTAAGTTAAAACATTTGTACATAAATGATCTGCTGTTTATTTATAACGCCACAGAAATAAATACTTGTTTACTATATATTGTTGTTGTAAAAAGTGCCGACAAAGTGATGATCTTTGAATTGAAGTAGTTTGTTTGGCTGGTGTTTAACGCCATTTTGGGGCAATTTTTCACATATATCGGACTTTTCTTGGACAGAAAAAAATTCTTTAAAATTTCTCAGTTAATCTACACAATTTCGCATTGTTTAACGGATCCGTATAATTTATTGGACCACGTCGGATACAATATACACCCTTTAGAAGTTTCTGTAGCTAGCGAGGTACGAAAAGTTTTTATACCCCGCCACACAAAGTGGCCTGGTATTATGCGATACTCTCCGTATGTATATGAATTTTCGTCCGTCCGTCTGCACGTGCCTCGGTGGTTTCCAGATGATAAATTGAAAACGCTTCAACAGATTTTATTTAAACTTTGCATATGTTTATCTTTACGGGGCCCTATGTTCATGAATAAGTTTGTCTTTTCTTGTCTGAGTCTGTTTTTTTCTGTATAAGCCCTGTTTTACTGTAATGTCTGTTTTTTCTGTATTGAACTTGTTCCCTAGATCCATATTAAATGGACATTTTCAAATGTAGTTTACTCAACAGATAAATTGTATCAAACATAATTATTATAACATGAATAGAATTTTGCGCTTTTATTTGTTTAAAATCTACTTAATCGCTGCATTAAAATGTGGTTATTTTTGTCCGTTGCACAGGCGGTCAAGCGGAATCTAATATTGACATTTTTCTGATCTGATTCATTTACGCGTTTGTAACACATAAATCTTGTAAAGATCAATGTTCGAGTCTGCTGCTTAAAGATTTCCTACGATATACCAGGTTCATTTAAAAAATCACTGAATGCATATGCGGTCGCTATCAGGATTTCCCATCCCTAAAAATATAAATTCACATAGCTGCTCGGTGAATATTACCTTTTTCTCTTATGGTAACCGATACTATTACATGAATAGAATTTTGCGTGTTTTAATTGCTCTAAACTTTCGGGTCACGAAACGTTTGTCTGTTGCCCGATTCCGTTGCACAGTAGTCAAGCAGAATCCAATATTGACCTGGTTTTGGCCAGTTCAAGCCTGTTTTTATTACTATCAATTTTAATTGTAATGGCCATTGAATCATCTGTAAATATAAAATATACTGTTAAAAATATTAGAATAAAATTATTGATTTATGTATACTCTTTTCAATATTTGAAATGTGATGAAACTGGAATTTCAGGATAATCAGCAAATCAATATCAAAATGCAGTATTAACAGAAAATAACAAGAGTAAACAGTATTACAAGAATTAAAAATGTATCCATCCTCTGTTTTTCTGATGAAGGGAGATTGCGATTTTATTCCTGAAAAAAACCAATTACTGACTCTCATATACGGTTGCTATCAGGATTTCTTAGCCCTCAAAAATGTATATTAAACAGGTAGCGGCTCGGTGAATAGTACATTTTATTCTGGCTGATAAATCCTGCAAGCGAACTATATCAAAGTCATTTATTATATATTTATTTCTTACATTAGGATTTTTAAATGACCAAAATGCAGATACAATATTGGTATATACATAGAATACGAGCCTGAGAAAAGGTATAAATGCCAGAGTACAAATAAAGTTCAATTAATTGTACAGCAAATGTAATGATTCCAAAATGAATTAAATTATTAGTTTATAATAAAGATTACAAGATGATCTTATAAACTCGGTAACTTTGAACAACTTTGAAAAATTGAACCCCCCCCCCACCCGCAATATGTTATATTCTGTCAATAACACGAAATACAAACCAATAAAACATAAACAGGCAATTATTGGTCCCCTACCGAAGTAAAATAGAGATTTGCGCTCCGTCCGTCAGTCCATCACACACGTTCTCTGGACGTTCATTTTTCTCCAAACGGCTGCAGCTATTGACCTAATATTTCGTACGAGTGTCAACCAGAATGAGTAACAGATCGTGTTTGAATTTCGTTCCGCCCACGAGTTATATTTAATGAGTTTCGGCATGAGTTATTATATTTCCAACATTCACCATGCGTGATCGATTATCCTGTTTATTTCATAGATTAATGTTTAAAAATTGTCGTCGAAAACATCAACAGTCGTTTGAGAGCGACGTCGTAAAGGACATTCATAATTGTGACTTTACGTCGAGGGAACATTGTTATATTTTTGGTTGACATTGTTATGAAATTACTGCAACGTAAAAAAAAGTATTTCCAAACCGAGGTAGCCAATGGTTAAGGTACAAAAGTAGCCTTTTTAATCGCATACATTTCAGCATTGAGGTTGCGAATTAAAGCTTAAGTTGTTAGGTATGACAAGGGATTGCCAGATTTCCTGTCGAAAGTCGGCATTTTCACTGGTTACTCCGGATTATCTGTCATTAAAAGTTAGACGCAACGATATACATGTAGCTAAATATTGCTAAATGTGGCTTAAGACAAAATTTAAAAAAAACATCAAACAAAAAAGCACTCCGATGTCACTTTGTCGGAAAGGACCGATCTTGAATCGTCGCTTGTATTGATACCCGTAACGGCAAAGCCTCTCTTTCGAGCATAGTCGCTATAGGTACCACAAGACGTCACAATTTGTTGCAGTAGCAGCCAACATAAAAGTCATGGAGGAAAATAGCACGGTAGACTCATGGATCGAGTTAAATGAAAAAGTTATATCAGAAACATTCTTAATGGATATTTTATTTATGTATGAAATAACTGACAAAATAACCAGGAAAAAGCCAGTATTTGTTAAATACGAGGAAAAGGAAAAGGTAATTATAAATGGAATTTTAATAAGCCCCGAGTTATCCGTAAGTTTACGTCCTCTTAAGATTTATGGACAACAACACTCTTTAGAAGGCCTATGTACTGTTTTTGTTGTTTGTTTGAATTTTGTTTCAGCAATTTTTCAGCTCTGTCATGGTTCCAGTTTTTATTTTGGGAGGAAGCCGGAGTACACGAAGAAAACCCCCGACCTGCGGAAGGAAAACTGACAATCCTTGTTAAGTAAGATTGGCGTCAATCTCAGTGTTGAAAGACCACGTAATCAATAGTAGACGAACTACCTTAACCACTCGGCCAACGAGGCCCCAACTGTACTGTACATTCTGGTTAAGTGAATAAACAGGACCGGCAAAGTCATAATATTATTGGGCAGTAACCAAAAGCAGTCGTCATCTATAGGACAGTTATATTATGTAAAATTAGAAAACTAAAAAAAAAATTATGTAAACGAAAAACATTTAGAAAAAAATATTACCATTTCTTATTACTTTAATCTGGGACTAGTATAATTGTTAATTTACAGATTCTTACTTTAACTCTTCTAATTATATTTTAGATACATGATGCGGATGATGCCGTATTGCCGGAAAAGAAGACAAATATCTTCAGAAGAATAGTTAACAGATTGGCAGACTATTTAAAACGGTGTGTTATAATAGAAATATTATATTTGGAATTAAACATGTATTTTAACTTTTCATTAAGTTGTTATTTTTTGAGGATTTTAATTTTTTTTGTAATAATTCTGTGCATTGATTAGAACCGCAGTCAACAATGATTCAAAACAACGAGCAATGTGGGGTTTTTTATCTCGACTTTGTGTATTTGTTGTTGTTGACCCATTAAATGATATATATACAGCTTCTTTTATTGAATGATTGAAAAAAGTGTAACATTTTTATTTACAGAAAAAAAGTTAGACCAGAAAAAGCTAAAAAGATGTAGATAATAAAAAGGTAAATTATTGCATAATATTTAAAATTCCGTTAAAATAAGTAACAATATTTTAAACAACCAGAGCCGTGTCAATAAATGTATTCTAAGATACGTCTTATAATAAGATGATCTTAAGATATGTCTAAGGACTGTCTTAAGATCTAAAGGTGTTCAACGAAGCTATTTTAGAATTTTTCTACCAAGGATTGTATTTAAACCATCCAGTAAAGAAAATGAAACTTCTTTTGAAGTTTGATCGTTCTATTTTTTAAGTTAGGTTTTTAAAGGCATTTTATTGCGGATATTTTTATAATGAGTTAATTTCAGTTCTACCCTTCGATTAAAAATCCTAACTTAAGCATCATTCAATTGTGCCTATTAATAAGTGGGGAGAGAGAAATTATGAACAACGATATTAAACTTTCGCGATTTATATGTTATAAAACTTAAACTCGACAATTAATCTTTTATCTGTTTGACTACCAGTGCAAACTGCTTTCTGGAATTAAAAATATTTAGATATAGTTTTTTTGTTACCGCCTTTGTATGAGGGTGGGGGTGTTCTATTTCTATGATAGATACGTTGACATGGCCCATGTCTGCAGTATAAATGCCACTTCTATCGGTAATTGTATTCTCCTAGTCCATTGTTCTAACTTCCTCTAAAAGAAGGGTTTCTGAATCCAATTTCGCTCCCGGGTGAGTTTTAATTTCTAGACCCATACATAATGGGGTGCAATTTTTATTTGCAATTCATTTATTCTTTCTAAATAAAGAATGTATAATTTACACTAACATTTGTTTCTTAACACAGAAAATACAACATAAAGACTGATAGGGACGGAGACTAAAAACCAGACAACAGAAGATAAAGGCATAATTATACCAAATGGACAAAAAATCCAACATTTTAGTTGTGCTATTTTTCTCTTTTACTGCTTCTGTATTTTGATTATCACTGCTGAGTTTATAAGTTAAAACGTTTGTACATAAATGATCTGCTGTTTATTTATAATGCCACATAAATAAATACTTGTTTACTATATATGTTTTGTTGTTGTAATAGTTCTGACAAAGCGATGATCTTTGAGTTGAAGTAATTTGTATGGCTGGTGTTTAACGCCATTTTTTATCAATTTTTCACATATATCGGACATATCTTGGATATATCTTGAAAAAATTCTTTAAAATTTCTCAGTTAATCTCTAACTTTGTCATCCTAAATAATATATAAAAAAATGCTGAATTAGATTACTGTCAGAGGAATACGTATTGGTTACTAAAATTCCATCGTCAAAGGCTAGAACACATGTACTATGTGTATGTCTACGAATCACCACGGTTAATGAAGCTAGATTTTTACAGCGGATTTAGCCGAGGGGTTTAGACCGCTGGACAGAATGCAGGTGAAAGGTGCCATAGTGTCACCACAGTGCGAGTTCAAATCCCGCTGAGGATAAGCACAAAATTTGACAGTATTTAATCTAATTCTAACAGTGCTGGCTGTATTTGTAGACGTATATAAATATTTGTTATTAACCCTGTACATCTGGGGTGTTACTAAAACGCGGAAACGGAACGCGGAACGGAAACGGAAAACGGAATAAGTGTTTTATGAGGCTTGTTTAGGGCATATTTAGTCCGAGAATCCTCTGCCGTCCAACGCTTTTTTTTGCATGGGACCCACGCAAAAAAAAACGTTGGACTGAAGAGGATTCTCGGACTAGGGCATATTGATGGGTTATTCACCTATTTTATTCATGGTATACAGGATATTTGAGGCAAAACTTACTGGGATATGGGATATTTTAATCCATTTTATTTACAGGGATATTGGATATTGGAAAACACTTTTTCGGATACGGGATATTTGATGAAAAATTTTAAGGAGATATGGGATACTGGTACCACCCCCCTTCCCCCCAAACAAGCCCCTTTTATGGGTCTGCTAGTGGTCAGAACTTATCAACAACATGTTTAATATGAACTTTTTAACGTAGGTGTATTAAAATAGACGGTTAAATAAATGCACATTTCCTCGTTCCATCAATAGCAAATGTTGATTTTTAAATTATAAAATGTTTCCGGCGTATTGTAAATTGCAGTGCAAATAAGATATAGCGGTAATGTTTTCTCAGACTTCATTTTTGCAAATATAATTAGATCGATCCGTTACGTCTTTTTGCATATTTACATTAAGTGCAACCCTTAGCTGCATTCAATTTTAAAATAGCCTTTAATTATTTTTGAAAACATGTACTGCTTACTTGTATTTTCATTTTGATAACTAAGAAGTGACTAAAAATAGATGCCTTCAAAATGCAGTAGAGAAAAAACTGAAAAAGGCAGGCACGCGAGAGTTGACAAACCGAATGACTAAGAATTGAAAAGAAAGCTCAAAATAAGTGGAAAATTCTGAAGATAGCCAAAGATTTGGGTTCAGTTTTCATACACATTTATAAAAACGCATTTCTGTAGGCGTAGACAAAAGGTGCATTTGATGGATTTCATTGGACCAGAGTCAACAAAAAAATGACAATATAACTACAAATTTATGTCAAAAAATGTAACATTACTTTTAGCAGGTGCCCCTGCAAATATCAATATGAATATACAAAAGACTACGAAAAGAAGTTTTAACGTAAAAAAAAAAGATGATTTTGGTAGTGTTGGATATTAATATATAGCGTTATTAATTCATTGCCGTTTTTTTTCAATAATTATGTTGGGAAAAAAAATTTCAAACGCGAAATGTTTCTAGCAAAGATAAGATAAGATATTCTTAATTCCTAATCATAGTGGCCTTTATAGGGCATAACATACATGTATATGACACTCAATTGCACACAACATTACAATGCAAAACAAATACAATATTTATCGTTTTTTTAGTATCGTTTAAACAACGCACCACTAAAACCAGGCCCTTAATCGATAGAAACTATATAATTTTGAGGATTTCTTTTTCAATGTAAAATATATAAAAAATCCATTCAGCAATATTAATTTCAAATTAAAAGATACAATTTTTATAGTATAAATAAATTTTCCATGTTCATGACTTCTTTGGCAATCGCCAATACATAACCCATATAGCGTCGATAGGCGTTAAACACCGCACCCACTCACTCCTTTTCAAGGAAAAAAAAACCCAGTTGAATAAAAACAGTTTTCGTTTGCTTTTGAATAAAAACATGCCAAATCAGTGGTGGATCTAAAAGGGGCTGTTGTTCGGGGAAAGGAATGGAATCCCTTTGAATGATTCAAATTCGCAGCTACGTTGAAGGCAATAAGGAAGATAATTATTCTTTAAAAGATTTAAAGACTCAGATGTGTCAATCAAGTACGATTTTAACCCTAGTCGGTAACGTTTGTTCCTGATAATCCTTTTAGCAAAAATAGTTCAGTAAAATTAAGATTTATGACATGTCAGATTAACTTTTGGTATATAAACTTATATCTCGGACATCGGTATTCATTTCACTGAGCCTTGAAGATGTGGCAAGACAAGTTTAAAGAGTTTGTAAGGTATAACATACATGATAGTATTTTACAGAATATCCGTATAAATTTTGTATAAAAAATTCCCTTCTAAAGAAATACACCATTAGGAATTGAACTCTCTAAACTACATATAATTCACATTGGTGTGCATTTTTTAAAAAGTTCCCGAACTTTCCTTGGAGAATGCTCAAACCCTAAGGCTGTCACGTTATCCCAAGTTCTGCATAAGATCATTACTAGAGAAGATAAAATTCAGCTTGTTGAAATACCGCGCGCGGCACTATATCAGTAATAGTTTTTATTAAGAGACACACACGCGCAAACTTCGGGCATGATTTAGTCTTTAAAGATATTTTAATATGACGCCCCTTCTTTATAAAGAGGTTGCTGCCACTAATTCTAATCTATACTAGATTTGGTTTTTCAGTATTCAACAAGAAAACATTTTCAATCTCGAGTTCTGTTTAAGTCTTTTTATGCCCCCCGCGACGACATGTCGGGGGCATTTTTTACTTATGTCTGTCTGTACGTCTGTCCGTCGTACGAATTTCCGTCAAGATTTTCTCAGAAACCGTACATGTATGAGAATAATTTAAAAGTTGGCAGGGTAGTTTAGTATGACAAACTCTACGTCCTAAACGACTTTCACTCGGAGCTGTCGGACTTCTACTTCCTGCTTGGGGCCTAGCGGGTGCATCCGTGTCCCATTGACACATTTCTTCTTTATTTTAATTTACCGATAATAAACTAAGGAATTATTTTGCCTTAGAATTCCTTTTTTATATAACATTATTTATTTCATAGTGAGAAAACCCCTAATGATAGAGGGACTAGTGTTCCAAAAGCCTCAGATGATGTCATTATGGTGTCATCCGACTCAGAAGACTCTGTTCACATTATTCAATCTGATCATGAATCATCTAGCTCACTTCCGTCACTGGAGCTTGACTCGCAGACGAACGAAGATGAACCTGAACAAGATTGCAAGAATGTACAAAATGAGCGAGAAGCTACATTGGTTTCATCTGAATCAGATGTGCAGTCATCCGATAGTGAAAGGTAATTAAGTCTTCAAAAACGAAGTTTGGAGAGTTATTGTTTTACAACGTTTCTTTTTCTTGATAATACAAGTTTTCGGAGTTTTTCCTCTACACATGATCATTATGATACTTGGCATTTTGTCAGACTTATGATTTTAAAATTGCAACCGTTCTACTACGCCCGCCAACCACGTAAAAAGTTTCAATGAAACGAAATCTATATAAGTAAAGGCTATTTAATTGGGCTTATTTTTGCTGTGCATGTATACGACCACTGATGTACTGCATGTGTAATATTTCGAGGAGTACCAATTTCCGTGGTTTCCGATGGTATAACAAACCACAACATTTGCTTTCCATCAAATTAATGAAGTTAAAACGACGTACCCATGAGTTCACGAACACAAGCACCCATGGCCAATAGTAAAAAATTTAAGTATTTTCACAGTACTTTCGTGTCAGGGGCTGTTTTCAATTAAGTTTTTAAGTTGCTGTCGCATGAACAAGAATAAAACCCTTATTCCGCATCGTATTACTGAGTCTATCTATTATAAGAAGCAAAAAATACCCAATGGCGATTTGAATCTCTGAGCCCTTTAAATAAAGACAAAACCAAAATACTAAGAAAATTTAAATATCACAGCTAAACTGCAATGAGCAGCACCACAACACTTGTAAAACCGAAAGCAAACGTAGAAATTTTGAGCTAAATTTGTGTTTGGTGCTTAACCTTTGAACGCCTTTATATAGCTACTTCAACTAAAAAATTTTATTTTCAAATTCATTTATCATAGCTATGGTGGCATATATCTATGGAAGCGTATATTAGTCACGAATTGTTGAGTTAGTATGTCATTGTATTGGTATTCAAGAAGTCGGAATGTTGAGTTAAAATAAATCTTGCTAAACATAAATATGTTTACTTGGTGAGTTATTTTGTCATTATGTAGACATAAAACAATTCGAAATGTTGAGTTATAACAAATCTTGTTTACATAAATATGTTTACTTGCTGGGTTAATGTGTCAACATTTTTTGCGTTAGATTGTCATTATGTAAACATAAAATAAGTCAGAATGTTGAGTTGTAACAAATCTTGTTTACATAAATATGTTTACTTATTGAGCTAATGAGTCATTGTGTAGAAATAAAACAAGTCGGAAAGTTGAGTTATATAACAAATCTTGTTTACATAAATATGTTTACTTGTTGAGCTAATGAGTCATTGTGTAGAAAGAAAACAAGTCGGAAAGTTGAGTTGCAACAAATATTGTTTACATAAATTATGTTGACTTGTTGAGTTATTTTGTCATTATGTCAACATGAAACAAGTCAGAATAAAACAAGTCGGAAAGTTGAGTTATATAACAAATCTTGTTTACATAAATATGTTTACTTGTTGAGCTAATGAGTCATTGTGTAGAAATAAAACAAGCCGGAAAGTTGAGTTGCAACAAATATTGTTAACATAAATTATGTTGACTTGTTGAGTTATTTTGTCATTATGTCAACATGAAACAAGTCAGAATAAAACAAGTCGGAAAGTTGAGTTATATAACAAATCTTGTTTACATAAATATGTTTACTTGTTGAGTTATTTTGTTATTATGTCAACATGAAAAAAGTCAGAATAAAAGATATGTCAAATCAAGTCAACATGAGAAGTATACCTAATTATGTTTATTGATATAAGACAAACTTACTTTTGGGAAGTAAGAAAGGTGAGAAACGACTCAACATTATCTCCAAATTATCTTGGAAAAAGTACAGAAAGATCAAGTGAACAAGATGAACATAATCTTTTTGGTCACTTAGTGAACGCAAACTTATTCATTAAACATTTATGAAAACATGACAAGTTAACTTGTTTAAAGTATGAACGTTGACAAAAGAACTCAACAAGTAAACAAATTAATGGTAACAAGATTTGTTATAACTAAACATTCCGACTTGTTTCATGTCTACATAATGACAAACTAACTCAAAAATTCGTGACTAATATACGCTTCCATATATATCTGCCCCTACTTGTCACATAATTAAGTTAACATAATTTGTTAAATAAGTCGACTTGTCACATAATTAAGTCTACTTGTCACACAATTAAGTAAACTTGTCAGATAATAAAGTTATAATATTTTTAAGAAAAATAAACGTATTTACGTTTGTGCCCTTTACATGCCATACATAAGTTGACATAATTATCAGACAAGTAGACGTGTGTATCTGACAAGTTGACTTATTTATCTGGCATGCGAACTTAATTATCTGACAAGTAAACTTATTTATCTGACAAGCCAACTTGTCAGATATTATCTGACAAGTCAACTTGTCAGATAATTATGTCAACATGCCGATAAATAAGTCTACTTGTGAGATAACTAAGTTCATATGTCAGATAACTATGCCAACTTGTAAGATAATTAAGTCTACTTGTCAGATAAATAAATCTACTTGCTAAATAATTATGTCAACTTGTGTATGGCATGAAAATGGCAAAAACGCAAAAAGCGTTTTTTTTTCTTAAAAATATTAGCACTTTATTATGTTAAAAGATTACTTAAATATGTGACAAGTAGACTTAATTAAGTGACAAGTCGACATATTTTACAAATTATGTAGACTAAGTTATGTGACAAGTAGGGGCAGATATATGCCACCAAACATAGCAACTAAAACGATAGGTATCGGCTTAAGAAAGAAGAAAACATAATTTTTATGTTAACAAGAGTCCACCAGAAAAAGAATGGTCACGTCATTCCTGAATGCCCCTTTAAAGCCATCAGAATTCAGACCACGTGGGGCAAAAGTGTATGTAACTGACCAGCCTGGAACATCAGGGATAAGTAAGGAAAATGAACCAAAACGACTATCGGAGCCAGAGACTTTGGACCAATAACGGAAAGTGTCATGTCAAATTTGTCACACGAGGAAGGGTCAGAAAAATCGGGAAATGTTGGATATCATTTGAAATTTCTCATGGGAACTCAGATCAGATCATGTTACGGGTGCGGACAGCCCATAAGAATTCCACCACATGTTCCACAGCCACCCTTCGACATAGTTATACGTCAAAAAGAGTACAGAACTTATTATAAAGACGGAGAACTAAAACTAACACTGCAGCCGCAAAATGTGTATTACCACTGTAAAGTTGGGTGCGTTTTACAGAAACACGAGGATTTTGACAAGAATGTCATTTCACACAAGAACATTACGGAAAGACTTTCTACTATTCATCGCGCGTACTTGGCAGCTCATTTTGAAATGACTTATCTTTAACTGATGATTATAACAACGACTGGATGTTAAAATGCGGAAGAAACACTTTTTTTATTTGCATAACATACGCGTACTTTGTTAAGCTTTGTGACATTAAGATGTTTTATTTGTTTTCAGTGTCAGTAAACACATTCCGATAATGTTTAGAATATCCTCATTTCTCATTTCTTATTGTCTTTTGTATTGTCGTCCTATACATATTTACATATTAAACTTGTATGGTTGGATGTGTTGCAACAAGCATTAAGTGGTCAACTATCTGTGGCACCTCAATTCACTCTCCATTTGGCCAGAGTTGCATTGCGGATTGCAATTATTCTTTAATTTTTTTGTGCGTTTCAATGTTTGCCCGTTGTCTTGACTCCATTGCTTTTTTCAATGTCAGTGATCAATAACATTTGATATGAGAGAAAACAGTTAACGTATAATGTGATGCATTTATGTACTAGTTGCTTAACCTTTCCCAGGCATGGCTGTATCATTCTGCCCAAAAGTTAATTTTTATGCTGTGCTATCAAGCGGTTACAGTAAGTACTTGGTATATTCATACACACATTATTTCATTCTAAGACCAGTTGTACATGTAAGTTCCTGTCCTTAAACTTTATCTGTATGACTGTCTGTCCGCTCTTCCTTCTTACCGTCCGTTCGCCAGTCCGTCCAAAATTGTTTGTGAACGCTTTAACTTGAAAACTATAAAGGTTACCAATGATTTGAAGTTTTAGACAATGATTTTGTATCATGCCAATTTATCAAATGATTTAAAATCTGCAAAAAAGAAACAAACAAAAACAAACAAACAAACGAACAAAACAAACTAAAAAAAAAACAACAAAAATAAAACTCTTTACTATCTTTCGTCAGAGGAGCAATGCATTATTACTGCTTAAATTTGTGAGTATAGAAATTGGTTTCTGGGTCGTAACTTGTGATATTATATACTCATATAGAAATCTTTATTTTGATTCGCTTAAACGCCGTCACGTGACATGTGATATTTCGCTGGGTCAACCGGTAACCGTTGGGTCGCATGGTAAGGTCACCCTCGCGTGAGATTTTGTGAGATTTTATATTCATTCAGGTATGCTTACT
Source organism: Limnoperna fortunei (assembly GCA_944474755.1). NCBI lineage: Eukaryota > Metazoa > Mollusca > Bivalvia > Mytilida > Modiolidae > Limnoperna > Limnoperna fortunei. The sequence continues at coordinate 16,031,612 of OX104116.1, read as the reverse complement.
ATATGTGTATCTAAAAAATAATGTTTGCCATCACTTGGTGTCCATCAATCTTCAAGTGCATAAAATAATGAAACATTTACAAAATTGAGATGTTTGGATAAATGTACATGTACGTAATAAAACATTCAAACAAAATAGTAGTATATGTTAACATGTTTCTGTCTACATTGTATGGGCTGGACTTTTTCCTGTGGAAAAAGGTTAAAATGTCCAAAATATGTTGCAAATATTGAATTGTTTTCATTTAAATATTCGATATAATATAACAGTTATCACCCTAGATGATATGTAACCCGGCATTTCTTTCCCCTCGAAAAGTAAGGTCACCCTCGGGGCAAGCCCTCGGGTGACCTTGCTTTCTCGGGGAAAGAAATCACCGGGTCACACACCAACTAGGGTGATAATTGTATAATATCGGGATCAATACATGTAAGTCAAAGTTCAAAACAACAACGAAACATGCCCCAGCTGAATTTGCATCAAATGAAAATACAATATATATTTTAATAGTATATATGATAACTCACTTACCATGCATTCCAGTCATAAAACTGAACAAGTCATACGTTTACGCATTTTATTGAAGTGACAATTAATATCACATACCTATATAAAAATATCAGACAGTGAGTCATGTTTATTAGGTCGAAATATTTATTCATTTTTCCGTTTTCCGTTCCGTTTTCCGTTTCCGTTCCGCGTTCCGTTTCCGCATTTTAGTAACACCCCTTTATGTTTAGATCGTTGTTTTTATTAGAGATGAATAAATAAAATTTATAATTATTTGTTTGTCGCTATATTTTGTATTAATCATATACGTAGTTCCGAAAATTTTGTTTAAACCAACATAAGAATATACGTATAAATTAATTACACATGTATAACCCAAAATGTCAGTTCGATTTCATATGACACCAACGAAATATAAGGATACCCGATTTAGATCGGTCAAAAATTGTGAACAACATTTGAGTGCTGGGCAGGGTGCGTAAGCCCGAAAGTAATGGTATGGGAAGTAATGGGGGAGAGGAGTAATAAACCAGTGTGTGTTACTGTCAATACCGGCTCCAGTTACCCCACTTACGAACTCGGTTAAATCCGAACTCGTTGTATATTAGATCCATATAATCAAGTGCTAATTTGTTAACCTTTACACCTCTGACATGTCATTTAAATATTTATTTGAACTTATATGTAGAATACTTATAAATAAGATACAATGCTTCTTAATTTAATAGTTTTAAAGATACCATCAGAGGGACAACAATACACAAGGTATCAAATTATTTGGTGTAAATTAAATACATTGATAATCACTAATCGACTATTTCAATGTTTGAAGTTCGAAAAGTACCAAATGTTTAGTTGCAATAATTCCAAGGTAAGATTTTTCGGGAAATTGTGTGTTTCTGATTAACAAGGAAAATTAGTAAACATTTTTATTGATTAACAACCGTAAACATCCATTTTAACATGTTAATTCAAAAACTGCTTTAATGTCGGTCCAAGATGGCGCGATTTCGTTGCTTAAGCACGCACCCTGTCTTAAAATTTATGCCAGAACTGATAACCAACATATCTATAGGGGTATTGCTATAATTATAAAAAAAATGTGAAATATTGCCAGCTCCCAGGACCTTAAGCAGAAATCTTAGTTGACTGTTGTGATTTGAAAAAAAAACATGGTGCAGATTATGATAAGTGCATAGCAGTGGCCATAAGGTTTGCACTATAAAAGGTAGGTTCTAGTTGGTGGTTAAAACAAAACAACATGAGGGAACTTCAAAGTCTTCAGTATTTAAATACGGTAAGAGTTTAATTCTTTAATAGTGGGTATGCTTTGAGATTAAATAGAAATGAAGACATGCCATTTCACTCAAAATTCCATATAAACTTCATTCTGCTGGGGTTGTAGAAACACACGTATACGTAAAGCAATGCACATGTAACACTTCATAACTTGTACTAAAACTTCACCAACATGATGCTGTATTAAATCCCATTAAGAAAAAAATTTCGAGTTTTTTTACTAAAAAACTGTTAACATTTTTTTCACATGTACATACAAACCGTCTGTACACTTTTTAATAACCCCAACGCACAACGATACAGAGTAGGTAGAAAATTTTTAAACACTTTCATAAATTGTGCACTTCTAAATTTGTTTCTTTTTAAACCAGTAAAATGCACCTTCAGTGATGTATCGAGAGTAATTCAAACTGCCTTATGGATATATAAACCCACTTCACATTTGCAAATAAAGATAAACGCACGAATCTTGTTGCTATGTTAATATGTGTAAAAACAACCATCTTTGTAATTCAAACACTAAAACAAAATAATTTTTAACATAGTTTATTTGATCAAATTTGCAATCGTTGTACAGATCGAATCAGTGACCATAGCAACATAGTAATAAGCAACACGCTTAGCAGAAAACTTCAGGGAGAAATCAAATTAGAGAATGTCACAAAAACAAATTTAAAGAAATTGTGAATTTTATACTCATTAATGAGTTTAATTCCAGGCCACAGAAGTTGTAGATTCCATATCCAGCAGAGTAACATTGAAAGAAAACCCTATTTATAACGACAGTGCATCAGAGAACAGCGCAGAAGATGTGACATCTCTCTTGTCTGAATGTTTAATGAAAAGAAAATATAAAAGGTAAGAGATCAACTATTTTCTGAGTATGTGATAACACATTTTTACTAGCCAAGGGTTACGATTCGATACTCTTATCTTCACGAGTATAGGATCTTAACCGGAAATCGCCGAGATGTGGAGACAAAAAATCGTTGCTTAAAAGTTTTCTATAAATAATGTAGGAAAACAACTATGAGGGCCGTCGTAAGAACGAATAATAAATTCTGTTTGAAAAATAAATTCTGTTTGAAAAATAAACATCGATTTCAAACACCCCCTCTACCCCGTCCGAGAAATGATTTACTTATAGAACCATATTACCATAGCTTTGTTGGGCATTCTCCTGAGTGTCTCCAGAAATAGTGTCCAAGCTGCGAATGTCGAGACGGACCTCCGTTTGTTCGGCATGTGGTAACAATTTATTTCGCCACTCAACAATATCCGTCGATTTATGTCTGCGACGGTGATAAAACTGTGTACTTACGTCAACATGCTTTAGAAAACGAAGGTAATACATTATCGAATAGTGTCATTTAAATTTTCTCAATGTTAAACAATATTATCATTTCAAAAGAAAATTTTAGAAATACGAAAATGAATTGCATTTAGTCCTTAGAGTGGATTAAATCATTTGTGAAGTACATGCGCAAACAAACTCTCGATCGATCTTCACTTGTATGTACACTTTTTTGGTTAGTGACTGTTGAATGACAGGTGTATTAGTTAAATAGCTGGGGCTATTTGTTGTTTTTAATATAGGATTACCGAATGAATAAGTGAGGGACGTATTGGTAAGTTAAGGAACTAAAATTTCATATTTTATACAGTTGAAATTTCCGAATTTTCAGTTTTGAGTACAATACAAACGTGTATCCAAAAGTCATGCTCAGTTCACAACAAAGTAATTTATTCTAGTCACATTTTAAGATATAAATATTGTTCAAAGTTTTAGAACGATTCCTTAATTTGCAGAATTTTACATTTATCCTTTAATTTAGGAGTCAAAAAAATGGTCAGTTTAATATATACTTGTATAAATTGTACTGTATTATAATAAGCTAAGTGAAGAAAACGAGATATCGAGCCTTTCGATTGCATTTCTGTTGCTAGGAATGTAACAAACAATTAACTAATACCGGAAACAGCAAATATTAAATACCAAATCAAAAATATTATTTACAAACAAATCAATGTTTTCTGACATCTAAATAGACTGTTATATTTGATCGTTGTAAACGTTTTATCAGCTCATCGAACTGAGAAAGCTTTTGAAACTTATTGAACCTTAATAACTTTGTCATTTATCTAGAAAATCGAGAGGAAAGGGATTTAAAATCAATTTCAATAAACAACTAAATCGCATTAAGAAATTAATTTTCATTCTCGTAGAGTATATACGGGATTAATTATTATTGAAAACCTATCAATAAGGATAAGCTGTAAGCGCTCGTTAACAGTAATGAGGAAATATCAAATACACAGGCCACGCTGCCCACAGTTATCAGCGACAGGTATACATCAACGTCTAAATGTAAGTTTTAACGTGGGGCTTAGGCTTTTATAAACCCTAAACCAGGCCGCTTTTATAGTATTACTTTATAATTTCAGCCGACGAATTTCTACTACATGTAGTGGACTTCTTATCGGGTCAGTCGGCTTTTAATCAAAGTAATTCAGAATGAAATTACATATCCAAATACTGAGATAAAAAATATATTAAATTAACGCAACTTATTTAAAAAATCGTGACTATGCAAGAACACAGTCTTCAGGTTATGCAACCTTGATTTCTATTATAATTAAACGTCTCCTATATTTCAGAACTTCTACCATGTCGTCTATGCGATCATCGGTTCGTCCCCCCAAATCAAAAATGCCATGGGGAACAATTATAAAGCCTGAATTTGGTCTTGGGCACCAAAAAATGACAGATTATGAAATTGAGCAAACAGTTGAAAGACTATACAAAATAAAGGAATACAAAGAGAGATACTATGAGCGTGTAGGAAAGAAACTGTCTGATGATGAAATATCTGAAATGGTTTGTATATACAAGAATTAATTCCATGGTTAATTTGTCTCCAACCTTGATAATTTCCAGACTGTATTTTGGTCAATCAATTCGGATTTTTTTTTATAGATTTTAGTTTAGAAAAATTTCCGAATTAAATTTCATTGTAACCGTAGCTTCTGTCTGTGTATTTATTCAAATTTTGGATATTAAATATTTGAGACTTTGTTAAATAATTTTCTCTCAGCGAGCGCTGCATACAAATAGACATTCATATGATTTAGCTCAACTTGGTTTTAGATATATAAACAGAAACAAATGTCATAAGTTTTTAATTTGTGTTGCGATCAACCATAAAATTGTTGAAATTAAACATTTAGCACCCATTCACCTTAAAGTAAAATTTCAGTAATTAATCAATACATTACACACAGTCCATTTGTTTAATAAGTTGGCAGTTTAGTTTGTCCAATCAGCTGCATTTTAAGTAATTGATTGCATGGTTTAAAAACCTCGTTCAGTGTCTTTTCAGCTTGTTTTCGTTACCAGCTTCAACAACATGCAAAAGTATTTAACCAAATATAAATATACTAATAGTTTTTATTGTTGATATAATAATGGCACCTTCCTTGCAATGGCTGCTTCAGAAATCATATAAATGTACTCGTATTACTTTAAATCAATAAATTTATTTACTATCGCCGCGTGAAGACAACAAAGAGGATGCTCATTTTAATTTAGTTATTGCGTTAACAGTACGATATAAAAACTTAACTGTATGATTGAATTTGTTTCAGCTGGGAAGAATGACGAAAGTGAATAAAGAAAAAATTGTGGACAGTGACCGTCGTGTGAATACTTCTTCATATAGTAACATGGGAATTGTGTGTTCATATGCTTGGAAAGGATATAATTGATGTTCATCAGCATTAGGAAATAATCATTGCTCTTCCAATTACACATGTATAATAATTCATAATTGTGGACTTTTGTATATTGCATTGTGAAATGTACAATATAGAATGAACATGTCCGAAATGATTGACACAAAAAAATACAATTACTACTTCTTCAATGAAAGAAATAAATTGCATTGCGATTTGATTTTTTCTTATTTGAACATGAGCTGGTGTATTCTAATTAATTACTTATATTCGACCATCCCTACAGAATAGTTGGGGACCTCGGGAACTAAAAGGTCTAGGTAGTTGGCTATCATATATTTGATTTAAATTATACCCATTAAATTAGTTTTTAAACAAACAATTTCATTTCAAGTAAATTTGGATATTTTTTACTTCTACGCTCAAGAAAATTATTACGCAGTATGCTGCATCCTGTTAACGAATGGCCATATTCGACTTATAGGTGTTAACAATTTAAAGAGAAGGAAATAATTGATCCGATCAAAGAAGAAAAGGTCGACACAAGACCACCCATGGTCTTCAATAAACGGCGAGGAGAGCTCGCAAACGTATGACAGCTGCAGCTTGCACAAAGATGCTTACCGGCGCTAAAACAAACTCCAAGACACAAAGAGAACAACATATGAATAATACATGAGATGATTTTGAACCGAGCAAACTTTTTTTTATTGGGATTTAGTATCTGAATGAATATTTTTACAAACATGTTTAAAACTAAAGCCTGTTTCTCCAGTGCTGTGAGAATGCTCTCACCCAAACAGAAACTTAATTGCTCAATGATCCCCAAATAAAAGTAAGTTCAAAACTTGTCCAATTAACATACATAGCAATACCATGAACATAATTTATGTTAACTATAAATACTACTCTGAAACATATTTAAATGAATATCGGCCGAAATAGGCCCTTTGGCAGCGAAAGGTAACGTCAATCGGCAAAATCGGCCCTCTGGCAGTGAAAGGTAACGTCAATCGGCCAAATCGGCCCTCTGGCAGTGAAAGGTAACGTCAATCGGCCAAATTGGCCCTCTGGCAGTGAAAGGTAACGTAAATCGGCCCTAATCGGCCGATTGGCAGTATAAGGGTTAAGTCGTCAGTTCTTGAATTAATTGTATCTTTTTAACTAGATGACGACATTTAGGCATACACTTTTGCATTGCACAACACGAAAAAAAAACATTTGTCCTCAAAATGACACATCATTCGGAATTATTGATGTTTATCTCATATGATTAAATAAACGAAAATAAACAGAAGGTATGTTCTGACGGCTCCAGGACATCACTGTCTGAAAGTCGTAATCTAGTCAGATGTAATGTAGTCAACTTATTTCATCATACCACAGTACACCCTAATTGTAGCGAGACTCGAAACCATAACCACAGTGTTGACAGGCCAAGTCAATAGTTGTGACTATCTCCCTTAACCACTCGGCCACCAATGCCCGTCATGGGATATAAACATTATACAAGAGTGTTCTCATAGATATGGTAAACTTTTCAACAATCAACACAAAATTGGCTTGGAAGGTCAAATTGATTGATATGGGTGTAATGTTCGCTTAATACATGTTTTAACTTATATTCCATTTCAAATCAACATGATGACCAAATGCAGAATTTATTATTATGTTAAAAAATGCCAGAGCCTTAGGGGTCGAAAGTGCCCTTAAGTCGCCAATCACTTTTAATGTCCTTTACATCAATAAATACACACGATAGAGTGGAAATAACCGTTTGGTCATATGATACATGGTACATATCGAAGGATCGATTCGTGCCTACGTGCATATCGCCAGTGCATGGTATTATCAACACTTATCCCGTATCGGTATTATTCCTTTAATTTGATTTACACGTCTTTACAAAACCAATATACCCGGCTCGTTGCTAAGTCATATACCCGGGTGTGACTAACCGTTAGTTGCACAAAAGTACTAAAGATGCGTGTATATTTTAAATGGTTATCGGTTTGTGTCATATATAGGATAATGAAATCTTTAACAAAAGGTCCAAATGTGTTTTATTTTTAACAGAAAAAGAAACAAAAGATATGCAGTTTGACAAACAACGACGTCACACTATTATGACGTCTCTGTAAGACATTCAGCGCCAAAATGTATTTCTTAAACATCTGTTTGAATCCAACAAAAAACTGTTCTTTTTCAAGAACCCGAAGGTAGTACCCTACACCTTTTAAAAAAGCCTCATTTTTATAAAATTTTAATCAAACTTCCTTTGATAATGATGAAAACGTCACTTTAACGTCCGCCATTGCGTTGACAAAGTACCTAAAAATCCATTATTTCAAACTAATACCGGGGATAAATTCGTTATGTACGTTCATATCCGTAGGTATGGAGATTTGAACACCTTCAGTACCCCCGTACACCCTTCGGCTTCGCCTCATGGCGTACTTGGGGCACTCCAGATGTTAAAATCTCCATATCTACGGATATGAACGTATATAACTTATAATATCTCCAGGACAGAAAAAAGACAGTTTTCCTGGTCTTTTAAACAAATCCTAGAATCTTATAAGATTATTTCACAAATAGTGATAGGAATTTCTTTCAGGTAAAAATGTTTCTGCTTTAAAATGGACCGTCTCCTAACTTTGTCTGACAAAGCAACGAACGAAAATCTTGCGATAAAGAAGTCCGACGACGTAAAGGCTGTGACGACCTAATGTCGATTTACTTTACATAAAATATAGTTTTTAAATAGCTTGTCAGGTGGTGGTAATCTGATATAAATTATAACCACTATTTAAAGTACATTTAACTTAAATTTCATCACATACATGTACATAACTACATGTAGTTCATAAAATTAATATTCAATCTAAGTTTCATATCTGAAGATGGTTGGTTTCTCCGGGTAAACAACCTTTCTCTCTTTATAAAAACTGGAATCTACAATATAGCTGAATATTCTGAAAGTGGGGTTGAACATCATTGAAACAAATAAACAAAATTTAAAATTTTAAGTAAATAATTGTTCGATTATAATATAACCCCAAAAGATGTGTTAAAACACATCTTTTGTGTTTCTATAATTCTCACAAATTATTTAATAATATAATTTATATGTTCAAGGAGCAGAAATAGTTGTTCAAAGCTTGTTTACCGATTTAAACATGTCATACAAATTCAAAAAGAAATGTTGGTGTTACAGTGCTTACAATAAAATTTTAATTAGATTCACATTTCCGTGCACCTCAGCTGATCTGCACCAATATTGAACTACTTTTGAAAAATTGCTGGTATAATTCTTTGATATACATTTCTTATAAAATCTGGCAGGACTAGACAGATAGACTGAGGACAAACACTCGACATTTATGTCCAAAACTCTGCATTGTAGAGGGGGACACACATATACATCTTATAATGCAACATGATAACCAAATAGGGCATATGAACCCAAGTACCTTTTGTTGCAGGTGTGTTGTACTATTGAAGACCTTGGTTTCGCTTCAAAGATTTATTTAAATGGCCAAATAGAGGTCTGATTTTTATAGATATAACAGAGGAAAACTTGAAAAAATGGTCCAGTCAAACTGCTGTTTGCCACAGAAGGGAATGACATTACAAGTAGAATACATGACCCCTTTGCCAACATTATGTGCTACTAGAAATTTTCATGAACAAAACTAGTCTTCAAAGTTGTTACTGATCTATCAGTGGGAAAAAGCTGATTAAAGTCAGAGTGAGATATTAACTTGCTACTGGAATTTAATTCAGATTAAATCATGCCCAGTATTTCAACATATGCAGCTCAATGTTGGAATGAGCGACAGCAGCAAGGCACAGCTGAGAACGAACTTTTTATACTGAAAGATACTGTCCAGTAATACAAAAATTACGTTTGTTTTCACCTCTCCCTACCAACCCCAAAAACTGCTGCCATCCCACAGGTTAAAAATTTTTTACTTTTTGTGTAAGGCTGAATGGCTGGGTTGCAAAGCATGTGCCTTAATAAATGGAGGACTGTATTACACAAACTAGAGGCTCCCAGGAGCCTGTATCGCTCCCCTGAACCTGAAACCAAACAACCCTTTTTTATCCAGCTGTTCGTTGCTATAAGGAATTGCCCAACACTTCTGCAAAAATCATTAATTTTGACCTTTTAAGGGAAATAACTCAGATAAGGAGGAGCTTTTGATGCTTAGAGGGATAAGGGAGGTTCACTTCAAATTTGCTGTACCTGTAATACTTTTTTAACTATCAGTCGAAAACTCTCTCGACTCCCACCCCCCCTTTTCATTTTTTCTATTTTAAGCCAACATAGCTATGTAGGTGGTCAGGTGTCATGATTTGCAAAATTTTGATAGAGTATGTCTAAAGATGATGTGTGCAATGTTTCAAAGCAGTCCTTTCATTGGTTAAAGAGGAGAAGATTTTTTTAAAATCAAGTAAAATTGATTAAAAAAAAATGTTCAAGTAGAATAATTTCTAAACGGTTCATCAGACAATCTTGACCCAAAAGTCATTTTTGTAGCCCTAATAGAGCAGAACAATTAAGCAATGGTAACTTTTTGTCTAGTTCTAATAATTTTTAAGATTTTGAGGCAAAAATGTCAAAAATAATCAATTTCGACAATTAAAGGGCAATAACTCCTATAAGGAGTCATCATACAACTTCTACCCAATGGAGTGTTTCGTAGAGCTTTTGATGCAGATGAAGGTGTGTCTATTCGATTTTCCTGTATCTGTTACACTTTTTTAAATATAACCCAAAAACTGTATTTTACCCTCCACCCCCCTCCTTCCTATTTTAAGATATGGTGGACATGTTGGTTAATCTGCAGCCATTGTTGGTGCAAACTTGGTTGAGGACATTTGACGGATGATGAGTACAAAGTTTCAAAGCAGTACTTTCAGTTGTTTCAGAGGAGATTTTTAAAAATCAATTAAAACCGATTAAAAAAACCGAACAATAACTCTTTAACATTTAACCGACAATCTTAACCCTTTAGTCATTTTTGTAGCCCTCATAGAGCAGAACAATTAAGCAATGCTAACTTTTTCTCTAGTTCTAATAAATTTCAAGATTTCGAGGCAAAAATGGCAAAAATCATCAATTTTGACAATTAAAGGGCAATAACTCCTACAAGGTGTCATCATACAACTTTGACCCAATAGAGTGTTTTGTAGAGCTTTAGATGCTGAAGAAGGAAGGTCTGTTCAGTTTTCCTGTATCTGTTATACTTTTTGAACTATAAGCAAAAAACTGTATTTTGACCCCCCTGTTCTATTTTTAGCCATGGTGGCCATGTTGGTTGGTCTGAGGCCATGATTTGGGCAAACTTGATAGAGGACATTTTACTGATAATGTGTGCAAAGTTTCAAAGCAATCCCTTAAGTGGTTTTGGAGGAGAAGATTTTTGAAGAAAAGTTAACGACGACGACAGACGACAAGTGATGGCAATAGCTCACATGACCCTTCGGTTCAGGTGGGCTAAAAAGGTTCTATCTTATGCAAAATTAGATGAAAATTAACTAAATTTCCAAGTCTTTGTTGTATAGTACTTAACAGCTGGGCAAAGTTAAAACAAAATTCCTTGACACATTTTCAAGTTATCATCTGGAAACCACCGTCAGAGGGACAGACCCTCATATCTAAACAGAGGGTATCACATTATAATCCACGAGTTTATGTGGTGGGTGTATAAGATGAAATAATGTTTATCTCATCCTTACAAGTCTAGGGTTCTGATTCAATGTTTGCTCCCACATCAGACTATGAGCAATCTGTTTAGCTTTGGGTCAATTTTTTTTTGCAGTAGAAAGCCAGGGTACCCAGTCATATTTTGTACAGATCAATAAACTTGATTCTTAAAGAAAACTATTTTTGAATGGTTGACACCTAATTATGATTTAATCTAATGTAAATGAACACAAGTCCCGTATTGGTGAAATAATATCACATATGACACTTAAATAGACATCAAACATTTTACCCGAGTTTCACAATTTCTAAATAGATTTAAATAATAATAATTAGTAATTTGTTCCAAATAAATAATTCCATTGTCATGAACTCTGCAAGAAACTTTCAATGTCATTTTTTACTTGAGTGAAGATTTCTTCTTTAGTTAATCCTTCTTCGATAAAATCTGAAACAAAAATTGAAAACACTGTTAAATAATAAGTATTGACATACTAATGGTTATCTACCGTGGATAGTCAGCCACAGGGTAACCCTTTTAAATTTAGACATTCATGGAATTCTAAAGTAAGAATATATAAAAATTCTGTAGAATGATACATTAACCAATAAAACTTAGTTTTTAAGTAAATGTTCATGAAACATTAGTTTCATTAAATTTTAAAAAAAAATTTTGAATGGGTCACAACAAATAATGTTAATGGTTTGTAGAGATAAATATTGATATAGATTAAAGTGGTTTTATTTCTAAGATCGATCATCAAATCAAGGAAATAAAACAAACAGTAATTTGTTAATAGCTGTAACATTGTGATGATAATACATGTACAATATCCATATCAAGTGATATGGGATTTTCTCAGCTTGCACAATCAAAGAAAGTCGAACTAAATATGACAAATGTTAAAAAAGGTATATATATATATATATATATAAAGGAAATTTAAACATACTTATGCTGCAATCATCTTTAATTTCTTCTAATCTTTGAATATAATATGGCCAAACAACTTTTTCAAAGTAATGTGGAACATCAGGTGGATTATAATTTCTTGTTCTGTAAAGTAATTAAATACGTCAAAAGATTTCTGCAAAATGATGGACTGGTACCTATAACTTCTTGTTCTGCAAAGTAATTAAATACGTCAAAAGATTTCTGCAAAATGATGGACTGGTACCTATAACTTCTTGTTCTGTAAAGTAATTAAATTATGTTGAAATATTTCTGCAAAATGATGGAAATGTACCTATAACTTCTTGTTCTATAAACTTTTTAAATATGTTTAAAGATTAATGCAAAATGATCGACTATACCTATAATTTTTTGGTAGTACATGTGTACTATTCATTTTCATAAAAATAAAAGTATGAAATTTGAATTCTTATCATCTGATCCATAGAATTGTGCCAGTGTCCAGTTCATGGAACTCTACATCTACATGGATATGATGTTATTGTCTGATGCACAAAAAAGATTTGAGTGAAAAGCAACATAAACCATATTCCATAAATATGGTCAAGATGTGTAATAGCATGCAAATATGGGTCTGACAGCATGAAATTCTACATAACATTTATTTTCACCACCATACTAACCAGAAACTTGCATAATCATTAATCATTTATTTTCACCACCATACTAACAAGAAACTTGCATAATCATTAATCCGTGATTGTAAAACCTAGCATAATATATATAATCTTGAATTGCTTATGTCAAAACAAAGCAGGGAAGGAAATTTCTAAATTGAAAATCAAAGGTCACAGAAATAAATAAATAACTTTTTTTATGCATATCACAAATCACAGAAAGAGTCCAAAATTCCAAGTCATGGAATTAAAAGAAAGCTCAATCATTAAAAAACCTTACACCATCCTCTCCACCAGTGAAAAAACCTATTAGCAAACTGCCATTTTAACAAAAGGACAAAAAAACATTCCAGACTACTTGGTTTGTATTTTGTTATTGTATTCGCTTATTCAAATAAAGCACAATTGGATAATTTGTCATTTTAATGAATCTAAACTGTATTTTATCATGGAATTTTGCATTTTTGGTTCTATTGAGCATTTGATTAAACAAGTGTGGAAACAGAAAAACGTCTCGCCTGCATTCCGCATCAGTAACGAAAATAAATTTTGTCATAAGCATTACGAAAATAGCATTAAATATCAGCAGCAGCCTGTATACCAAATATTGTCACTATACCATGCGTAGTTACTTTCGTCTCAGGCGAGACAAAAACCCTCTCTAAGTTATGGTTACTTGTTGTATAGATCTCTTATTGATAATAAAATTATCTAAAACTTCACAGTGTGTACATTAATACAAGTTTGTGCGTATTTTATGCATAAAAAAAATTTTGACCCCCAAAATATTACCCAGAGTCATCATGACACAGGAAATATTATACTAATTTTTTACTAGTCCTACAATGCATCAGCCTTTTTAGAAAATGTAAAAATATGGTATCCTATGGATTGCTGTCTAAAGAAAATGGTAATTAGCCTGTTACTCGAAAATCCTGGGACTTTATCTGTAATGACGAAGTTTGCATAGGCTTAGAATGATACGCTTTTTAACTGATTACATTTTATTTTATCAAGGCAACACTTTGTAATAAATAAACAGTCAATTGGCAATGATAAAATGGAATGAGAATGAAGTAAACAATTGATTCTTAAGAAGAATTGAAGTTACAAAGTAATTTCAGCAATACAAAGGGCAACCATGAAACAATATATGCATGCATTATTACTTCAGAGGTATACATGAAGAAAAAAATATTTCAATCTCTCTAATGTAATTTAAGGCAATAGTATTGTTTATTCTCATTTGAAACATTAATGGATAAATGTTTTTGTTATCAAAACTGAATCATAAAATGACTCGTGAAAATTGTGTTTGACTTGCTTAACCCAGCTGCAGATGGTCATCATGACTCTTAGATTTAATAAAGTTAAAAACACTGACTTCTGTTTTATTTATCCTTAAATTCAATAAAACTTTAAATACTTACCATTAACTAATACTTACACTGTCTTATTCGTTTATTAATTGTCTTAAAACCACTAAAACAAGTTTTAAAATATCAAAATATCAAATTAATAATTTAACAAGGGAGATAATTATCTCCAAAAAACAATGTTTACTAGTTATTGACTTTATTGATTTTTTTAATTTGCAATTTTATCAGCCACAGGATCAAGTGCTATAGTGAATTTTAAATTTTCCCTTTTTCAGTCTGTTGGCAAATTAGAAATTGAACCCATCTAAAGAAGTTCACATCTTTACAAAGATATTTCAGTGTAAATGTCCTGAGCCCTCTTCGGGCCAAAAGAATCAGATGTATGGTTCTCAACAGACAATCATGTTTTTTTTTTCATTAAAAATACAGAAATGATGTTTTGTTTCCAAACACTTTTTTGAATCACAGAATTTTTACCAAGCAAGTTAGTACTTATGCTCACCCTTTAACCCAAAAAACTAGCTGTTCTTGTTGGTTTTAATCATTTGATAAAGGATACATCAAATTTCACTATCATTTGTACTGAAATTTTTTCAATAGCATATATATATATATTTATTAATATTTAAAACCTATCAACCATCTTCTCTTGCAGCAACAGATGGTTGGCAAAGCTTAACAACATGAACTTTGACAGTCATCTTAAAGTCTGTCAAGTTTGTTTCCAACTAATATATAATATAGATGGCAAAACTAAACAACATGAACTTTGAGAATGAACTAAAAGTCACTAATGATAATATGGACCTACTAGTTTGCACATTTCACGTGTAAAATTTACTTACAATCTTCTTTCATGGCACACTTCTTTTGATGCCACTAGAAAATATCTTTTATCAAACAGCTCTGTTAAAGGTCTGAAAAATAATACAGGTATAAATATTTAAACAATAGATTTTTGTGAGTGGGCTCTATGCGAGTAAGAATGGGGTCAGTATTTTATACTGAGCAATAGAGAGAAATAAAATGAGGAGAAATATATGGTCTGACCATGTTCTAATTGGTATAGAGCCCAATTACAACAATTTATTTTGATTCTAATATGTCTAAAGAATGTTTTAAAATTTCAAAGCAGCTGTAAGACAACACTTTTAATGGTAATATTGGTTTTTGAAACTAAGATATATCTCAAAACAGCATGTTAAACGCAAATAAAATTGACATAAAATAGAGCATCTAATGGGACATTAAATGATACCCTGCCATGATATTCATCCATAGTTAAATATATTTGTATATACTAGTATACTATACTGTATATACTATACATCCACTATATACTAGTATATAGAGACAGAAAGAAATGAGTTATCTGTCTTATACCAGAAAATTTGATTATTGTCAAATTTGAAAATTAAAAAAGTGGCAAAACTTCAATAATATTTTTCAGATCATCCTGAAAATTGAACTTGACCTGTATTTTATTGTTCTGAACAGATGTGCAAAATATCATTCAAATCCCTCTGAGCGTTTCCAAGTTATCATCTGGAAACCTTCGGGGGACGGACAGACACCGAACGAAACTTAGGGTAAATAACATAATACCTCGCCACTTCGTGTGGCGGGGTATAAAAAATGCATGCTTATAATTTTATTGATATACATACATTTGTATTTTTTAAACAAAAATAGTAAGAAATCTGAACAAAATTGGATTGTTCCTTCAGTTGAGCATATATAAAGTTGTTATCAAAGCATGTACCTATGAAGGATGCTAAATAAGAATGCATATAAGTATATAAACAGATGTCAACAAATCAGTAGTATATTAATCAGTTGTTTCTCAGACAAAACAAAATTTTTTCACGATATTTGTATATAACAATACCGTTTTATGTATATGCACACAACTAAAGACAATGCATTAATTTACAACCCCAATTTAGTTTTTTTAATTTCTGTTACCTCTGAAACTGATCATATGGCATTTGTTATCAAATTTAATCAATTAATATACAACATAGTGTATTACATAGCTTAATGGTTTTTTTAAATTATAATCCATTTTGTTTGACTTTTAATTACCTATAATTAAATATGGTGAAGCCCTCTACAAGTAATATGGAATGTTTATCATGGTCCTGTTTTACCTCATTTTCTTTCCATTTTATTACATCATTAACCATAGCATCCATGTCCAGTGAAGAAAACACTAAAAAGTAGACAAAGCTTCCAAAAGATAATTGTATTTCTGAAATTTACCTCGATTATTAAAGACCTTTACTTTTATATTTTAGCTCTGTAAATTAAGTAGAACATCATCATGATCATCACACTATATTATATAGTTTACTAGTTCTACTGGTAGTGTTATTACTGTTCCACAATTTATACTATATATCTACTATACCAAGACTAATTGTATAATTTTTTAAGCTACTAGACTCTCTGCTTGTATATAATTACTGTAATCAGTTTTGTATAACAATTTTTTTGCTAAAACAATAATCATATCAGCATAAGTGAATATTATCATACAGAAAAGAAGTCAAAAAGGTTCAAGATACATTAACTGAATAGCTTATTTTAAGAACAATATACACAACCAATTTAAATTACTTTAGTTTTTAACCTGAATAAACAGCTCGTGTGATATGCTTGTCTGAAGATAAGGACAAGAGCTAGTCTGAAAACTAAAAAATTCTCCCTTTTTTCCATGAACAAAGTCCCATAAATCGATAACAAAGAAATCATAATTTTACCAAAAAACATAAGGAAGCTACATCCATGAAAATAAAAACTTCATTCAAGTTGTAAAAAAAATGATGAAAGGGTTTTTTAGTTTAGTCTGAAAATAAAAATACTGCCCTTTCACAAAAAAAGTCTCATAACCCTCTAGCAAAAACTCACAAATTTACCAAAAATATACAGACCATGACATTAACATGAAGTAATAAACAACTGTGTGCAGTTCGAAGAAAATCTGCAAGATGGATTGATAAACAAATGTATACCCATAAAAAATCCATCATATTGAGTAAAAAAAAAGAATTATATTTAACAAAAGCGAAACAATATCTACTAGTATAACTTACATTCCCAATTGTGATGCTTGACTTCTGGTATCCACGTCAGGCGTTTGTCACCTGGAGGCTACAAAATCAAAAATCATGTCCTACGATGCATTAGTATTTCTAAATACATACAAGAGTATTTGGCATAAAACTTCAGTAACTAACAGTAACAAATGAAATATTTTTCTTGGAAATTGTTACAGTTTTTTAACTGGTCTCAGTTTCAAAACTTCTCAAAGTGAGATTTCCCTCAAATCCCGAGTTTAAACTTCAATTTAAATTTTCCAAGAATCTGATTGGTTAATATGTTGGTTGAGGAAAAGTTTTTGTTTTTTGTTCAAGACTATATGAAATACTATATAAGGATATACAATAATAATATTAATAATACCAAGAATCAAACACTAACACTAACATGACTAAGTTATTGGTAAATATCAAGTAACGCTATTGTTAAAATCTTCAAGGCATTTCTGACAGTTCTGAGCTCCACATAACTTGTAAGATTTTGTGTTTTTACAAGTAAAAGATAAAAAAAAGTATGATGCATACATGAAAGTAAGTATCTTGACAGACGTGGCTTGAACCAGGAAGTGATTTCTGTAATCTAGTGGTTAGGGAAGTCTTTCCACTGTTTGATGGTCTGAAAGAATATTGTAAAGTTAGGACATTGAATATATAAATAAGGCATATTTTGCCAGTACTATATAAAGTATTGAAAAAGCCATAATAACCATAACAGCTAAAATATAAATAATTTTGTAAGGGAGGATTAAACCATTGTATGGTCTGAAATGTGTATGGCATCTAATATTTGACTCAGACTGAGAACAATTGTATTCAAATTTACATTATTTTCCATACTTCAATTACAGATATAAGAAAATTTCATTTACTAGTATGTAGCTTTCACCATAGCAGGCAATCATGCCAACTACTGCTTATACAAGCTGCACAGCCTGACAGCATATGCAATGTAATAACGGTAAAAGTCTTTTCTGTTGCTTTTTGGTATTACTATTTAAAACAAAAATTTATTTTGTTTCAACTTGCTGTATTTTGTGACAATGTCAATGCTTACAAATCCATGATATAACAAAAAGTAGCCGAAACATTTATGACGTTAAATAGAAGAGTTTTTTTACATGCTAGGCAGTTATGATACTTGATGATAACATACCTAAAAATGGTAATATGTGTTTGCACTGCTTTTGTTGTTGAAATTACAAAAAAAATATGTTTTATAGAACACATTTTTGTGGAATAATAAAAAAGGTTGTTTTAATATTACCACTTGATTATTCAAGTCAGTTTATATTTTCATATAGAAATGAACCTAGCTAAGAAACTGGCACTTTACATTTAACATTCCCAAGAAGCAGGGCTCGCGTTGGAGGGCGACTCGGGCGAAGAAGTCACCTTATCGTGGTCCCACTTCACCGTCGATCATCTTCAAAAGCGAAGTGAAGTCGCCCTTTCATTTTGTAGAATCGCCTAATGTCGCCTTTCAAATTTTATTCCCATTTTGGTAAGAAATCTTCATATTTTTGATACCGCGTCATGTTTATTATGTTTACGCGCCAAAGTTGAACTGGTACCCTTTAAACTTTTATTTGGTATATAAAGCGTAGGTTTACAATATACCGAAAACCAGTTCAGAGCTCAAGAATTTTTGAAAATTTCCGGAGCGGATATGAATTTGGTGCCGGAGATTGCAAATATACTACGCTGATAGTGGTGGAATGAGTTTTGCAATGATACACACGTAGTAAAAATAGTATTTTGGCAGTTACTTAAAACAAATTTAAGTTAAATATGTTTAAATACTTTTTAATAGTGAATTTTACAATTTTAAATAATATATTATGTGTCACAATGATGTAATTTTCTTCTTCTAGTTCTAATAGTACTTCATTATAAATCAATCAAATTGTGTATCAATGACAAAGAAACATTTATTTTAATGAACAGTTTTGTGACAGTTGATTCTATATTTATTGTTATGTTTAATACATGTATTTTTGAAAATGTGTGAAATAAGAATACTGAATAGTTAATCAAATCTTTGATACTTTATCCTCAATAAATAAAACTGCTAAAAAAACATAATAAAAATGCAATTGCCAACACTAATTAATAAAAAAACAAAGTAAACAGGACGCTTTCGCGACATATACTGCAACTTCTCCCTGTTTTCCACCCAATCTCCCTGTTCTATCCTCACTTCTCCCTGTCAGCCACCCAAAAGAGAAGTGACTTCTCCCTATAATTTTGACCCAGCGTGAGCCCTGAGAAGTCAACATAAATGGGTCAAATGAACATGACATAACCTTAAAGAACTAGTTCTGTGCTTGGAATATATTTAAAAACCACCATGCAAATGAATTCTCAGTAGTATGTTTAATCAAATGGATGTAATCATGCACTGATCACCAGTCTTCTGACTAGCAAAAAAACCAAACAAACTTTGTAACAACTTACCCTGATATCCCAATAACTATGACTTTTCTCATTGCTATTGTAATGTCTCGTGGGATCTACAACCATATGAAAAAAATCTAGTAATGCATGTCTAATACTTGAACATGTATGTCATGTATACAAAGATGACAAAACAATAAGTTTAACAGATGTAGCCGTATTCAATCATTGTCACAAATGATAATGTTTTATTATAAAGGCAACCATGTGGCCTTGTAAGAGGATACACTACTGGTTTGATTTTGCAACTTTTATAGTGAGAACTTATATTAGTGTATTCTACTTTCAATAACTCCTATGAAGAGTGATCTAACGATTTTGGACTAAGCAATGATTTGTAGGCATTGCCTTCCTGATCAATTGTGCAATTTACAGTTTTACTCTAGCTGTTATGGAATTTAAGTTATAAGACAAAAACTACAAATTTTACCAAAAGTTTTTATTTATTTAAGGGCAGTAACTCCTATAAAGCATCATACTCTATATATTAAAGTTTTGAAATTTGTAATTTTGTCTAAAATAATCATTAAAGAGCACTGATTTCTAATAGTCATGTGACAATTTCAGACCAATAAAAGGAATTTTAGAACTTATATTGCTGATCATATTTGCAATTTACAGTTTCAATCTAGTTGTTATAGTTTTTAGGTTACAGACAAAAATGAAAAATTTCATAAAAAATTGTCATTAATGGGTAATGACTCCTATAAGGAGTTATCTGACAATTTCAGACCAAAAAAGTCATTTTTTTACATGTTCTTGATGATTGTTTAAGCAATTTACAATGTCAATCTAGCTCTTTAAGTTTATGTAGTAAAAACTGACAATTTTGTCAAAAATCCTCATTAACGGCCAATAACTCCTACAGGAAGCCATTAGACAACTTCATACTATTGTAGAGATTAATGTGCTGATCAATTTGAGGTAACAGTTTTCACTATAGCCATTATAATTTTTGAGATATCAACCAAAAATTATTTTAATACCTAAGTTCTAATTTTAGTAACAGTGGCCATCTTTGTCCTTTGATAAACACCATGGGTGCAATTAAGATGATTGTGGCCAAGTTTGTAAAAAAAAACTGCAGTTTTCCGTGCTAGCAATTTAAAGGGCTGTACCACTTGCTATGGCAGTGGTCATGGAATCCATTTAAATCAAATATGGTAGGAACTGACAAAAACTTAGTGTGTAATGGTAAATTTGACCTTCTTTACAAGGCAACAAGAGTTTAGATACCTACTGGTCATAGAACAGTTCTCGCCGGCAAGTAATTTTAGCCACCCAATATTTGGACAGTTTTTGTGAAAAGATGGCATATTAAATAATAAGGGTAATTTGTTTTTGGATGGAAGATGGTGAAATCTATCCTTTGCCATCGATTTTAAATGAAAAATGACAGCACAGTCACGAAAACAGCGAGAATCGCTTCTGTCATTTTAATGCCAATGGCGAGAACTACTCACTGACCAGTACAACAGTAGGCAGTAACCCAAGTTGCTTCTTACGGAAGGACAAATTTACTATTTCGTACAAAGACAAAGTCATCGCGGTTAGTACGGACAAACCATTTAACTTGAAGGGGGGGGGGGGGGGGGGGCTTTGGTTTTATGTTTTGGTCAGCAAATTTTTTTGCCCAGTACAATGAAATTTTTTTTATTTTTTGAAGGCATCGCGGCAGAATAATATCAACGAGCATCGCAGATTCAAGCTATACAGTTATATGATCAAATCCATTTCAGATGGTAGCTGAGCTATACCAAGAAAATATTGTAGACGAACGAAAAAATATTAAGTATAAAAGTAGACAAAAATAATTTTGACACCGATAAAAAGTGGTTTTTTTTTAAATTACTACAAAAATGCCAGACAATTTTTTTCAATCTATAACTATATTTGAAATTGAGTTACTAGTATGGGATGTCACGTCAACAATGGAATGTAGAGGAACAATTATGTGGGCTTTTTCTTCAGAATATTTTTTCTTACCCTCTGCTTCTAAAATATTTTGTTCAAAAATCATTGTCAAAAATATTTTTTTAGGAAAAAAACAAAGCCCCCTCCCCCCTTTTTCCCTTTTTGCAAGTTAAATGTGCCGCGTAAAGCTTAAAGTAATGTAACACAAACAGAGAAATAGATTAAACGTTTGCATGTTTACCCTACGATGGGTTTTGTATTATTTTCGTTTGTATGTTCTGTCGAGTCCTCAGTCCAGTCTGCTTCGGTTACCTCCCCTTCCACCTGGTCCAAAGTTGAGGTATTTATTTGATTCGTATTCAATCGATCTAGAAATGCGTTCAATAATTTCTTGTTAAGATGGTCTGTTTGTGTTATTTTACGTTCGGATCCCCCATTATGCGAGCTATTATTCTGATTAAGTGTCGAAGTTTGTACAGGAACGTTATTATTTAACAACTTCCGGTTTTCATCTTCCATGTTTTATTTCAATAAACTTTGTGCAAAACGAAACTTATAATAAATCGTACTTTTTTATTATTCGATAATTATTTCACATTTACCATGGAATTCCGATGTAAATTAATTCAAATATATCATACATAAGATATATTACACAAGTTAACTAGAAGTTTTTAATTATTCGTTTACTCAAGTAAATTGCACAACACAGTGACAGCAACACTGACACTAATTTTTCAATATTTACTTTCATTTTATTTTTTGATGTCCATTAAGATATATTTACAATACCAGGTATTTTGTCTGTCTTTACATTTGCAATTCCTTTGGTATTTCTAAACTAACTACAACAACAGAACAACGAATACCGTATGTTCAGTCTATAAATCTATAATTATATATGTTATAAGTGCTATATTTTTTAATATATATTTTTGTAATTATTAAATTCTGTATGAAATGCTAAAATTTTTACTTTTTACTGGTTTAAAAATAAATTTTAGTAAGACTCAGGTAGTATGGATAGGTAGTATGAAGTTTAGTAAAAAAATATTATGTCCGGAATTAAATCTTGCATGGGGTAAGAACACTTTTACATATTTGGGAATTGACTTCAATCTAGATATGTCAAAAATGATCAAAATGAACTACAACAAAAAAATAGCTGAAATCAGTGCACTTTTAAAGAGTTGGAGTAAACGAAATCTAACCCCCATTGGCAGAATAACAATTATCAAAACTTTAGCCATCCCTAAACTAGTACAACTCTTTTCAGTTCTTCCAAATCCAGATAATAAGTACATTTCTGATATAAATTCATTATTTTTTAACTTTATTTGGCAAAAACCCATTGGAAAAGTCAAACGAGACACAATAACAAAAGATTACTATGAAGGTGGATTAAAGATGATTAATTTAAAAGTATTTATGAACTCAATAAAGGCAACATGGATTCGAAGACTCATATACAATAATAAACTTCAAGATATGATAAAATCTTTTGATATAAATTTTGAAGAACTACTGGAAACAGGAATTGAAAATATAAAAAAACATACAAAAAAATGTGTCAATCCCTTTTGGACAGATGTCCTAAATGTGTGGATAGATATCCTGAATGCAAAAAAAACCCTTTATTGGGAAGATTTTTTGATGTCACCAATATGGTATAATAAAAATGTAAGAATTGGTGGTAGATGTGTTTTCTACAAAGAATGGTTCGAAAAGGGGGTAAAAATTATAAATGATCTTTCGGATGAAACAGGTACATTTTTATCACTGGAAGAGCTACAAAATAGATTAAGTATTCAAACAAATTATCTGACATATTATGGATTAACCCAATGCCTTAATAATCTATCAGAAAAACACAAGAAAAGTGTAAATGATCCCCCCAAAATAATATATCCATATAAACCACAAAATATTTCTATTTTTCTTAAGAACAAGAAAGGATCAAAAGATTTCTATAAAGTCTTAATGAATGTCCATTCAGCATGTTCAGAACCTACAATTAAAGATAAACTAGTACACCTGTTCCAGTTCAATGACTCAGATATTAAAAACATATATAATCTGCCCTTTAAAGTTACAGGTAACTCCCAACTTCAATGGTTCCAATATAAAATAAATCATTTAGTTCTTACTACTAACTCATTTTTAGCAAAAATTAAAATTAAAACAAATCCTTTTTGTACTTTATGTGGAAAGCAGCCTGAAACAATAACCCACCTTCTATGGGAATGTGAAAAAGTTCAGTTATTACTAGAAAACTTTGAAAAGTGGCAAATGGAAATGATACACTTCCCACTGAACTATAATAAGAAATCTTTTATGTTTGGAATACTTAACTCAAAGAACTCTAAAGTACATAACCTAATTACATTGAAAATTAAACACTATATTTACACATGTCGATGCCTTGAAAAACCACTATCTCTCCAAGGACTCCAAAATTCTATTATAAATTTATACCAGACAGAAAAATATGCAGCACTGCTTACACAAAACATAGATATTTTCAACAAAGAATGGAATATTTGGCACACTCTTTTCAAGACTGACTGAACAGTACATGACTATATACTAAGATTGAAATTTGCATCTCTATTGGTAGCACCGGTTGGGAAACAATATGTGACAAATAATTTTTCCTGCTCCCCACCACCCCCCCTTTTTTCTTCCAATTAAGCTTCTGTTATTCTCCTTTTAATGCTAAACAAAAATCCCAGAGCACTTATAATAATACAATTTACAATTAAAGACTACAAATACCTACCTATTTTACATGTACGTTTATAAATACAATAATTATATATGTGTATACACCTAGAGTTATATATGTGTATTGTGTATCAGTTTATTGTCAACATGAGTATTATGATATTTGTAAAAAAAAAAAAAAAAAAAAAAAAAAAAAAAAAAAAAAAAAAAAATTTTTACTTTAATATAAAAAACCCCACATTTTTCGGGCAAGTAGGGCAGACATCACAATTCACAATTCTAACAAGGAACTTCATGTGGGAAGTAGTTTGACTACTATATAAATAGTGTGTTTGTTAGGGTATTTGGGCTTGTCGGCCATACTTTTTCTTGTCCATAGTAAATCTCATCCACAGTAGACATCGGCCCCGGACATTTCGTCCATTCCATTTCGGCCATACTATTTATGTTGTATATTTTTGAAGTATTCAGTATGTACAGGAATTAAAATGAAGTTGTCTTTTAATATTTCAAAGATGATTCGTTTTTGCGTGGTATAATAATCAAAGTAAATGCCGTTTCTGATGATAATAATCAGTTTAATCCCGGAGATTAATAACGTATTTTACAAGACATATTTATATCCTGGGTTTATATATGGTCTTTTTATTGATGTATGTAATTGAAAAGGTTATTTCTACCAATTTTAAAAGTTCTCCAAACTCGTACCTAGTTAGCTTGTTCTGTAGCATGGTTCATCCTTTGATATTTAAAAATGTTGTTTTGGTTAATTGACATTAAAGAGTTTTTTTCTTTGTCTAATTGGTGTTTAATTTCTTATAATTATTTTTTAATCATTCATTTTATTTATTAATTGATTAATCAAAGATTGACAATGATTTATGATTAAAATAGTAACATATTAATTAATATAATGATTTTATTTTATGATTAATATCTAATGTTTCATTGGTAATATCATTAATTTCAATCAACATTGGTTTTTTTAAATAACTTTATTTAAAAATATCCATGGCCAATATGTCCTATTACAGTATATCCGATCTGAACTAGAGCCTAGTTGTCTATGGACGAAGTGTCCATGGCCGAAGTCATATTATGGACGAGGTGTCCCTAAAGCGTTTATTAGACATTTTTGACAAAAAAGGTCACAATTAAAAAAACTGAAAGTTTTCAGCACAGTTATATATAATGTCAAAGGTACTTGTCTCCATGATGATGATATTTTTCCATTTTTTGATTTTTCCAGCCAATCAAAAGTCTGTTTTCTCATACAGTTTTAGTTACATGTATATTTATATATGTAATTTTCTTGATTTTATATACATGTGTACATGTATATAAATTGCAGAAAAAAGGCTTATAATTACAAAGACTCCAAAAAAGACAAGGAATGCCAAAGAAATTTAAAGGAGAAAACTCAAAATCTGCAGTAGCTAGGGCAAGAAAGCAAGAACAGAAAGAGCAAGAAAATTTAAAGAAGGAACAAGAAAAAGAAGATGAATATTGGAGAGATGATGATAAACATATCGCAAAAAAACAACAAAGAAAGGTTAAGAATGTTCATTTTTATGGATTATTTCTGTTAGTGTGCAAAATGTACACTTTTAATGGTGTATAATCTTATATTATCTCTTGTTAATGTTTTATACAATGACTGCAATATTTTATCACAAAATGTAGGCATGCAGATAGAGAAGGTCTCAAAATAAAATTTCATTTATGAAGAAATTAAAGAAATTTGTTTAAAAATAAAAATTGATAACTAAAGATTTTATTCCATATTAATTTAGGAGATTTTAACACAAGTCTATAAGTACATCATGCTGTGTGTATATAAGAAGCTATAAGAAGGTGAATATTTACAGTTTACAGTAAATATAAGGTTTGTAGGTTGGTTAAATTACTGTAAACAAGTTTTGGAAGTTCCTAAGAGTGAGCCACCATTTTTGGTTAATATGATTTAAGTCATCAAGGGTTCTATAAACAGATGAAGACCAGCACTTTATTAAAAAGAACTTGTGCAAGTTTAGTTGATTTAATCAAGTACATGTAGTTTCAAAATACTTGTAAAAAGAGACATTTTCTTTTGTTTTTAGTCCACTTTGTTGTTCACAGGTATTTAATTTATCTAGTAGTTTTAGGAAGTCTTGCTAATAAGAAAAACCACACATGCTTTTATAGTTCAAATGAATGTTGTTGAGGGCAAAATAAATACATTTTTGGCCAGGTTGGTCAAAATGCAAACCTTCTTTATAGTATGGTTTAGTCATACGGGTGGGCGGGAGAAATAGGGTATTTATTTTGTGTAATCAACTTCTACAGTTTTTAACCCAGATCTCTGAAACTTCGCAGAAAGGTTGCACATGAATTAAAGTTGTGCACCTGCTTATATGGAATTGTTCAAGGAATTTTTTCTCATTTTTTAGACAATTGAACTTACTCATTTTTAGCACACTTGATACGTAATGGTACTATTTTGTGTAAACAACCACTCCTATATTTTTTTACACAGACCATAAACCTTCTTTCAACAAATGGTTAATCATATCCCATGTTGCATAAGGTGAATGTGCATGAATAGTGCAGGCAACTATTCAGTTCTTGTATTGTTTAAAAATAATTCAGTAGACTTTTTCTTATTTTTATGTCATGTATTTGGATACTAGCATAGCCCTAAACATCTAGCATCAAGCCATTTCCTATATTTATATGGTTGAATTCTGTTTTATTTAAATGTCAAATAATGATATGTGACTATAATGCTTAGATGGGTATACTTTTTTCTTTAGGAAGACAAAGAGAAGAAGAGGTTAGAACAGTTAGAGAGAAAAAAAGAATTACAGAAACTCCATGATGAAGAAATGGAAGCATTAAAAGCTAGAAAACCAGCAACAACAGATAAAATGACAAGAGCACAGATTGCTGAATATGTTGAAAAAGAAAGACAAGCTGCTGCAGGTATATGATCTAAAATAGCAGGAAATGTTAAACTACTAGTTCAGCTATATCAGGGCAAAAATATATAATTTATAATGCTTAATTTTTTATGACCAAAAAATGTTGTACATGATTTAGATGGTAATAATTTGATCTTCATTAACTGGAATAAAAAATAGTTAATTACTTATACCCCCACTTAGAACAGGGGTACACTATTTTTTCCTTGTCTGTCACAGTTTTCTAAGCAACTATAGGTTGCAGAAACCTGATATTTTGCATATTGCTTTATCCTATAGTACCATATGGTGTTTAGCAATTTTATGCTCTTTGGTGATCTACTTCCTGTTTACCGAATACTTTTTGTTTTTGTTACTAGTGAGCATCAGCTTACAGATTTTTTATATACATTTCATATTTTCTTAGAATACCACATGAAATATGGTGCATATTTTTTTAATGTTTTAGCTGCAGCAGCAAAAGAAAAAGAAGAAACACATCTGGATAAACCTTTAGAGGATAATCTCAACCGCTTACAAATAGAAGGAGAAGCTAGAAGTATAGAGGCTGCTATTTCAGTTTTAAAGTTAGTAAAATGTAACCTAGACTCTTCTTTATTTTGGTCTGGTTTTCTCTTGTAATCAAATAATTGGAATATTGGCAAAATTATAGGAGAGGTTGCAGGTTGCTGTAGATTTAAGACTTAAATGTTAATATATTTGTTTGCAGTTTAGTACCATTAGGAATTATGTATTTTGGGACTATATAGACAGTTATGGCAATGGAAGAATGAAAATTTGATTCTAATCTGACACAAACAGGGTGGAATGTATAGATTATTCATTTTTTCCATCCAGACAAACTCCTGTTCCTATCAATTTCTATGATACTATCTGCCATGACAGATCAACATCCTGATTCATTTTATGATCATGCATTGCAGTTCCTTATGTCAGTGAGTACATTTTTTGTAAAGTTTCTAATTTAAGTGATATAATTGAGTAAATGTTGCACCTGATATTTGCCTTGTGGTTTCAGCCCAGTGTGGTAGATGAAGGCGTCAGTAGTGGTCTAACAAGGATTGACATATTTTTGCTGTTTGATCATGTTAAGGCTTGAAAGACAAGGGTTTATCCAAGTATTTCTAAATATTATTTTACATTTCAAACTCAAATTAAGAATCAAAATTCCTATAGAAAGAAACACTTTTTTTTTCAGGGACAAAGAAGAAGAGGTTGACAAACATCCTGAGAAAAGAATGAAAGCTGCATACAAAAAATATGAAGATACTAATTTACCTATTCTTAAGCAAGAGAATCCATCTATGAAACTGTCACAGTTAAAACAAATGTTATGGAAGGACTGGATGAAATCTCCAGAAAACCCATTAAATCAGAAACTAGCCGAAACATAGACATAAAAAAAGACATCTGATCCAGAATATTGCAATACTTTCCAGATAGATTCATGATGTTGCAGTAATAGTTAATGTTGAGGAGGAATGAGAGTTGTTTTTAGTCTGTGTATTTGTATGCTATTTTTCATGTTGTATTGTAAGTTAAACAATGCTATTCACTATAATGACAGTGATTACTTTCAGTCAAAAAACAACCAGTAACAAAGGCAATTTCTGATTTTTTTTTTTAATTTACTAAATTTGCTGTTATGTCATTGTAGTTTACTCAACCCTTTATTGTTAAATACATTTTAAACAATAAATTTACAGACTACAATCTCCACAAGTACAATAGCATGCCATAAATCCTATATATATCCGTTACCACCAGGAACATTACACATTTATGTTCTGCATATTTTGTAATTTTGTTAATCCAATTTTTGTGTTGGTTAATAATAAAAATATGAATTTGTGATGGGTTGCTTTGTTATGGATGTACATCGAGATACACATTCAGTAAAGTAAATCTGAATTGAATGCTTGTATACAGATGTTTTTAATTTATTTTTTCTATTTTTTTCAATCTAGACTTTAATGTTATTATACCCCCCCCCACAAACTTGTTTGGGGGGTTTATAGGAATCGCCCTGTCTGTCCGTCGCTGTCCGTCTGTCCACATCCCTTGTAAGTGCTTCTCCTCCTAAACCGCCTGACAGATTTTGATGAAACTTTACATGAAGGAAGAACATCATATGTAGATGTGCATGAAGAATTTTCGTTGCTGTCTGATATAATTCAGGGGAGATAATTGGACTTGAAAGCGAAGCAGGGGGTATCCCTTTGTGAGCGTGCTCACAGTCCACACTTGTTGTTTTTTGTTTTAAATAATAATACCCCTGCTTCGAAGAAGAGGTGGGTATACTGTTTTACCCTAGTCCATCCTTCGTCCATTTGTCCGAAACAAAATTTCTGTCGCAGTTTATTAAGCCTGATATTTTGCATATTGCTTCATCCAATAGCTGCATATGTTGTAAAGCAATTTAATGCTCCTTGGTCATCTAATTCCTGTTTACTGAATACTTAGATTTTTGCACATAGTTGACACACATGCAAAATTTCTGTCACAGTTTTCTAATCAACTTTAGGGCGCAGAACCCTGATATTTTGCATATTGCTTTATCCTATAATGCCATATGGTGTATAGCAATTTTATGCTCCTTGGTCATCTACTTCCTGTTTACTGAATACTTAGATTTTTACACATAGTTGACATACATGCAAAATTGTCGTCACAGTTTTCCATGCCAGTATAGGGTGCAGTAGCCTGATATTGTGAATATTGCTTTATCTTATAGTACCATATGGTGTATAGTGATTTTCTGCTCTTTGGTCACATCTTCCTGTTTTCCAAATACTTAGATGTTTACACATAGTTGACATACATGCAAAATTTTGGGGAAAGCAGGGGCAACAATAGTGAGCATTAAGTCACAGTCCACACTTGTTTTCCTTCACATTTATTTTATTTGTACCCATCATCAAAATCATCTCTGTTGTATACTGATGCTGACCACAAATTAGTTTTGTTTCGACAAACATGTGATTATCTGGAAGTACATTATATGTAGATGTGCATGAAGGTTTTTATTGACCTCGATTATCATTAAGGGGAGATAATTGGATTTGAAAGCGAAGCCGGGGGGGGGGGGGTATCGCTTTGTGAGCGTGCTCACAATCCACACTTGTTTATTTTTTCCCGAAACAGATAACAGTAAATTTTAAAATAATGATAACAGGTAACAGCAACTTACATGAGAAAACAGAAAACAGTGAGTTCAAAAATCGAAAAAACAGATAAAAGCAGATTCTCATCGAAGGGCGATACGGCTAGAAAATGCATACATTAATCGGTGTTTCCATAGTAATTAGTATGTAATCTTATGTATATACCTCCCTTCATACATTAAACAATTGGAGAAGAAACCGAATTAACAGAAAACAAAAAATCTGTAAAAGAGTTAACAGTGTTCTGACTTATATTAACAGCAAACGGGGTTTTTATATTCATTATAACGGTTAACAACAATATCAATTTAAAAAAGAAACAGATAACAGCTAATGGATGAAGAACAGTTGACAATTGCTTTATATATTAAAGAAGTTAACAGGTGTGTTAAAATGCCCATTTCACGTCATGAATATAGCTGAAATTGTGCTTGCTGGACGTAAAACATCAATTAATAAATCAACTAAAAATGTCCAAAACAAAAGATCTTGCCCCCCCCCTCGTTAAAATACTTGATACAAAACTCGTCAGTAATTTTAATCTGAGGGTACAGTATCTTTTTCTTAGAAACTACATACTATGTACGAATGTTTACTGCATTTTGTTTTGATCAGAAATCTAATGTTGGTTGCTACTAAATGAATTAGTATAACATACTTAAAAAAAATTATGTAAAACCACTGAAACGATTTTAATTGTATTTTAGAGCAGTATGTCTTGTTTTTATTGCGATAAATTCAAAATGACCTGTACCGCAGAACGTATATTAACATGGAACTTTATGGGAACGTTCGGTATGACGTCTTCTCGGAATTAGAAAGTTGATGAAAAATTTTGTGTTTCAAAATTTGTTGGCATGTCTTCCTTAAAGTTGGATGTTAGTACTATTTAGTAGTTTAGAAACTTCATGGTAATGTGAGCCAAACTTGGCGTGGATGACCACCAAAGACGGGTCTTATGTTTTACATGTTTTTTTTTCACCTAAAAACTACCATTCAACAGCTGGAAAGCTAATGTATTTAAGAAATTTTTTTTTCAGAACGATCAGTTAATTATAAGTGATTGTGATGGCCATAGAACACTTGAAGAAATGACCTCAACTTAGATAGAACACCTCTGTTTAAGTTGCTTGATAATCGACAGCAGTATTTCACCAAGAATTTCGGAATAACGATCGCAAGGTCTAACAACATAAACTATGAAATGTAAACACGATTCGACAGTCCTGCTTGAATATTGCAATTTGTAAATTAACAGGTTGAAAGTTGATTGATTGATTGATTAATTGATTTATTGATTGATTGATTGATTTATTGATTGATTGATGTCTTACTTCTAACAAGCAAATTTCAGATATATTGAGGACGTGTTTGAAAGATGAAGTCATCAGGTTTGGAGTTTACCCCGAGTCTATTTCCAGATTATCGAAGTAAGAGGCTGAAACGCCATGTATTGGCGGTGTCTTTAATTTTAATAGTTCAACTTCTAAAGTTGGTCTTCAAAAAAAAAACAAGTCAGCAAGAAAAACTCAATAAGTACCCATTAAAACGTCAATATAGTCTGTTGAAAAAAACATCTTATAAATATAACAGATATATTGCACATTTAAAAATCTAGCATGTACCAGATTTCCTTTTTCTCTGTATTTATTTTGTGATACGGAGTCCATCCTCCCAAGTCAGGGGTTCTGAGTCCGCGTTCGCTCCATCATCATGGAGCGAACGCGGACTCAGAACCCCTGACTTGGGAGGATGTACGGAGTCTTGCTTGCAGACTGTATTATTTATATTATTTCTCGAAAAGCAAAGACTTTAATGAGAAAGAGACCAAGACTTTAAAATTCTTGAGAATCTGTAAATTGCATCGTACGTCTGTTAGGTTTTACTTTGCAGTTTCATTTTGAAACCAGAATGCAAGTTGAACTAAATTTGGAAAAACTGATGTTTCAAATTTCTCTACAAAAATTCTTTTTGATTGGGTTATACATATCCACTGTGTACTGTTTGCTTTTGATTGGCTGTCTGCAACGTTTATCACGTGGTCAACAACACATCGATTCTTACTGCAAATCCTGGTTTATGATTGGCTGAAACCATAGCAGCATTCAAGACAAAACTAGTTGTAACTTTGCATAAATTACGTTTTAGAGATCACGTATCTTTAATATTCAGTTTCTTGTGTTAAAATTGAATTTCAGGCATGGAAATCATTGTTTCTGATTTTATATTAAAACGAATCCTCTAATAAAACTACAAACATTAAAGAGATTTAAATAGGCATGATACACTTATAAAAGGTCTATTATTTTTTGCTGTATGTCCAGAATTATACTGTTTTTGTTACCATCTGTAAATCAAGTAAACGCTTTTCAAAGTCTCCAGTTTTAAGTAAATTATTATTAATAACACTAATGCTTAAATATGTGAAGTAACTTTTATTGCGTTTGCAATAAAAGAGCACAAGAAAAAATTAGAAGGAAATAAATTAAATTTGAGTTGATACTATTTTCCAGTTAATTCCTCTTTGAATGAAGTTTTAGTAACGTGCCTACATATTTCTGCTACATTAAACGGTTTTCGTAAACACACTATTTTAATGAATATTTAAAAAAAAACCATTGTGGTGGAGTGTTTTATGCACTGAATAAGCCAACAAAATGTAAAGGGTTAACTATCTTGGAATTAACCATGTATTAAAATGGATTTCGTCTTTGAATTTCGCATTGAAAGAGATTGTTAAGTCAATGTTTAGTCTCCTGATTTTATTTCGAAGGGGTTATATGGCCCACTTAAAAGTTGTACATACAAGAATACACAGACTAACTGAAATATTAGATCGAAGCTCACTTGCATGCTGCTGTCTTATTAAATTATATATAATTTCAGTGGTAGTATTTTGCACCCGTTTCCGTTCTTCTGTATTGAAAATTATAATGGGGTTTAAATGATATATATTTAAGAGAAATTAGGGTCAACATTATGCCTATCTGGTCATGCTGGTATCGTATTTACCATATAATGACTGAGCATTCTATTCCACGACGCTTTTCACACATCAATTTATAATTTTATTATTGATTTATTTAGATTCTGACAAACGTGTTTGTGGCTATTTCAAAGCGATCCACGTGAAATGTTTCCTGTAGCCGGCTATTTTTGTTTGCGTCTTCAAAGATGAACTGACATGTAGTAGCAATTAATTGATACAAGGCTAAAATTTTATGGGAAAACAAGAAGCATTACCTTTGTCCCTCTTGATTTTGTTCCTGTCAAATATGCAGATAATGTCGTTATGTCAGGTTTTGTTCTTTTGATGTTGAGGAGTTATGTCTCCTTCATGGCAATTCAGTTCCCGTCTAATAAGTTCAAACCTTTTCAGATAATGTCGTTGCTGCCATAGGGAATATTAACAGGATTGTTCTCTCTATGTTTTGTTCTTTACTGTCGTGTCATTCTTGTATTTCCACAAATATATTTTTTATCCTCCCACATTATAATGATTAAAGTTTTTAAAATAACACCGAGAAAACATTCATCAGATCTACAATGTATATACATGTACACCGATCCGTCAGCTGTTTGGGAGAGTAATTATTAAATTACTTAATAATAGGCCACCATGATGAGTCACCGACATTAATTTAAGCTTTTTTTCAATTTTACTTGGAGGATCAGAACTATTTTGTCTCAAATTTTAAATGTACATCACATCAAAACTTCTTCAAATGTCTATTTTTAATTTTGTACAATTTAAAATATTGACCAAAACGTGTATAAATTCAAATATATTAAATTATTAATGCTTCAAGTTACAAGTTCTTATTACTTATTATCAACATGATGAAAATTTAAATGTTTAGCAAGAGAGGTAATTGAGGTAAAAATCCTCAAATGTACTTGTTTATCATTTGTTGTTTTTCCGTGAACAAACATAAAACTCAAAGAACCCATTTTTATACTCTCACTATATCAAAGCTTGGCATTATTTTAACAATTGTATCTATTTGCGCTTATTTTATACACGCTTATTTTAGTTTATACAATTCATTAAAATATAGAATTTGTTATCCTCAACTATTTGAAAAACAAATCGGAACCTTCTTTTTAAATTACTTTTCCGTAATTTAAAAACAATATATAAATTTAAAATGATGCAAGTTTGCAGTCAACCCCAAAACAAATTTATTGTAAAATAAGTGTATTGTCCTTTCATTTACCAAAATTGCACGACTAGTCGGTGAATATACTTGTTTTGCATTAGAAACAGGTGTAAGTGAGCGTCTCGTACAAGCACATATTTTCTGACAATTTCTAAGAAAATTGTAAATATATGCATTGTTACTGAACACAACTAATATTTAATAGTTTCCAAGGAGATTAAGATTAAGGACACTACGGTCAAAGTTGCCAAGACTTTCTGGAATTAGACTCCATACGAAAACTTAATTATACGATAAGCATGATGAATTCAACTTCCAATTGTCGACATCCAGTTCAGATGCAATGTATGGTGTTAGCATTTCAAAACTATTATGTTATGCTTGATATTGCATTCGAGGCTTCTGTTGACTAATAAGCTACTTAAGTAGGTATTTGTTTTACAGCCGTCACCATGACGTATTGATTGTTATACACAAATGCGATCAAACATTTTCTTAGTAATAGTGAGACTTTCCTCTTTCGATTATGATTGTGTTCATTGAGTAACTTGATGGGTGTATAACTAGAGGCAGTAGTTGCTTTAAGTGTAGCCAGTGTTTTTACTGGGTTCTGGTCCCACCGTTTTGTTTTGTACATTTTCTCGGGTTATTCTTTATGTATGTCTCCGCCTTTATCTGGATTTTATCACTGTCCTATGGACTCATATTCGTGATGACATATCGGTTTTCTAACCATTTTCTTATTGTCACAGCATATAGTTCATGTATTATCCCACGAGTTCAAAATTGCTTTAAAATAATGACGTCATCGACATATTAAATGGTGTTCTAGTTATTAAGTTATGTCATACAATTATTGTAGTCAGATATTTTGTCGAAATATAAGATTTATTTAGAATTATGTCTAAACAATATTTATCAGTATTCGTAATTTAACCTGTATACCTTTTCAAACAAAAACCTTTTAGGTCATAATTGAAAATGTGATCTTCTTTTCACGTTTTATCTGATCTTTAGATGGATACAGCTTTCCTAATCTAACCCGAACAATCATTACCAAGATCGAGTCTGTTCAAAAGAACCTCACCAGATACGTGTGATCAAACAAGATTGCGTAAACATAAACGCGATATCTTTTGTTAATTAAATGATCAATTAAAATTATACACTGATAAGAATAACTGGTAAGCGGTCCTAGGCATGCTTACGACTATAATTTGTTAAATGATATATTTGCAATTTCTTATCAATTCTGTACAGATTATTAAATGTGAAACTTTTGGGTTTTTTATACGGATTCTACCAGGAAGCTATAAATCAACTTATATTATAGTAGACCAAGATTCTACGATGCAAAAAATGTATGTTAACTGCCAGTTCGTATAAGCTAAGATTTAAACAATACAAACATGTATACCGCCTTAATGTAACGCTCAGTCTAAACTTGGTATATACAAATATTTAAAATTCTTCATCTTAAAATCGTCCGAATTCAATTATGTTTTCTTTATGTAAGTTGCATAAAAGGCAAAACAAATATATAGGCTTATAGTTACTTTGAAACGACAAAATCTATTACATACAATATTTATAACTGTTCAGATAAAAAAAACTCGATGCAGCATTATAATGAAACAATACAGTAAGCAGAATAATAAAACCCACATGTTTCATGGATAATCCTGTCATAAGTAAAAATCTATTCTACCCGAAATAGAAATATACACATCGACTAACAATCGGGATATGTCACAATTCGCCGTTTTTTTATTGATTGGATTTAAGTTTTTGAAATCACGAAAGTCGTAAAATAAGAAAACAAAACGTCTTTTTATTGAAAACATGTATGAATTATGTATCCCATGCTTATACAACCAAATCGTAAATTTAAATCGGACAGTAGAACAATAGCAAAATACTATTGACTTGACGAATAATTTTGTCCGTTTTATTCTTGGGCATTCCCAGATTCATTATATGTTGACATTTCAATATTTATTTTAACAGCTAGACTCAATAAATAATATAGTAAATATAGTTATTAATATATCTGTTTAAGGCCTTTAAATATATAAGTCAATAAACAAGAAAAGTTTGAAAAAAATCGGACATCTCAACAATGTATTGATTGAGGAAGTTTACTTTACGTCCAGCGAGTAGTATTTCAGCTATATTGAAAACGAGAACAAGTTAACAAACAATTAATCAATCGGGAATGATAGACCAAATGGCATGTGACTGAAAAAAGGTGTGGTTTTGGTAGGGGCGCAGTGAATTTAGCCGCTTGTAGCTACTCTGGCACTCCGCAAACACGCTACCCACTGTGGTCCGCGGTAAAGGCTTACCGTACTTTGATCTAACAAACCCCCAACGAGAGGGCATCCCCTATCCGCCACATGGGGACGCGCTCGGCAGCTCTATGGGTCAAAGTACTGTGAACCCTCACAGTATGGCCAGTCTCAATAATGTAGCAACATCTGTCCATTATAGTTCGACACCCGGTTTGAGGTCATGTTAGCGTTTTAAATCACTCGACGTCAATCACCGATTAGCTAATAAGATGACATTGAAATGTTTTAAAAACATAGACTATACACTCAAAATCTGCAGAAAAATCTTCAAAAAATTGCAATTGGTGTAGGCATTGATGTTTGCAACAAAACTTAAACTGCACGAGTTAATAAACGGTTCTAAACTGACAAAACAAGCGCAAGAATGCACGATAAATACAAATGCATTTGTCTGTATGAAAGAAGGAAAAAAACACATTTTGAAATTAACATCAGCATACCTTTTAATGAATGTGTAAAGTGCTTTACGTTGTTGGAATCCTCGGCTCGATGTACGAGTGGTTAAGGTAGTTCGTCTACTAATGATCACGTGGTCTGTCAACACTGAGGTTCCGAGTTCGAGTCTCACTGCGGGCAGGGTGCGCTCGACTCCAATCTTAATTGACAAGGATTGCCAGTTTTCCTACCGGAGGTCGGGGGTTTTACTCCGGCTTTCTCCCCCAATAAAAATTTGAATCCATGATAAAGCTGAACATTTGCTGTAAGTGACGTTAAACACCATTAAAACAAACACCGTTGTTTTTGTTAGTTCGCAATTGGATGTACTATTGTTCTAATACGTCTCGGTTATTTTGTTATTAACTGTATCTCTGCAAAGTGGTAAAATATTTGTTTTATGTAGTATGTGGAGGTGGATGCGAACAAGATAAATTAATTCTATCTTTGAATAAATGATGCAAGTCGTTGATTCGATGAAACAGTTATCACCAACGAATGAAGTGGTAGATATTCCCCAACTGGGGAATGGGGTATATTGATCTCCACAGTAACAAACGTGTATTGTGAATCTGGTATGATGCAACCAGTAACCTACTGTATGCTTAATGGAATGTCTACGCGCATATAGAGTCTTCACAAACAATCACCAGTGTTACACGTTCACTTCCGACATGTGTAATCCACACAATCATATGTGGGATTTTACCCCACACGCCGGAGAAATCAAGGCGTTATTTTTTATACTTCTGGAGATGACCCTAATATAATAAATTTGCAAATTTGAAAAATGATGCATACAACATCCAAAATGAATTAGCTTCAGAGCGAAATTTTTATTGTTATATATGTACGACAATTTACATTATTTTTAGAACAACTAAGAATATATACTCACTCAAAAAAGAAACGCAAAATACAAAAAATGAGAATTTTACTAGATATATATATTTATTAACAATTTGTCATATAAATAATTGATACAGAAATGTAAAAATTGGCACACTTCTTGTTTATCAGTTCTTTTACCATTGAATATAACATTTTGTCGCATATTGTCAATAAATCACGCAAAAAATGTCAGTACATGTATCTTTGTGCCCACCATTTGCTTGTAACACAGCCCTTACTCTTCTTGGCATGAATTCAAACACGCGGTATCTTTGACACTCATACTGAAGTGCCTGCTCTAATTGTTGCAGATTTAGCGGTAGTGGTTGTCGTTGGTGCACGCTCCGAGCCATTTCATCTCACAGATGTTTAATTGTGTTAAGATCTGGACATCGTGATGGCCAACGGATCACATTGAGATTCTGTTGCTCTAGAAAATCTTCTGTTACACGTGCTGTAAATATATGTGATCGGGCATTGCAGTGTTGAAAAATGTCTCTTTGAATGTCAATTACAGGCAATAAATGCGGCCGTATAATTTCGTCTCTATACCTAACAGCGTTAAGATTGCCTTAAATAAGTATCAGCTGTGAGTTCCTGGCGTAAGAGATAGCGGCCCACATCATAACACTGCCTCCTCCAAAATTGTCTCTTTCTACAACACAGTTTTGCGCAAAACGTTCGTTTCGGCGCCTGTACGCGACCGAGTGTAGGACAAAATCCCCCCGGACAAAATCCCTTCCGTGTAATTTAGCATAGGCGGACAAAATCCCCCTTGTTAAATTTACAAGGCGGACAAAATCCTCCCTGTAAAATTTTCAAGGCGGACAAAATCCCTCCCGAATATGATTTTTTAAAATGCTTGTTTTTTAAATGTTAACACCGTACCGTCTCGTACATATATAGATAAACCTTATATTTTACTCAAAAATACCCCAGATTTTTAATTACTTAACAATAATAATTGTTTGTCTCATTTGCAGTGCTTAATTGGTGGCTTGTTAATTAATATGTTTATGATCAAACGAATATCGCTTACTTGAGCAAAACATTCTCTATATCTTATAGAAAATTGAAACGAGTATGGCTTTTACTAATAAGTTAAAATTTAGTACAATAATGGTATAATTTAGTTCTATAACTTGAATTGTTTTTTCCGTAAGTAATAATTAAAGGGATCAAATGGTGCGGTTCCTTTATTAACACATGTCGTACAACACAAACCATATCGACTCGATGCGTTTCAGTGAAAAAAAATAATAACAATGTTTTAATCTTTGTCTCAATCATCATTTCAAGTACCAAGTAAAAAACTATAAAACACGATGCACTATACTTATGATATTACCATAATCCGATTCGGGAGGGATTTTGTCCGCCTTGTAAATTTAATGAGGGGGATTTTGTCCGCCTATGCACGGAAGGGATGTTGTCCTGGGGGGGATTTTGTCCGTCCCCCTACGCGACCATCTCGCTTTTCAAGCTGAAAACGTGAATCATCGCTGAACCACACTCTTCTCCGGTGTTGTAAATTCCATACACGAACTGCATGTAGTACAATCCTTCTTCGGCGGTGTTGGCGTCTCAGTGTTGCTCCGACGTATCTTGTCCGCAATCCATGAGAGCGTAACCTATTGCGTACTGTCTGTGGCGATGTACGGCACAACTCAGGGACGTTTACAGCTGTTTCTATTCCAGCAATAGTCCTGTTCCGTAGATGGAATAACGATAATGTAACAATCCTGCTCCAGGGTTGTAACATGCGGTGGACCTGAACGTAGTCGGTGTGTCAAAGTACAAAGCTTCTGGTAGCGTCTCCAAATGCTTCAAATTGTGCTACGATGAACATAGTACGTTCTGGCGATTCCCGGGCCTCCATTCGACCGATAGCTATATTCCGGGTAGCAGTATCTAACCTTGGCATAGCGTCATCTCATCAGAATTTTATTTTACTTATGCAGTCAAAAAAGAAATAGCGGGGTTTTATACCGATTGTCTGAGTTAAAAAAATACCAAAGATTTGCACGTGAAATTCGACCCTGTTTTTAGCAATGCGTATTCATAGTGTGTTTCAGATTTCGACCACAGTCGTTTACGGGTGGATGAACTTAAATGCTTTCACATGGAAACCTTTAATTGAATTGTAATTATGATGTTGTGTATATATTTGAATATTTATAGTTTACTTATCCGCAAAAAATAGATTTGAAAAAAAATTATCCTATATTGCGTTCCTTTTTGAGTGAGTATATATTAAAAATATTGTTTGAATAATTATATAAACAACGAGAAAATTTTGAAGACCAATATGAGTTCATTTATTTCAAAACAAGAAAACTAATGTAAGAAAATCGAAAAGAGTTCTAAGTAGAGTTGCAAATATCATCTGTTATTATGTCGGAAACAAGATATGATGTCAGACGATTACAGGTTATTTTGATCAAATTAACAAGTACAAGGAAAGTCAATCAACAGAAATCTATGCTACAATCTATGCGATGCATAATTTTAACATTCAGTATGGAATTAGATAATATTTTAAACCGAAGGTGAATGCAATTATTTGTAATGCTTTTCTGTATAAAATACCTCCCGCAAAGTTGTAATAACAACTTGACAATGATATTAATTGATTTTCGGTTATTCAGTGACGTTAGAAAGTAATTGAGCGCGGTTCTCGAAGTTCTTTGTCTTATATAAAGTCAGTGTGCTGTTTTCATGAGTGATTTCAGATACGTTGAAAAATTGATGTAATTAAAAAATCGAAACTATTCAACTGAGTATTTTAATGAATATTTATGGAATTGTAACCTAGAACTAATCTTATATCTATGAAAATATGAAAGCTAATTTCCGACGCAACGGGGAAACATGACACTTACATGTTAGTGTTTATTTAGATAATTTATAGTAGTTAAAACCACAATATATTATGGGTTCTTTTATCCTGCAATCGCCCTATTAACGGAACTAAATTGTGTTGACTTTACATATTTTTTTACATCCCATGATCATTACATTTGCTGAAATAGTATTCGAAACCCTTTTTGATTTATTAAGATTTGATAAGAAAACTTTATTTGAATTCAACTCGAAAATATAACAATCAGAGCATATCCTCTACAAATTGTTTGAACGAATAAACACAATTATAACATTACAACAGTACTTACAGCATTAAAAATACGCTCATCACAATAAAACAATGTTTATATGCACTGTAACATTAACAATAAACAGTTACAAAAATATGGAGGTTAACATATAAGCAGTCTATAAATAAACTGACTTTAAAATTGAGAGAAAATGTTTTCAGTACAGGCCTTAATTTCATAAAACTTCTCAAATTGAGATTTTCATCAAATCCTTAAGTTGTTCCTCAAGTTAGAATTTTCCATCAATCTGATTGGTCAATGTTTAACTTGAGAATGAGTTGAGGAAATCCTCAAATTTGAGATGTTTTATGAAACCGGGCCCTGAAGTGGTCAGCAAAGTATTCCAATGCGCAATCGCAGCAAATTCGAACGATTGTTTACTATACCATGTGGTTTTAATTATAGGGATATCCAAAATGTTTCTATATCTGAAAGAACAGAGTTTTTTTTTTAAATTAACAAGGTTATGAAGACAATATGGTGATAACTTATTAACGATCTTAAAAGTTTCTGAAGCCAGAGTTCATATTCTTCTAATTTGTAAGTAAGGCACCTTTGGTTTCAGCAACAGTTCATTATAGGAACTACTGAAATCATCTTTTTGCACGTTTTCAATTTTTCTTGATTTATTTTCTAAACAGAAATCAAAGGTAAAAAATTAAAGTTTCTTGAGATTAGAGTATGGAAAATAGTAGTTTACCCAATAAATTTTAAATTGGAACACATGCATTTGAAGATATTTATTTGCGGAGAAGCCTACATACAGAATGTACTTGTATGCAAATCAAAATTTATTTAGTTGATATGACACATCCATAAACAAGTAATTTAACAGTATTTTCACAGGAAAGATACAAATTTCGACCATAATTTTTTTTCATAAGTTATCATACCCACTGAAATAATCTCCATTAGCCTGCATTTTATTAGTTTTAAACCAGTCTATAAGCTTCAAGAATACATATAAGCTTATCAAAGTCTGGTATCCGAATAAAATCTCCTGGTACCATTGTCCTCATTCCAAAGTTTAATATTCTGTTCTAGTTCCTGACGTGTTCTCGAAAAGTACGTTTTTCTCGCTTGCGACGTAATGTTATCACTTAATTACACGCTAAAATGTTCAACTTAGAAATAGTCTAGAAATATCTATTTACTTTTAAGTAAAAAAACTTATAATATCGTTACAGGATAAGAGAAATATTCATATACATGCATTGTTTAGGTAATTATTAATGGCTTCCCTTTTTATATTTAAGAATGAAATGTATTAAAAGCACTGACCGAATAACATTTTCAATGAAGCGCTCTTCATTATGAAAATGTGCGCACATTCAACGCTTTCATACGTCAATGAACCGTTAAAAATTGCAATCAGTTCTTATAACTACATTTTATAACAATAAATGGGGGATATTTATGAAAAAATTTTAGTAAAGGTCTATATTTTGCTTTGATACGTAACTGCGCCACTGCGTCGCTATGTTGCACTGGTTTTAATGTTTGTGAGAATTGAAAGGTCACTGGTTACGAGCACATGACCGAATTCGTCCAAAAATTATGGGTTTTAATAAAATGTGTAAATAATGTAATTATTAATTATTTCAATATTGTATGAATTATGGTTATAACGAGTGGTAAAACATATATAACGATTGTTTTTTTGTTTGAACTTTGTATAAATAGACAGAAGTTCGTGTTTTTTATTTGCGACATTACGAGTAATGGGATTCAATTCTGTCTTCCGTTAATCCAACAAATCACATAAGTAATATCGGATTAATACGGCTATAAAATTCGATACATAAAATATAATGTCTTCTCATTTTTAACTGAAAATATGGTCATTATTTTTATTCGAACATGAATATTTGAGAAATTTCGAATTTTTTTACGACATTAAAGCGTCCATTGTTGATTTTCTTTCAAAGTCGTGGACAAAAACGATTTGTTTTAAACATACATAACAATACATATAAGGTCAAATAGAAAT
This sequence comes from Limnoperna fortunei, assembly GCA_944474755.1. NCBI lineage: Eukaryota > Metazoa > Mollusca > Bivalvia > Mytilida > Modiolidae > Limnoperna > Limnoperna fortunei. The sequence goes on along the minus strand of OX104116.1, from coordinate 15,988,090 downwards.
ACAAATGTATGGCTTAATCAATAAGTACCTCATAACAGAAAATATAATCTGTATTAGTACACGCCGCAATACAGACTGTAAATGTCCACAGAGCCCCGCATTTCTAACGGTGTCCGAGGCTTGTGCATATGCTGCTTTCAGTGATGTTAAAATCGTTTGATACTGTGTAGCGCAAAGTCTCGTGGTGTAAACTAGCTAACTAACTATGAATATAATTAACAGTGAAATGGTAAATGTTAGATATAAACTGTATCAATGTACCAAATCTTCAATAGTATATAATGATAATACATGTATATCTCAAGGTTGAAAGGTATATCTTGAGGTCAGATTTCTAATTGAGAAAAGTGAAAAAGTTAAAAATAGCAGACGAGACAAGAAATATCCTGATAGTATTTCGGAAAATAAAAGAAGACTTTTTTGCGGGTAATTTAGTTTGTCATTGCCAGAAGTTTTGATGTTGATCTTGAAGGCAAAGAATTGTTATATCTAGCTCACATAAAACTTATGAAAGTCGACCAAAACGTAACAAACCCAAATATCTCCATCTTGTATATATAAATGCTACAGTTGAAGTTATTTGTACATATACATTCCAGGGGAATAAATACACTATTGTAAAACTTCATGGGAATAATAACACTTCTGTAAAACTTACTGGAACAAATACACACGGATTTTTATTCCATTCATTCACATCCATTTCATTTCATTTTATTATAAAGTTTTTAATATTTACCATGTTTAAAATACCCCCCCCCCCCCCTTCCAAACTGTCATACCCTATTTTTGGGCCATCAAAAATTCTTTTCAGAATCTTTTTGTAGCGGCGGAATGATTTCACTATACATGGAATTAATATTCAAGTGTATTTTTGTCAACGGCAATTTTTCACTAGGCATTTTTTTCCACCAGAATCATTACACTGAAAGAATAAAGTCGATGAGTGACTTCAGATAATGGAAAATAGAATAATAAACTCGGAAGCTGATGTAACAGTCATTAAAAATCAATTGAACCAACTTCTGTTAGAGTAACTGATGATCTTGAACATAATCGCATCGTATTAGAATATAAATATAAAATTATATTGACTTAAAGAAACTTTACGATGAAATTTTTACAAACATGCCTGAAATAAGTCCAAATGAAACACCAAAAACAAACGAAAGCATTAGTAATAAAATTATCGTTGAAAAGCTAGAAATTACGAAAAATATCCATATTGTTTATCGTCTTAAAAGGAAGCAAGGAAGTTCGAAAAGCATAAAGACCGTAATTGAGTGTTTCATGTCGCGAATAAAAAAATTAAATGCTAAACAACTCACCAACGAAGTGTATATGAATAGTTACCAAAAGAAATTGGAGATCGCCTTAGGGAACTTTTCCTTATTTTGCAAACAGAGCTAAGGGTAAAATATTATGTGAAGTTTACAGTTGACAAACTCATTTTTAATGTTACGTATCTATCCGTCAACACCGAGGAAAAAATTTCCAGTTCCTGGATTTAATGAACAGCTTAACACTCCAACTGCACATTCATTCGAACCCACAGAGATAGACCTTCTGTGTAGGACAGGCGAACAAGAGGCAGATCCAATCCATCAAACTTGTCTCTGTACTTAATAGTCAACTTCAAACAACTTACATTAATATATGTGGCATTAAAAGTAAGCTTATTTTACTTTATATTTTTTAATAATAAAAGAACAAGTTATCATTGTATGCACAAAATTATCTACTGATATTAAAAACAGGAAAACATGTTTTACACAATCAGGCGGAATTGTGTTTATTTATAAAAAGATTTATAACCATATCTAAAATTTATTTTAAATTAATAAGATTTGATTCTTTGAATTACCGTACCTATTTATGATAAGGATTATGAAAATTTGGATTTGGCTGTACTTAATTCATCATGGAGGATACAGTTATACTTCACAAGAAGCCTTTGATGAGATGAGAAAGAAAACAAATATCTATATTTGCAATGATTGGTGATTTAAATGCAAGCAGTAGTAAAATATAAGATTTTATTATTATGATTTATTTAAATATTTTGGTAATGATACCAATGATGCTTTAGCTCAATTATTTATGATTATCATAAACTTAACTTGTATAATGTACCCTTGAAAAATACAATAACCAACAGTTGAAATAACTCGTATGGTCATAAGCTCATTGATTTTTTAAGGAATCATAGTATGTATATTTTAAATGGCAGAAAATGTCCCAATTTAAATGGCAAATTAACATGCAAAGATTCTAGTCTTGTAGATTATTTCATTATAGTATCTGATTTGGTCCCATTATTCGCGAATTTAAAGTCTTTGATTTCGACCCACTTATTTCATATATTCATTGTCTGTTACATGTATCGATCGATTTCAAATCTAATTTACATAATAATCAAAAATTGACAAATCGGAATGTTAACTGGATAGTTGAACAATCTTAACAGTACATTGACAATATACGTGATAAACTGTCCATGAGTGAATTATGTAATGGAGTCGATCGATACAAATAATATAGAATCAACAATAAAACTGAATCATTTTGTTGGCAGTTTAATTAATGTTTTCATTGACACTGCTAATTGTACGTTAGGTAAGAAAACAATAACTAACCAACCTCGGTTTTCTAAGTCCTGGGGGAGAAAAAAGGAATTTATTTCATACCGCGAAGAAAAACAATTTTCATATATGTCAGATGCTAACATAAGAAATCTGAAAAATTTATTTACTACTGTTTATAAAAAATTTAATAGTGGTATGCTTTCAGATGTAAGGACTACATATATTATAATGCCTATTTATGAACATAAAGGTGATCCAACTAGCCCCGATTCTAACTGAGGAATTACCTTAGTTTCTTTAATGGGGAAATAATATACTTCTGTCTCGAACAATAGACTCTAAAATATGCTGAACTCAAACTGGATTTCGTGAGGGTTTTTCTAGTGTCGATAATGTTTTTTGTCTCCACCTCTTGATTGAATTATATTTGGCTATAGGGAAAAATCGTACTTTAATTTTTGACTTCAGAAAAGCTAACTGTTTGAAAGGTTGGTCTTTGAATAAATAATATTTATGGGAAGTTTATAACATCTATGATGTTTTCTCATGTGATATTAGTTCAAGGGGAAAGCCAATTCCCATTCTTATCACTCTATTTCTAGTAGATATGGAGAACTATCTTAGTGAAAACAATATAATTGGTTTATCAAATATAACTAACATAATGAATGATGATTTGACAATATATGTATAAATATTTGTCCGGTTATATGCAGATGCCACTATTATTTAAGCTATAAGTGTAAGGAGGAACAAGACTCTTTAATTTTTGTGTGACAATTATTGTATACGATGAAAACTCTCTGTTAATGTTGATAAAACAAAATTTGTTATATTTTGTTTATATTCTTGTATATGTTATTTTCACGACGTCCTCTCTATTGCATTGTATTCTGCAAAGTTTATCAATAAAATCTTGAATTTGAAAATTGTCTTCACTTGCATATAATCTACTTCACATAAAACATGTCAACAATAAACGTTTAATAACATCCGTACTATTCTACTATTCTATAATGAAGTGTGTAATGTTTTGGAATATGAACACTGCATTTTATTGTGTATCTGAAAATTGGTTACTTGGTTACACTAGTGAAAAATAATTGAGTTGACCAATTTATGCAAAAACGGAACTCATCAATCAGCGAATTCATCGAAAGAGGACAATAATAAATTATTTTTTACAGAAATTATATTTGAGAAATACCTCGAATCACTATAACTTTTGTTTTGTACGTTTAAATCCAGTAACCATAGATTACCTATATAGAAGTTGGAAGATGAAGGAAAATAAATAGGGAAGATAGACTTCGTTCATTTCATCTTCGGGAAATAAAAAGGAATTTTATTGTGTGCTTTAATGATCCAATTCTGCTTATATAAAGGGTAGGTATACATGGCAGCAAAATATAGAAACTAACCTTGTAAAAATCTTCTCCGGTGTTAAGTAAACTTTGTTAATTTATTAAAATTATAATGAACATTTTATGTCCACCATGGTAACCACATGTTATAATGTACATAGACCTATTATATGTACATTATAACATTGTTTTTAATATGTTGTTTTCATCTCTGTTCCTCTGTAAAGTAATTTATAAGAAAAATTTAATTTTTTATGTAAAAATACCAAATTAACTTGTTAAATTTATTCTAATGTTTGAATTTATTTATAGTTTTACATTCTATACATATTTTTTCTAGCAAGATATAACAAACGTTCGGTTACGTTCATTGTATATTCCGCGTACGCATATTCTTTATATGTTCTGACAATATATCACTTTTGTATATGTCATATACAGTCATGACAACATATTGTCTATTGGCATTCTGAACCTTATTAACACAAGAGAATTTTTCGTAAACTGGACCTCAGACGCCTTCGAATTCTCATAGTCAAAATACGAATGCGTCAAACACGCCAAACGTTGTTCATTTGGATTCCACTGTTTAGAGGACCTTTGTGAACGCAGATAAACTGGTCAAAATCCATAATGAATTACCATAAGTAATGTTTACATAAATTTGTATTTTCGACTCATTTCGGATCTTTCGCAACACATGGTAATTGGTAAATAAATAAATAAATAACTCTCGGTTCTCAAAACAAAAATAATACTAATACTTTCCTTTTAACACGTTTACCATTTGCTTGTGACTTGGCTTTTCCTTTAATATATAATATATACATCACATTTGGATGTTTAGTTTTTTAATATATATATATATATATATATTGTTGTATTTGATTATATACGGAACTTTCCGTGTAGCCTTATCAAACTCTCATATATCTGTTTTAGGACAATCTCCTTTATCAATCTTGCTAAATCGCACACATTATGTGACTTGTTTAGATTTGTTGACATGTAACGCATTTGTAAACTACGGGTTAATCTACACAATTGTTGATTATTGCTAGGTAAACAGTGCGATATTTTATTTATCTGAAACACTTTCATTCAATTCAGAAGATGGTAGATGTTTGTTTGCTTTATGCACTGTATTCTCAGTTTCTGTTACTTCCACGAACAGCACAATTCACGCCATATTACATTAAATACAAATGTGTATGCATGTCGAGTTACTACAGTAATGAACCTACGTTTTAATGGCAAAAGTTATGCAATGTACCAGGACTCAACTTACAGTTTGTTAATTGTACACTTTTTTAGTATAGCAAAATACTAATTGCTAGACGTTAATCAATCATCTTATCAATTAGTATATTGTTAGGTTTTTTAATCTATAAATTCGTTTCGTTCTAGGCATGTATATGCATGTAAGCTTTGATCTTTTAGCCTAATGTAGTCTGTCGAAAGAAGGGGATTGTTTATCATTACAATTTCCTTCCTTACTAAAAATAATCGATTTTTTTAATGTAGTCGTTCATATCAAGATAGGAAAAACTTGGTAGGACTTAACACGATATGTATGATATACTGTCGCCAATGTAACAAATAAGTTATTTTTAGTAACTTAAAAAATGAACAAAACACACTTAATTATTTATATATATTTGTGTGATAGAATATAATGTTTGCAAACCATTAATGGCAGCACTATTCAATGTACGTTTTAACTGTAGACGAGCATTGATTTTTATAATGCGTATTTAGATATTTTAATTATATACCATTAAAGCGTACCTGTTTTCTCTGCCAAAAAGAATTGCAATACAAACAAACAAAACAAATCATATTCAGTTTAAAAGACAGTAGGTCTAGTATAATATGTATAAAGACGTGAATTAAAAAAATTAAATAACGTGTGACATAGTAGAACAGTCCATTCCATTTCATATATAAATATTATACGTACCATATTCGTTGCATTTGAATCTGAAGAATTATACATTCATGCTCAAAAGTAAGAAATATTTGAATCTAGCTTATTTGATCTTGAGAGATTGTTACCAAATTTCTCACATATCGAAACACTATCTTTCATAACATACACACATAATAAATGACAATAAATTATACAGTGCTGCTTCAAGAAACAACTGTAATATACAGCTGTCCGTTTGATTGTAAACGAGGTATCAAACGACAAATTTCTTTTGAAACAGGGTTTGATCTCGCTATACCAGAATGATTTCAAAACATATTATGTCATATATATTTTGTTTTGTAGATGGCACATTAATGAGTTATGCCATTATGAACCCATATATATGGGTATATCAATTCTTAAACAATATAAGGCAAATGCATTGTACATTCAATTGAAACAAATGCCCTCTGTTTCACATCAGTTTATAACTTTTTTGTTTTCCTGCAGCTAGAAGTGTTTCTTTTGTATTTCGGACACATATTTACTTTAGCTTTATCATTTAGGCAACGAGAGACACATTTGTAATGTTGCTGGCAAATATCTGTTTCCAACAAATAACTATTTTGATTGTTGAAAAGTTGTTGCTAACAGTTTATTCGTTTCTTCGCCAAAACCTTCCAGTACGTTGGCAAGTGAACTGAAATATATTATAAACATATTAAGATATAAATTACAAACTTCTTATATTAAGGTAGAAGAACATGGACTACCTTATTCAGAACGTCTTGTGTTCTTCTGTTTTTTCCAGTCCTCGATTCACAGAGCTACATAGTGCGTCCCTAGTGAAGGATACAGACGGCTCTCTTTGTTGGAATTTGTCAGGTTACAATACGGAATACAGTGCGAGACGTGTTTAGAGAGTACCACGTACCTTCTGGACTAATAACATTTAAGATGCCGATAAGATTAGGCTTATTGTAGGCGGTACAAAATGCTAACCTATAATAACTCTCCATAATTTTTCCTGTTCACTGAGCCTTTTTATTGTTTGTTTGTTTGATTTTTGTTCTCGAACTGAATATAACTGAAATACTGCTATATGGATGTTAGACAACCGATCGATAGTGGCGTAATACTTTTCCTGCCTGGACTACCTCGTATTGCAAGATGTACTAAAACGCCTTTTATGTTGTTCCACACCTGAAATTTTAACATTTAGACATTATACAAAGTAATTTAGATACGAGTGGTCGGTCAGATATGAATTTCTTGACAGTACCCATCCGCGTTATTCTTTCGCAATCAACATTTCCTACAACTGACAAAGAATTATTTCATTGTCAATCGATCAATAAAATCAAAGTTATGAAAAACTAACGATATATTATAATACTTGTATCATATCATACTTGGACATTTTTATCAGTAACATCATAACGTTTATTTTAAATAACATACACTCATAGTCTGGGTAGGTAGACATAAAATGTAACGATCATCTTTTTATAAACTAAACTAACAATATACGTTAGGATTAACCAAAAATCACATACAAATCAAAATCAAAATTTGATTTTGCAAAAATATTAACAGTTTCTTCTGATTTTTAATTTAAGAAGCTACTAATTGCATGAAGCGTTAACGTAAGCATTCTTTCAGATATTAGACAAAACTAACCATTACATAACATTAAACAATAGATTGGTTTTTAATCAAACTGCCGTATACAATACTGCCAGTCAAACACAAAACGATATTTCTGCAATACAAAAATATAAAACGACTCGACTTTACATAATACTGCAGTTCCCGAATTAAGTCTAACAGTAAGAATCATTTTCGAAATTTACAACTAATCTGAAACAACTAGTCAAAGTTGATTCGTTTTTACGGTCTAGCATTATGTATAAATACATTTTGTCCTCCTCGTGCAAATATTCACAGGGTTCTATTATTTTGTTCTGAAACAAACTGCGTTAAAACACAATGCAGCACAAAACAAAATAGCCGTATGACTATAAAAGAAATGAACCAAATACAAATTAAAATCCACATATACTATGTTCATTAATAAGGCTAGCATTAAAATACAATTTTCTTTATTTTAAAACACAATTTAGCCATGCAAATGAGACGTTTAAGTAATTTAATGTAAAACTTAAATACCACCAAAAGCCCCTATAATTGTTACTTGGCTTCATAAAGACCAACGAGTACATACAGACAAAACACTTAATGATCACGTGGAATGTAGAAGCATTTAGAATGGAAATCCCATAGCTACCAGTCACTGGATTGACTATAAAAACGCTGTGATCTTTAAAGATGATCTAATGAACTCAGAGGTTTTGCAGACAACCACCAATTTTCAATGTATACAATGTAAAATGTCTTTGTATTAAAATGTATAGTTAAAACTATTCGAAGATTGAAACTTGTATTTTCATGTTAGAAAACCGATCGATAAATAAGAATAAAAAAACCATAGGGCAGTTACTAAATCCTGATTGAGACAAATACACACAACATACACAAAAATAAAAACCAAAAATAATGAAACGTTGCAAAACAAAAACTTTGCAGTTGCTCTTGAGGATTAAGCAGTTTCTGCCTTTGATTCGGCACCCTTTGATTTACCCATAGTCATGTCAGTGACAAAAATCAAATCCAGGAATTGGAAAACATGAGAAAAATGTCTGATCTGATTTGTAATCAAGTCGTGAGTGAGCTTAACAAAGCTGTTTAAGAAACATTTATATTTATTCACTAGTTTAAAGTATTTCAAAGATATCGACGCCTAATGAAAGAATAATTCAACAGTACGAATTTACAAAACGATTGGTAACAAAGCATCATAGCACGCGACCCACGCTAAAAATACACAACAAACAAGTAATAACACAAACCCTTCAGAATATGTGTGTGAACATATCTCGCTTAACTATTGACACTCGCATTACTTAACGATCAAAATCGACTTGACGAGAACAATGAAATTTTGATTGCACCAATCTAGGTTGAAGGCAGAAAAGTCTTAGCTTTTAGATTTTTCGTTGTGAGTCTGTTTGTTTTGTTGTCCCTTTTTTTGTTTAACCATAGTTTTGTCTGTCCCTTACTTATTGTCTATTGAATATTCATCTGTATCATCGATTTTTTTCGTAATACGTAATTTGTCACTGCCCAACGGTTTTCAATGGAACGATTGCTTCTCTTACAGTTTTGTAAAGGGCTTCTTTACTTAAATTCAGAACCTTTAAACACGTAAGGCATTTCTGGTAAACGAAGATATTAAAATTTTATCAGAAAAAGACTTTATAAGCATTGTAAACTCAGATCAGCACAGTTTTAAAAATCTGTGTAAATGACATCTAATACTTGAATCTTGAAAAGTTACAATAACTTAAGCACTATAGGTTTGTAGCAAAAGATTGTTTTTTAAGTTCGATCAATAAAAAATAAGTATTGCCTCCGAACAAAAGATAACTTATAAAAAACATGTTTGAAGTTCGCCAAGCAAACAAAACAGAATGACTGTCCACGATCTACTTTATTAGCTCGGAAGGTTCATATTAGAGAATCACAATTTTATCAAATAATTTTGCTCATTTATTAGTTAATAATGCAATGTAAAATAAATACAAAAGAAATGTTGGGGAGAGATTTGAAAATGTCCAAAGCGTAAAATATGGACTAAAAACAAACTGTATACATTAACCTGATATTTCAATGGAAATATCGACCTGTGTTTCGTAGATTTGTAACTGGAGTGTAATAGGGATGAATTTGACAGAAAAACAGAACTATATTAATATACCTTATATTTAAATCATTAGATTAAAAATAAAATTATCGAAACATTTGCATGTTATAGCTAACGTTCCTTATTCTGGATAGAATAATGATCATTGCTAAACAACAAAAATGCATCCCTTCGTTTTCGTATTGATTATACACGTTTTCTAAGTAATATGCTCATCTATTTAAATATATCTTAACTCGATGCTAACTTTCTTTTAAAGTTATATATTCTTTAACTAACGTGTGCTAATTACAGGCAAACGATTAATGGTTCGTACTGATTTAACTATAGCTTTCATAACGGCTCGTATTGATTTGTTTTATTTAGACAAAACGTTTTCTACTTATTCTCTGTATTTGAATCTTCTCGTTTACATGTGACTTTCACAGCTTTAGTAATAAACAATTTAGTTTAATAAAAATTTTGCAATGATGCACTTCCTGAATAACATATAAATAATACAATGGAAACAAATAGGACCAAAATAATTTTAAGAGCACTCATGTTTAAAATCGGGGGAACGGCAAGTCACACAGTTTAAGCTGAAACTAAACGTCTTAAATGTGTCTAATGTAAGTCCCTTTTATAATTAAACACCTGGTTTTCATTTTTATACTCAATATGTATCTATGAATAAAATAATGTAACTAGAAGAAAAAATTTAGGTGAACATATCGGAGGACTATTGACAACAAATTCGCGAGACAAAATTAAGGTAGAGGACAAAAATGTTAACAAAAATACATAACCAATGAGAAACATTCTAAACACACAACAATGGGGTGTGCAATGGTTTAGCTTCAGACACGCTGGATTCAATTCCCCTGAGAATGATATTAGAGGTTTCAATTTTGTTTGTAATTATGTATTTTATATGGTATTTTACGGAACCATTGAACAATATAAAAAAATCAATTTCCATTGACAAGAAAATGATGCGAAAACTTAAAATAGCTGGATATTTCTTTGATTTTCAAAACTGCTAATAAATTGTATTAAAAACCCCCATCAAAATCGACATATTGTATGATTTAGTTACAACGACAAATATTTGACTAGATTCGACAATAATCCAACATAAAATAAATTATTAATTGCGGTAAAATAATAACAATACTTTTTATTTGTATTTTAGTTCCATCCCACAAGTCTTCCAGCAATAACAAACAATTTATGCCTTTAAGGTACCCGATTTATTATGTAATGAGATGAAGATTATGTGGTAATCACAAAATCTTCAGTTACAGAATAACCACGAGACTGGATGTTTTCTCATTAAAACCACAAATTTGACATGAGAACATATTGCAATTCGTAAAACAAACAATATGAGAAAAATCAATAGGACGAAGTATTCGCTGTATGGTCACAGTCCCTGAAGAGATATGTAAATAGGTACGTGCAAAATCGATACTATATTGGTATTCAAGATAAGGTCACGGTCCCTAAGGTTTATAGGTTTGATATTCTATAGAATTTTAAAGTTCTGTTGATTTTTTAATTAATTATTGATGATTAATTCAGGGTCCATGAACTTGTATATTTTATTACATAGTTATACAGTTTCATCTACTACCATAGGAAAAACGTCAAATCTAAATATCTTTATTCTGAGGTCCAGATATTGCAGCATATCGTTGATTCAACACTTTTGCCATGCGAATCAACGTTATAAGCACAGAAGTTTGCAGACATGAAACAGTGAAATGAAATAAGTTTGAACTATAGGAATTATGTGTATAATTAATTTCAAACCATGTAAAAATCATATTGTTTACGAAATACAAAAAAATTAACCAAACTTACAAACATTCCATCTTGCTGACACTGAAAAGTCTCATTAAATAAGACCTGTGTTGATTAACCTGCTGCGTTGTTGGCACTAGAAGGTACTGACCAGGATCCAAGAAGAAACGTCCGGAAGTTTCGCGATACTCAGCATACGTTTCTTCATTTTCAGGCATCAGTGGATCCGTGCGATCGAAGAAAGCTTTGTTCATTGCCGTTGGTGGCTTATTAAAAAGCTGAAAAGTTAATTGTTGTCATGTATATTAATGTTGCAATATTGGAGGAAATATAAACATTTTACTAACTAGAGTAAAAAAACCTGTGAGAAATGCTCACCATTGATACCCCCCGCTTCACAATTACTTTGAAAATTCAGGTGTTCTTAATTATGAACTTGAAACTTTATCTAGTTAAACATGAAGGCGAAGTTAAACAGATAAAACATGTAACCCTCCCCCATCCCCAAAGTCCATGTTTTTCTATGGGAAACCTCCAATAATATTCTGATCAAAATGTTTAGTATCCAGTGCACAATTACAATATGTGACCAAGATTCTGTGTACGTTTTAACAAATTCCATTCAGTGGTGTAGGAGGAGTTGCACATAAGAGATGAGTATCCCCTTATGTCAATGACAGTCCATTTTTTTCTATGGGAAACCCCAAATATCATTCCGATCAAAATGTTAAATATCTCCTGCACAATGGCACTATGTGACATGGATTCTGTGTAAGTTTCAACAAATTCCATTCAGTGGTGTAGGAGGAGTTGCACATAAGAGATGGGTATCCCTTATGTCCATGACAAAGTCCATGTTTTTCTATGGGAAACCCCAAATATCATTCCAATCGAAATGTTTAATATCTAGTGCACAATGGCAATATGTGACAACATTTTGTGTAAGTTTCATCAAATTCCATTCAGTGGTGTCGGAGGAGTTGCACATAAGAAATGGGTATCCCCTTATGTCAATGACAGTCCGTGTTTTTCTTGGGGAAAGCCCAAATATCATTCCGATCAAAATGCTAAATATCTCCTGCACAATGGAACTATGTGACAAGGATTCTGTGTAAGTTTCAACAAATTCCATTTAGTGGTGTAGGAGGAGTTGCACATATGAGATAAGGACCCCCTTAGGTCAATGACAATGTCTATGTTCTTCTATTTGAAACCTCAAATATTATTCCGATTAAAATGTTTAATATCTCCTGCACAATGGCACTATGTGACAAAGATTCTGTGTAAGTTTCATCAAATTCCATTCAGTGATGTAGGAGGAGTTGCAAATAAGATAAAGTGTAACGGACGGACAGACGGACGGAGGGAAGGACGGACGGTATACACCCTTTCAAGCGGGGGGGGGGGGGGTTAAAAATGTCGCATGATATAACAATAGTATTCTCATATTTACTGTATTCGCTTTGAACAGTTATTAAATAATACACTAGTTTATGCAAAAGTACCTGAAAAATTTCGAATCCTATTGCATACATGTCGCCCCCATCTAATTTATGCTGCCTATGGAAGACCTGTAATAATGACACAACCACTGGAAGACGACCATTAAATCGACGCTGAACATTAACTGAAAAACAATAATAAGAAAAAATTATTGGCTTAATTGTGTTTCCTTATGTGACAATTTTAACCGTTCTTCATAAAATATGTATATTTATCCTTCAGAAAATCCCAGAACTTGGAAATTTCATAAAAGTGTGTGCAACTGTTTCGATTTTAATTTCAGTAGCCGTACAACAATATATACACTCGCCACAAGTTAAGCAATACTCTATTATTTTCCAAGGGTTTATTTAAGATTTTTATATTTTTTAATATTTTTTAAAGAAATGACAATTTATTGAACATAAATGACAAATGAAACACAAACACCATGTTTAGAGTCGCCCTACTTATTGTTTGATGAAAAACTGTTCAAAGCAAATGATGTAAAAAACAGTGCAAATATAACTTTCATTAGTCAAAAAAAAGTTTGATTGCATACTTCAATTTCATGAACTTAAAGTAAACACATCATCACAGGTCAACGTTCAAGGAAAGAAAAGTCTCTTTGAAATGTGTTAAACGCAAAAATACTCAGTAAGTCGTGTTACCACCACGCTTCAGGTACTGTTCATTACCTCTCCTCCTCATGCTGTTGACTAAACCACGAAATGCTGCATGTGGTAAATTCTGCCATTCATTTTGGATGGCAACACGTAGTACTTGGACATTTCGACAAGCATGTGCTCTGTTACTGATTATACGGTCAATGATATCCCACAAATATTCAATTGGATTCATATCGGGTGACATGGATGGCAATGGAAGATGCTCAATAGCTTCCCTTCCGATAAAATCTAGTATAATTACAGCTCGGTGAGGTCTTGCGTTGTCATCCATAAAGATGGGTCTGTAACCAAGTGCATGCATGATTGCCAAAATGTGGCATTATAATAGCGTTAATGACGTCATTTTGATATTTCTGCCATGTCATTGTCCCATCAACCACATACAGATTCAGTTTACAGTCGTATGAAAAGAATCCCCTCACTTTCACACCACCACCGACAAACGCTGTAGTGCCTAGAATGTTGTTCTGGCTGTAAGCAGTGCCTGGTTGTCTCCAAACGCGCATGCGTCTATCATTATGACGAAGAAGGGGTCTGCTTTCGTCGGTCCAGTGTACTCGTCGCCAGCTTCGAATATTCCAATGGCGGTGATATAGTGCCCACTCTAAACATGCTTGGCGATGTCTCTGTGTCAACAGTAGACGTTTCAAGGGACGACGATCTGTCAGCCTTGCATTGTGTAGGCGGTTAACTGTTCGAACGGCGACTCTGGTAGCAATATTCCAATCGTCACGAAGATATCTTGCAGTGACATACGGTTGGCGTTTGGCTAGACGAACGAGTGCTCTATCATAACTTTCAGGTGTTTTTGGTTTTCGACCTGACCTTTTTCGTTCCTGGATAGTTCCATCATTTCGATGACGTTTCAGTAGCCGGGATACAATACTACAGTGAATGCCAAAGTGTTGTGCTATCTGACGCAAGATCTGTCCACTATTACCCATTCTAACGATCTCCCACTTCTCAGCTTCACTTAATTTCCGTCAGGCAATGTAAAAATGTAAATATGAAGTCGAAAAAAGACCAGATGAACACTAAATCGTTAAGGAAAACAAAAATTTTAGGCGTGCTCGACTACCGTATGACAAACTGGTTTTGCTATTTAAAGATTTACATGAGGAGTTAATTAATGTAACTTCTTCCATGCTCGAATGATGGCTTTAGGACATTTATAACACAAAGTTAATATTCATTTAGATTTTTTGAAATTAATCAAAAATTGTAGGTGCTGCTTAACTTATGGCCATGGTATATTGTATATTTCTGTTACATATTTAATATTTTCTACGAAAATTTTTATTTCGAAGATTTACAACACAAACAAAGTTAACACTACGCATGCCGAAATGTTTCACATATTTTTTTAATTGTCGTTATTTTTATACAAAATAAAAATTGAATATTGATATAATTTAATTTGGATGCAAAGTACCAATGTCTGGATTAAGTAAAAGGAATTAAGTGCATATTTAAACGTATTGCCAGCCAGCTACACTGTAATTGTATATGCTTGTCTGAAAGTAAACTTACTGTCTGAATGAATTGTGAGAATATATTGTGGATTTGTACAGAAACTTTCACATTCTAACCATCCACCAGCATTAATACCACGTGCCCATCTACCGTTAAGACTTAACTGGTATTCTAAAAAAAGAAAACTCTGTATTTACTGTATATTACTCCTACAATTTTCCGATGCTTATCACTTAGTCGGTGTGAGATCGAGTCCCGATTTGCGCAAAGAATAAAGGGTACATTTGATTCACAAAATGACATTTCAGAGTTTACAATTTACATTACAGAGCTAAGTTTTGCGTTCAGTAACTAAAGTTTTCATAGAAGCAATATAGATAAAAATGCTTAAACTTTGCAAAAAAACCCCACTTAATTTAATCAGTACTACCAAATCTACATTGTTATACTTAATAAATCTGATGAAAGTGATATGACTTTATGTTTCAGTCAATTTATGAAATTACAATGTATTTTCAATGAACAAAAATATAATTCAAGGATATGGAAATTGATAATTGATGTTGCTGTGGAATTTACAATATAAACAAGGACAAAACTATTTGATGACGTAAACGTCTGTTTAAAACTCTAGAACATTTCCGACCATTATGATAAAAATATCCGGATTGAGTTGCAGTATATATCAATGTTAATGCATTATTATCTCGGTGTATTTGATACATTTGTATTGCTTTATTGAATATTTAATGCATTATTATTGATTATGCTATTTCTGGACACTTTAAAAGAAAAATTACAACCAAGCACAATAGAACCAAACACAATAAAAATTCCCCACTAACTTTTACGGGGTGTTTAAATTACTGCTTAAACTTAAAGTAAATAAATTTATTGTGTTAGTATTACAGTGAAAATACAAATGGAAATCACAAAGCAATAACACATGAATGTTGCCGGGTCTGACAACAAGTTGAAATAAGACCTTTCTTATTCTAAATCAGATTAAAGAAATCATCATAAATAGAGTTTTGTTGATATAATAACCTTAGATAATGCATAAATAACCGTTGAACCTTTAAAATAATACATGTTTTGAAAATTTCTTAAGATAAGGCAATCGGTTTATCCTCGGCTATTTCTGTCTACCGTCATAATTTGACTTTCATGGAAAATGATATTCTGATTTTCTGATCGCAGATTATGCACAAATAGTTAACTTACCAGCTTTATCGCTGATGCCATCATGATCAAAGTCTGGCGATAAATTGCATATTATCATATTGCAGTATTCTTTCTGGAAGTCTTTATAGCACATCCAAAATTCACCATCGTCCTGTGTTTTTAACTCTAATTCAGTTTGTACACTTTCCGAAACATGTGTCCACTCATCACTTCTATAAAGCGCAAAGAGGAACATTTTATGAATCTTAGAATACAGTATTTTGAAGGACTTTGTGTTTTGTGAGCTTGTCGGAACCGAAATTTCAATTGTCGGTTTCCTTTCTATTATTCTTAATAAAGTTTAATAAAGTAACGTTTATGCCGGTATTTTTTCCTTATGATGATACTGTTTTAGCAACTTTAGTCATTTGCATTATATTTTTATTCTAACGAATAAAATTAAATATATTTTAAAATCAATGTTTAGCAAATTCTTTAAACGCTTACTGAATTACATTATCAATCCTTGTGTATAAAATAATATATTAAAGCTTAATGCGTTTTTTAACTTAAGTGACTAGTAATATGTTTAGTATGGAAACTGGTCCATAAACAACGCTTCTAAATGTTCAGTACTAAAAGGAAAATTTTACATGTATCTGCATTGTAAGAATGATAAAAACACTAATAGAACGAACAACATAAACATTAAAAAACACTTATAATACGACAAACACAAACATTGTAACAAAACATACCCGTCACACCATGCGCCACTCCATTCTGTATCACCCCATGGATTTCTCATCCGTATAAGTTTTGCAGTATTTTGTAAGTATGGTATTTCTTCTACCCCAGTGATAACATAACTGTGATTAGATACCATTCCTTTCTTCTCGCGTTCATCTTTATCTCCTTTATCCTGAAAGAACAAATTCAAACATAGCTCCTAAAAAGGCCAGAGGTAGCGTTTTTACAAACATTTTTGTCAGAGAGCTATTTGAGTTTCTTCTTCCGAATATAAACGCAGTATATGTCGCGATTAAAGGTTTCAGTTAAACACTTTGATATACATTTAGAATAAAAATGGTTTGAGTAAATAATGGTCGACTATAAAACAACCGTAAAAAGCAAATACATAGACTGTACTGATAGGGTTCCCTGTGCTCGAAACACAAAGCTTTCAAGAGCGTTCCCAGGTCGTGGATACTCTACCCCTATTAATCACGACAAAAATTTCCAGTTGGCAGTTAAAATTGGGTTTCCGATTTCCTATCTTATTTGTTCCGTTGAATTATTGTTTGTTAACTTCTTTTCGTCCTGAGTATAGCTGAGCTATTAGTCGCTAGACGTTAAACAAACATTCAATCAACCAATCAAGAGAAAATAAGCAAATACAGCCTAATCATTTTAATGAATTAAATTCCTGTGGAGCGATTATCCTTTGTTATCTTGTAAACAGTTACATAAACGCTGTAACATAGAAACTTTTTAAAATCACAAAATTTCGCATACACTGAGGTCCAAATTATGGAGTTGGTGTCTTATTCCATTTTTATGATATTATGTTTTTGCTTTTATATATACTTCAGATCTCAAGTCCTTGTCTAATCCAATCTAAACTTGTTATTTGTCTAGTAGAATGCCACTATGACAGTATACTTGTAGTGGCAACCAACACAAAAAGAACATTTTGTATCAGATTTTAACTGCCAATAACAAAGTGTACTTTTATTGGTTTTATTGGTGTCTGGTCAATTCGTCCCAAGTCAAATTTGTCCCAAACAACTTGTCCCACTTTTTTTGCCAAAATTTGTCCCACTTTTGGTCAATTTTTCCCAAGTTTTGTATATTTTTTTGAGGGTTTTAATACAATTTAATGCAAAAATGTTCACAAAACATTTCTTTTGTTATTGGGTCTATTGTATATATAATTTACACGATTTTAATATTCAAATGCACAAAAAACTGTTTTGTCTATTTCGATATTTAATGTGAATAATAAATATTTTATATCATTTTGTATTTCATGTAAAAAGAATATTGGATAAAAGCAATTTAGATTCCATTATTGTTGGGATTACTAATTTGCTTTTGATTTGATAATAAAATGTTGAAACCAGCTAATCATTACGATTTGCTTATAGAATGACTTATCTGAACCAGTTCTGTGTACACATAAAATTTTACGTTTGTACTCATTTTCTCTGTTATGAAACCAATCACGAACATTAAAGCAACAAGAGTTTGCTATCAGCTTGAGAGGCAAGAATAGTTTGCAAAAGTGTCTTTCTTTAGGTCAGATATTATCAGATGTCCAATTGAGTTAGAAGATACAAATAAATATAAAAGAAAAGTATGGCAGAATCCTCTAATAAGTCAGGGGTTCAGAGTCAGATAACAGACCTAGTGTTTGTATGTCAAAGCTGTCACCCAGACAGTGAAAATACGAGCAGCACATTGGGCAACTTTAATTTTTCTCAAGCTTAGACACAGACAACAGACAACAGCAACAAAGATGAAGCAAAGGATTTATACTTTCTTCCAGACCAAATTAAGACTATCGGACATCATTCACACTACCCGCATCAGAGCAGTCTTTCTACATTACCTTTTGTTCACGACCAGACCCAGACATAAGTCTTAAAAAAGTATATTTACAGAGAGCTAGACCATCACCTTCTCGATTGTACTAAACGGCACAGAAACAGTTACTAAACATGCTACAACGTCGTGATGATAATGTATGAAAGTATTATATTGTCATGAAGAATATTATGGACACATGAACAATGTTATAGGCACATATTGTTGAACAATATTATCGACATCTTCCTTAAAAGTTTTTGAACAATTTTATTTACCTTCATGTTGTATTGCTTTTATTTTGTGTTGATATTATTTTTAATAATAGAATTATAGCTCCTTGTTGGCTGATAATAAATTGAAAAACCAACGACATAGAATCAAACGATGTAAACAAAACATTTAATTATGTGTATCCTAATCAAATTTGTAAACAATCATTTATGCATTTTTAAAAAGTTGGGATATATTGGCATTGCACAATTGGATTTGGGCCAAATTAACCGAACTGAGACGAATTAGACTTTTATTTCTATGTAGAAATAAGATATAGTTCATTATGGAATAAATTAATATTCTAATCAATATCGCATTAAACATTTATTGAAAATTGAAACTGCATTGCGTTTATTTATAATTTGAAACTTATGAATATATTATTATTTATAACATTTAATTGATGTAAAATCCCAAGGTTCAGCTGTCTTATATTTAACCAAATATTTTTTAATTAATAATTAAGTGTCATATATTTTTGAAAATAAAACGAAAGTATAATATAATACAATATGATGAAAGAAAATGATGCACTTGTAGGCTACACGTTAAAATAAAGTTTTTTTTATACACATGACTTAAGACAATTAAAAGTTAGCGCCACAGATAACAGCTTTCTGAATACAGAAGATTTTAAACTCGTGCATATTTATGTTTAATGACCGTCTTCAAGAGGTATTCACCGCATTACTATATCCCAGCACAGTCAGAATTTGTTTAATCTATAGATCGAGCTGTAGATTATTTAATTTACTGCACATGATCGTACCAGAAATACACGAATTTCGCACGACGTGTGTTGCTAGCAAAGCATGCCGTTATTACGAGTATTTTGAGACTATTATCAATAAATATTTGTGATTAAAACTTGTGAGTACGCTGTTTATATCATATAAGATTTATAACAAATATATAGCAAAAAGTACAATGTACATTCATAAATTTACATATAAAATACTAGTTTTGATTATAAAAAAGCATTCATGCACTAATAAAATGCAGATAATGTGCAAATTACACCAATTATCCAGAAAAAATCAGAAGCCGACGTGTAGCAGCGAAATTACTTAACATAAACAAAACAATAGAACATACAACATCAAGATATTATCAAAACATTAAATTAATATATTGTTTTACATGTTTCCTCGGGTTTTATGCCACATTTAGCACGCATCTGAACATTTCGTAGGTATGATTGATTTATTTTATGGTGATTAAACTCCAAACTAGCAGTATTTTATTTGTAATCAGGAGATAAAAAAGTAAACACACATCAATCGAGAACGGCGATGGACTGATAGACGGGCACTTCAAAGTTAACCGAAAAAGTATAAATAGAATGGTAGGGGCGGAGAATTTAGCTACTCTTGTAGCGGCTTCTCTTTTCACCAATCTACAAAAAGCGGTATTAAACGCGACACTCTACAAACATGGCATCTAGTATAGTTCTCGACCAGGCTTTCAGTATTATAGCTGAACAGCCACAACGAGAGGACAAACCCTATACGACACATGAATACCACAGGGCATCTTTGTATTTTGAGCCCTGGGAAGCGTAATAGAACTAGGTAGTAGATTAGACCAGGTACGTAGACCGATGGACCGCGAATGCCACAAAGGTCCAGCAAGCAAATCAAATTTTTTGTTCTTATATGTACTTGGACTTATGTTTTGTTTACGACGTTGCTATGGAAGTATGTTTATTTCTGTTGTTAGTTGATTGTACGGTTATCGTATGAATTAAGCATATAAAAATATTTAAATCAGCCATTCGAACGGAAACGGTAACCTGCAGATTAGTTGTTTTTCTTTTGTGCGTAGTAATAAATGATTGTACGATATATTTGAAAGATAATATAAAATAATAAGGAAATGAGGTTTAAATATAATATGTAAGTATAAGCACATACTAATAAAAAAGATTGAGATATGTAAATGAATTGTGATCAGTAAAGAAGCAAAGGCTTCAACACTATCACTTTATGTGACTTCAAAAAAAAAGAATGTGATACGAACGTGTAGGCTAGACAATGAATTATATTTTCATATAGTATTACTTATTAGAGCATTCAACCCTAAAACTGTCATAAATGCATACTTGACTGTAAAGAAATCTAAGGTGATATAAGTAAACAAAAGGTGAAATATGTCATAAGTGTGAAAAATTCTGTTTAGACCCGAGAAAAACTTACCTTGACCTTTACACGACATTCCTGTAACAAATGTTGAAGACAGAGTGATGAAGAAATTTGAATGAGCGATCCATAAGGCAGAATAATTGTGCTTTTCTAAGAAAAAAACCCTTTATTTTCCAAACAAACCGTATATGTCAAATGTATCAAAAATACCAAATATGGTATGATGTAAAAAAGGAAGTAGTATGATTACTTTAAAGATGTGGAAAAATTGAGATAAAAATACAAATCAACATAAACCTCAATGATGTTTACATTATAACACGTTTACATGTGTGATACTGAAAGGGTCTTGATTTGACTTGTAGATAGATGTAACAAGTCAAGGGCATATACGTCATGCATGTCTTTAATATGGTGAAAGCGAACAGAAGTCTTTGTTTAATTGATCTTTCAGGAAGAACTTATCATGACTATGCAACATTTTTTTCACAATCAATAGCATAATTGAAGCTTGGATCAAAATCGTGAACAAACATATATCACGCTATCATAAACTAAGACAAATGATCTCATTAAACATGCTGGTGATTATAACTAACTGTTTCAAGTGTTCCGTGACACAAGCAAATAGCACAAAAACACATTTCCATGTGGTATCGTTAATCTTTTGATGAAAATATTCATTGTCCGAAAAATCCCATTAAAATACCATCGCCAAATAGAACTAATAAAGGTTTAAAAAGTTGTTCACACAAATGAACGAATGATAAAACATTGGCTCAGTTGATGTTTGTATTAGGCCGTAGAACGAATGTTAAAAGTTAACTTTGAACAAGTAATTACGTGACAGAATATTAGTTCTTATAAAGACATTATATACTACTGCCTATTACACCATGTTACAGTTTGATACGGGTTTTTTAAATGGAATTATATATCACTTTAAGGGAGTTAAAGACACACTCTGAATATAATTTAAATAGTTTTAAACTAGCGATACTGTTGGTGTTTTCTTTACACAAGTAAAGCTTAGCACCAAACGTTTTTGATTTTCTATTAGAATGTACCGATAAAAGAATAAAAATATAAGCGTTTTAAAAATTGATTTACAAAAAGTTTGCCTTAAAATGTATATTAGTATAAATTTTAGCGATGGGAAAAAAGGAGTCTCTACGTTAATTTGTTTAACAAAATTAGTGTTCAATCCTATATAACACCAAATCTGGTAAAGTAACATTTTTTCATTATTTGGTGGATGGTCCAATCTGCCGTCACTTATTGAATAAAGTACACTTTACACTCTAAAAATTACCATATTTGTCCGATTTGTCGATCAAATTCCGTTTTGATTTGTCACAGAAAATCGAATATATTGTAAAAATAGACCAATGTAGATCTTTGTTATAGATTTTGTCCCAATAGTCAGTTTATCTTCTGATCTATTTGTATATTAGCACTAGTTGATTTTGACTCAAACGCTAACTGCTAGAAATGTTAATAATTTATTTACTCATTAGTTTAGGATACTTATTGAAAGCAATCTTCATATTGTGAAAATTGTCCTTACAACAACCGTCTTAGTAACTTATATAACAGACTTTAATACAAAAACGTCGTAGTTCAATGGACTGAAGTGATTCGCTGTTTTGTTTGCGTTAGCGGAAGCCATCTAAAAGGTATAAACGGCAAACCATACTGGTGGTTTTTTAATGTTGAAATTTAAATAAGGCTATTTACGGGTTTCTCTGTCGGTCACGCGACTGTACATGTAATGTAATATTGGACCTTTTCATTACACTAATTACCGGAAGGGAGTTGGTACAATCATCAATAAACGTTGCCATCCAGTACATTGTTAAAAGTTTTAAGGGAACAAAATTAAAGCAAAGCATAATGTTCGAACTAAGCGGACCTGCCATAAAAAAGAAATATCTCCTGTCATGTAGTGTAGGAAACCATCTCCACAAAGTCAATATGCAGGATTGAAGTAATACTAAACGCTTACAATGATGTAGAACGTGCAAGAATAAATGAACGGAAAAATTCAATATATAGAAATTGTGTGGTATTAATTTCCTTCAGATAATCAATATGAATTACAATTGAAATAAACTAAACAAAACAAGTGATGATTCGGGATATCTATTTTTATTAAAGTTTAATGACTCCTTTGTTTATAGCAAAAAAATTATCAGATTGTTGTTTTATTTGTCTTTTTTAAAAGTAGGTTCACATTTAGCTTCGTTTGATAAAGTTCATTATGAGTTTATTGGTATTTTTATGGTCACAATATTATTGATGTTCAAATTATAGCTATTTACAGGTTATTAATCAAAGGGAAATTCCTTTCTAATTCAGCAAAGTTTTTAATAAAATGTCATTAAGTTAAGCATACCAAGCTTTTAACATTTACCAATCCGATGCGCGTTTCTTCTAATCATGGCTTATCAGTGATGCTCAAATAATAAAAATTACAAATATTGGAAGGCTAAATAATTCACTGCTGTTGACTGCTAAAGTACACAAACATGGGTTTGTTGTACTTAGATTGATGTTATCCCTCGATAAGTACTATGGTTGTCACCATGACTTAATTTATCGTTATGGGAAATCAGTGTCTCAAATACGATCAGACATTTTTGCTGATTCATAGGTAGTGTTTCCTATTCCTGAATTAGACTTTTCCCTAGACATGACAATGCGTAACTCGACGGGTGTCTAATTAGAGGCAGACACTGCTTACTCGACCGGAGCACCTGAGTGCACCCATGGTTATTATTGGGTTCGGATTACTCTCTTTGTGATTTTTGTGTTTTTGGTTTTTGTGTTGCGTTTGACTATATCCGTATTTGTAACTCTCCCTTGATTTTGGCTCTTGTTGTTTGGTAGGTGTTCTTCCCTATTTTTCACAAATATTCTAAAAAGTCCGCCAGGTTTAGCGAATGCCACCAAAACCTTTGAAAAAAAACACGAGATTTTCCGGATGGTCAAAATAGACAATGACTATGTTAATAACATTTAATATAAGGCAGTTAGTTGCCTATCATTTCAAACAAGTTTTACATAGCACGATGGTACTAGAAAATTTGTTGTATCTTTATTCCTATATATTTTTTCCAGTATTTTATGGGATTAAGTATTGTTTTCTTAAGCATTTATATATGTGTATTATCTGTTTCTATGCAATGAGTAACTATACTGTTCGTTTAATAATTATTGCGGTTGTTGTAAAATAAAATAGATTATTATACTGTTTTACCTAGTAAATCACGTAAAATATGCAGAGTTGTCAGATTTTTTAATTTTGACTGCCCTGATGTTTTAATGGATATGGATCCAGAACACCTTCATAAAGGACTATTAATTTACATTGAAAGACGTTGCACAAACTCTTTAACAATAGAATGAATCAAATGCATAAGAAAAATATAAATCAAAAAGTCACTAATCTACTGTAGTATTTTATTAAAATTCCTAATTTTGGAAACAACAGGTAAGGGATGAAGCTGTGCTACAGGATAAAACAAAAACATGACAGGAGTATAAGATGAACGTAAATATAAACCTACCGTACTAAGACAACCAATCACTGCACCGCATTGAAATGCGGCTCTAACGAGGTAAAAATCTTCTTCCCTTAGGTCAGCAGGATTGTACCACTCAGCAAGTCCGCCAGTTAAGTCGGTAAAAGCGTCAGCCTCGAAGCCGTACTCGAGTGCTTCATAGGATTTGTTTAATCTATTAAGGACAAATAATTGCGTCATAAAATGTTTGTATATAACACTGTACTAGGGTAGTCATGTTATATAACAGTTTACATTTCCTAATATTGGTCTTTCATCTTAATTTGTTAAGTTTCCAAATCAAACTCCTTTGTAGGGAGAAATGTACAAATTCACCGTCATTTAAAAGGATGTTGATTCAATAAGGGCTTGAACTAAAAGCCAAAATGTTTAAAACCTTACCATAATATCCCCTGAAGCCTTGTAACAATAAGATTGACATATCCTGTTGCTTTGTTTGAGATATGCGATTTGATTGTATGTTAAAGTTTTACCAAATATAACAAAAAATTGGTTGATGTATGTATGAATGGATTGATTGATTAACGCCAAGAAAGCAAGCACATAGATATATTAAGAATAAAAACTGGTTTAACAAAGAAAAAATCTACATGGTAAACTAATGGACAAACGTTGACGAGTTTTGACTGCCACTGCAAAAGTATGTAGTAATGGTTCAAGACTTTTGTAGCAATAATGAGTCGACTTTTATTCTACAACATAGATTTATTCTGCAATGAATGTAGCACTTTCCAAACACGTTATCCACGAATGTCTGCAGTCAAGCTTTCTGTATTATAACATGTCAAAATCTAAAACCAAAGACAGCCTAAGTTAGATATGTGAGTCGAGGACAGGAAACCCTCTTTTTAGTGTGTCAGATAGGAATTATTTTAGCGAAACATTAAATATATATGAAATGGGGCAGCACTATTGTTACTGGATTAGTGCATATGCGTCTTCAATTTTTTTTACAATTTACATTTTTATTTACGGTAAATTCATTTTTGAAATATTAAAACGTCTTTGTAACAATAAAAACTTACTTTGCATAGGCTTTTTCCACCAACGATACCCAGAATTCTGTTGGGTCTGACGAATGAGCAAATAGAATATCACCATTCACAGTAGGAAGTAAATCATCAATATATACATCCACCCACTGTCCAAACTGCCAAAACCGACAGTGAAATTTTCCATTATATGCCTGTGTACCAAAAGTGTTGTCGCTGGGAATAATCTGAATAAAGATATAACCTGATCGTTGTCGATATTTTGACGCCAGAACCATTTAAAATTATTCAGACAGATGTTTGGGTTATGTAGCTATCATGAACAATATAACAGTTTGAACTTGACTTCTTCAAAGCACGAGTTTCATCGTTTAAGATCTAAATATGCAAAATACATGTTTCATAAATCGAAATAAATATCTTTACTACTGAATTGCGATTTCTTTAAGCCCTATATTCGATTAAAAAAATGTTTATGTAAACTAGATCTTAAACGTAGCATTAAATGATATTGTCTGAAATTAAATACTTTTTGGTCAGTTCCAATTAAAGTCGGTAGTCTCATCAGTATTGTCATTTATCGCTATTTGGCAGTATTTTCTTTTGATCTTTCTGTGCGATATTATTCCATCTCACTCTACTAGCGTGAGATAGGCCCATCTGAGCTCGCTGTCAAGACAAAACAGCGATAAACAGATTATTTACGTTTTATGAAACTTGATGCGTTTTCTCGTCATCTCATCTCAGGGCTGTCGCCCTTCGATGAGATATGGACGAGAAAACGCATTTCGTTTAAAAAAAAAACGAAAATAATCTATAATTATAATTAAAACGCAGGCTCCACTGTACCATATAAATTTAATCGTTACCTACCGCATTTGGTACGAAGAAACGGTATGTCGGTGATAAATACACCAAAAAATGTTTTACGGTTCTGAAACATCGGTTGAATACCCGGAGGATATTTCGAAATATTTAAATAACCAATAAAGAAATGTAAAACACATTGCACGAACTAGTTGGAAGAAGGGTATTGTTGATAAGGTAAGTAGGGTAAATACCTTTAGCCTCGCTAACATGTGATGCGCAAATTCATGTAACTCTGGTAAATTCACGTCAGGGGAAAATGAACAGCGATAAGTAACGGACGTGCAAAGCAGAGTCCTTCGTAAATATCCTTAGAATCGTCAACAACAAATTCAGATGTATTTCATGCCGGTGTAAAATAATGGGATTGCCAAATAAATACCCAAAATGTTTCATCGAATATTGCTTGTGTTTATGCAATGCCAAGTATGAGAACACGTTAAATGTATTAAATGTGTATGTTAAATAGGATTAAACATCATGTACACAAATATTTCTCACGTTAAAATCTAATTAACATTATTTCCATATTTGGCATCCGATTTGATTCTAGATATTAAATGTAACTTTATAGTGATAGTAATTTTTTTACTTTCATTTTACACATTTCATGCCTGTCTTAGCTAAGACCTGTCAAATACCTTTTCCATCAACTGTGGCTTTTCCGCTATAGCTGATAATGTGGACAGAAACCAGCAGTCATTTAGTTCTCCTTGCTTCATGTCATGGCGGCTAGTTCCATCGGAGATAAGTACAGGGTTAAAGATTATCTCCTGGAAACGACGAACCAAAAAAGAGTCAATTCGACAGGTTGGCCTCATATATAGGTTGATGAATAGAAACATGAGATCATTATGTTTGCGTTATTTATATGTAAAAAAAATAACAAAAGTACGGAAGCCGATATGAGACATGACAAATAAGAAAAAAAAGATTTTCGAGATCTCGTGCCGCATAAAGCATCAGATTAAACTCGTACTCGTTTAATCAGATGCGTTATGCGGCACTCGTGATCATATTTTGGATATTCACGATGCCCAATTGATTATCCTATTTATTAAATAGATCAAAATTGTTTTCGTAAAATTTTAATGCCTAATCCTAAATTTTATGAACGGCGGATGAATATCTGTATAGTACAAAACCATTGTGACGTTTTGGCGGGAAAAAACCCGAGAGTGAAAATAAACGGTAATTTTCACATGTGATTTACCGTGATTTCTGTCACTCGGAAAATTCGATTTTTCATCTTTATCTATATAATAAATAATCATTGTCTCAACAAAACAATATATCGTTGTTTCGATAAAACGAAACAAAATTGTTATATCGAGATTTCGTATAAATTATATCGTTATCTCGATAATACGAAATTGTTATATATTGATCTCAATAAACAACAGATCAATATCTAGAATTCTTTATAAAAAATCCCGTTTTATCTAGATAACGATAAATTTTTGTATATGACGATAAAATAATTTTCTGTTTTCGAGATAACAATATATTTTTTATCGACAATATTGTTTTGTTTGGCCCATATAACATCATAACACTATATTGGTATAATATTTGCACAACCTATTTATGAACATACAAACTCCTAACTTTGATGCACCTTACGTATTTGTTAGATTTTCTGTTATATTTGTCATTTTCAAATGCAGTTACCTCAATGTAGTGTCTTATTATGTCATATTTGTCAAGGAAATATGTTTCGTTGGACTTGGTGTTATGGCATGATAGATGAATGGTGGTACATTAACCTGAAAACGTTAATTAAAACTGATTGAAGTTATCAGGTTATTAACTTTACTATTTATATAATATACCTCGGAGTAATGTAACACTAATAGATATATTGAAGGGAGCTATTATAATTGTAAGTTCTGAAACATTAGTAGACCAAAAATAATTACTTTTATAAATATGTTGGTGTTTTTTTTTTAATTTTTTTTGCGTCACAAGCCCCCATTATTGTTTAAATATGCATGGGTTATAAAGACCATCTTTGTTCTTAAAATCAACCAAATTCGATAGAAAATAGGCAAGCTAAATTTAACATTAATGATAATCGAAATTCAGAAATAATTTACCATCAAATAGAACCACAAAGGGATAATAATTCAAGTCATGATGTATATAAACTATTTTATGAACCATTGTAGATAATCATTGGTTGTGACTGAACCTGATTTATTCATTTACTCAAATTTAAAAAAAAAACCCAAACGGCTGATGTGCTGCGGTTTGGTAAACTATGTAGAAATACTTTCTAAATGAACTATTGTATTACCCCTCTATAACCAAAATAAACGAATTGACACTAATTAACAAATAGTTCATAAAACCAAGGGACTAACATGACTAACCGTTGAGACACTGAGGGTCATATGGCAGTATATGGACCGGTTGGCGGCGCATATAATTTTTGAGGGTCACCAAACGGTTTTATATCCAGCCATATAACATTCAGTGCCATAAACTATTTGTTATAGCGAGCATCGCAGATGTGAGCTCTACGGTTACATGCATGTGTGAACAAAGTCCCGTGATCCATATGAACAAACCCATTTCAGTAGCTGAGTAGCTGAGCTATCAGAAGAAAACATTGTAGACGAGTACTTAAATTAATTTAAAAGTAAACAAAAATAATTTTGACATCAATTAAATTGAAGAATTTGATTTTGAAATAACACCAAAATGTCAGACGACTTTTTCGCAATCTCACAACTGTATTTTATGCATTTTTGTGACGTCACCAACACCTTAAACAAAGACATCACGTCACCAATATAATGCTAAGACACTGTTAGGGTGCCCTAAAGTAAAGTCATGAACCATAAAGTATGAGATGCTCGCATTTAGACAACACCTATACTTATATTATTATACTTCTATTTTTTAAGCTGAAGCGCTCTGCTCATTTATCTTCTCAATATTTATCAAGTTCGCTTACATTTATCAGAATACATACTGTAATGACTGTGATCATTTGTAGGTAAATTTTCTTCTGTAAACTCATTGTGGTGTATTTGTATTTTTATTATAAAATCTTCTTTTGAGATGGTTATTTTGGAATATTAAGACGAAACCACTTGGATGTACCAGTACAGTTTTGAGCCGGTCCTTATACATTACATGTATATGGACCTGGTAGAATTATCAACATTAATGTAAAAGCAAATGTATACAAATAATGACGACTTACATTTGGTCGTTTCCATACTATTTTCTTTGTTGTCACTTTATGTTTAAAAATGGAAGATATGTCCGCCGGGAAATCGTGATCAACGTATAGTTCATTTCTTCTAGCCTTCTAAAAGAAAATATCAACAATAGGTATGATTAATTTATACAGTATGTTTTGCATCCCCCTCCCTCTACTTAAAGAAAGACGATTCAACGTTTTCGAATTTTTGCATGATTTACTTTCGCGGTGTCAAATATTTATTCAAGATGCCAAACAAATTATAACTGATATCCTGAACGTTTAAATTTGTGTTACTTTGAAGTACTGATCGAAATTATACTAAGAAAAAAACTGCTCAAGTTAGTCGCAGAATCGTGGCATCATTCCCATATATTAATTTGTCAAATATAGGGACCATTTTTAATTTCGACATGCGGAAATTGTCAACAAGCAATATAAAACTAGTATATAAACAAAAATACTTAATCCGAAATTAACACCACCAATCAGTAAGATAAGTAACTTCATAACAATGAACCAGCCTCATTCTAACTCAAGACTTGTTGGAAAGCGCGAGCTGTATTCCTGTTTATTAGTTAAAACTGAAAATACTTTTAAAAGGTTTAGAGTTACAGAAATATTTTTGGGGATTTTCTTAAATAAGTAATAAAAATAAGCAATCAATGCATTATTTTTTGCCGAGCGAGCATGATCATGGTTTGGTGGTAAATACAAAATAAAATTTGATATTGAAAAGCAATACCATTTGTTTTGCATAAACAAAGTCAAGAAGATTTTGAAAACATCCTTTTTGAGTTTTGAACTTTTTATTGATTATGTAAAAATACATAATAATGTGATGCCATTAGATTATATATAGTCCATGCCACTTTAAGCGTGAGTAATAATTTTATACCATACTATTTTGAGTAGTTTTTACAGTATAATATTAAATATAACATGTTTTATTAATATACTATTCCTCAGTACTAATGCACTAAAATATTCATATAGTTGAGAAAAAATTAAAATTCTTTTATTATTGACACAAAAGATAGAAATTATTTCTATCGCTTTATACAATTGTAAAGACAATAATCTTCGAATATAAATAATCCAAGCATGTGTTGCTATGTTATGGATTTATTAACATTCTATAACAGCTTCATTACTTGAAGTAAAGTAGTCCAAATTACTTTGATAATAATAGCAGCCATTGATCGACTGTTCTTATGTGTGAACTAATTCTTATGTGGATTTGTTTCTTCACATAATCGCTAATGTGTTTGTAAAACCGACGAGAAGACTTATTTTAGTATTTTCTGTGACTTTTCGATTCGAACCTTTTAACTCATTTAGACACGACCCCCACGATGTTATACCTCAACGTAACTATTAATATCAAGTTTAACAAATGTCGAATGCATTTTAAATGAGATGCCGTAATCTTTTCAATCAAACCATTACAATAACAAATATTGAACACAATTAGAAACTCTATCAAATAACAAAAAATCCATGTTTTTCTCTGCGAACCAACATCAGACGCTCATTTAAAGCACATAAAATTGACACGTTCAAAACAAGGTTTTCAATTTTAATTGATGAAGTGATCACTAAAGTTCCGTTCGCTGCATTCAATATTTACTCTTCCCTATGCTGTATGTAAATCGCTAAGCAATTTAAAGCTTTCAAACATAAATCATTTTTGTGTTTTGAATGATTTTATTAAGAGACCTGAAATTACGCATGGTGATATGATAAACCGTTTTAAGTGACGTCAGTTGAGGGTTTTTAATAGTCCAGAACTAAAATATTTGTATTGACTAATATTTGTATTGCGTATATGTAATATTAAGCTCATTCCAAGGAATTGTTGTCGAATATAGACATGATTTATAGATTCTTTCGTAAATGACCGATTTCTGGGTAGAACAGTAGTAAATGTTTTTGGCCTTAGTCAAAAATACTAGCATTTCTGTGATTTGCCTACCTTTCTAAAAATTTATCTGCATTTAAATGGGCTAGAAAATTAATAAATTTTTATTCAACATAAAAAAAATAAATGTATGCTTTATATATCCGTGACCAATTCCTTTTTTCACTAGTTAGAACAGTTTGAGACTCCCACTTTTTACATTCAAATTTTTAAATGCAGTGAATGTAAAAATACTAAAATGTTTAACTAATTACCAAAATGTTGTCTTGCAAGATCTGAGAAAATTATTTATAACTCTTAAAAAATCAATTCATGCTGGAGCCTACAAACAAAAAACTGTACACAAGTAACCACTATTGAGACAATCAGACAAAGCTGTATGTAACATACACAATCTGGTAACCTGTAACCTGTTAGTTGTACCCAATTACTAAAGTTATACCTACAGATTACACAGTACAAATCAGCTCACGAGTGGTGACATAACAACGCGCTTATATTACGTTCTTGTTTCGTGTGTCTGATTTGATGTTTGAGACAACTGAAGTTCAATATCGCGATGTGAAAAGGTTTTTTATGCGCTTTAAATAAACCTGTAATCATCCCATCGTGATTTACAAATTTTTGTACGTCTTTTGGTGGTTAGCAGCGAAACGAACGAAAAGACATAAAATGTCTATCACCCCTGTTGTTCGCAAATCTTTGCTTTAGTTTTTCTTGAAATAACACTCGGTTTTCTTTAACATATGGTTGTTGACAAGGTGAACATTTTTTCCATACGGGTCGCTTTTGCCTTTTTCAGGTTTGTGACGCCATTATGGTTATAATTACGTCACAGGCAATGTTGTAAGACCGCTCACACCAATACCATTTACCATAACCTACTTTGACTCGCCTAAAGGAATCATTAAAAATTACGATAAGATAAAAACAATCTAATTAAAATAACCCAGTTTCTACGAAGCGTCTAAAGAAAAAAAGGGGAAGCAAGTGAAAGGTTTAGTTATAAGTAGATTCAAATAAACTGTGAAACATGTTTTTTCCATCGCGATGCTTTTAATAAGTATCGCGATGCATATAACAAGAATCGCGATGCTTTTAAAAAGTATCGCAATAGAAAATTGCAAGCCGATAGAAACATCACAATTGAGACATGAACGGCCACTGATATATAGTTTAGATAGACAACACAGCACCTGTATTTCCCCGACCGTACTGGTCAATAGGTAAATCAAATATTGGCCATACAATACTTGTGTAATAAAAAAGTTTATTGCAGCAAAACACCTTCAATTTAGTTACGAGACGAGCAAGGATAATACCGGAAACTATCAAAAGGTCAAATATCACAGAAATATGTCAAATTTGACAACTAGGTCCATTTTTTAATGAATAATTAATTTACGTTTACCTCTGTATAAATTTAAAACACCACAGAAGTCTATGCAGGTAACAGTTAGCATATTTTAACAGAAATAAAAGAACGTCGAAACGTTTTTCACATTAGAAACTGATAACTAGGCTATTGGAGATGTAGAAAACATGCATGAATAAAAAACAGTTTAATTTACTAGACGTAAATAAGGTAATATTAAATGATGAAAAAAGGATTTAATTGATTTTTTTGAATATGTATACAATTTCTGCAAATCATAATGTTACAATAACAGAAACCTATAAAGCAGGAAAGATATACTAGTCACATTGCGAAGCTACAGAATTATCAGTGCACATAAAGGCATAAATAGACAAAATCTGAAACATAAATCTTGCCCATGACCAATAAATGTTTGTTTATATCCAAATAAGGTTACTTTGTTGAATTTGAACAGTTGCTTACTGCGACTGCTTATTATTATGTCGCAAAATTACTTTTACT
This sequence comes from Limnoperna fortunei, assembly GCA_944474755.1. Classification (NCBI taxonomy): domain Eukaryota; kingdom Metazoa; phylum Mollusca; class Bivalvia; order Mytilida; family Modiolidae; genus Limnoperna; species Limnoperna fortunei. Next base: position 15,954,416 of record OX104116.1, on the reverse strand, counting down.
TGCGACGGTCTAGCGGAGAAATTAAACGAATATTTTCGATAGTAAAATTGATCTATGCATTTTTTTTTAAATGAGGATATCTTCATTTAAATCCTAATATTTTAGATAAACTGAACATTTCTATTCCGGAAGTTATTACTGCAGCTGCTCGTAATTTTTTGGACACATAACCTACGAATTTTGAGTATTATTTAATCGAAATCGACAATACATAGAATATATGATCAATACATTTCTAATTATTTCCTAATCTTCTCCTTCATTACCTTATATGATACAAATGTTTAATACGAAGCAAAAGATAATTTTTTGATCACCAAACTGGATGATTATGGTATTTTGTGTACCTAAGGCATTTTTGTAAAATAGAAGTATTTTATCAGATTATCCCGAGACATTATAAAATAATAAAGTTTAATCGTGGTATAGATTATATTGATTCTAAATAAAGTATAATAATAAAATCCACATTGGTTTTCTCATACATTTACCTTTTTGAGCAAACGAGGTCAAATTAGTAATAAGAAAAAAAAGGCTAAATCTGCATGTTAAAATTAAAATATTGAAACAATCGAAACAGCTCACGACATGTAGCGACATGATAAGTATTGCAATTCTGTTGTCTAATCCATGTGCCATATTGGGAAATTTGCACGGTTTTAAACACGTTTTTATTGTAGAGGTGTAGTTTATGACACATTGTCCACACGTCATCACGCCAAATACATGTACATAGCTCGTCCATTGTCCACGCGCAATCACAACAAATACATAGCTCGTCTAATTAAGTAGATTATGTAGACTGGTAGAAATAGAAACATGTCTAAATCATAAGTATCACTCGATAATCTTAGGTGATATAAAATTGATTTGATTGATTGGGGGAGTTTTTTACGTCCTACACCAACTTAATGCCCTTGGTCGGACTGGATATAAAACTGAAAAAAGTCTCATCTTTTATATCGCCCATTTAATTTAAGTGACGACAAACAGGGTTTGTCTGAATATAAAAATGGAATTGATGGTATAGTAAATAACTCAGTAGCACAGACTTTTTTCAATTATTTTATCAGTTCCAATTGTCAAGTCGTTTTTATAATAAACAGGGTGATAATGCTCCTCATTGACCTCTGGTGTTACTAAAACGCGGAAACGGAACGCGGAACGGAAACGGAAAACGGAACGGAAAACGGAATAAGTGTTTTATGAGGCTTGTTTAGGGCATATTGGAATATGGGATATTCACTTTATTCATGGTATACAGGATATTTGAGGCTAAACTTACTGGGATATGGGATATTTAAATCCATTTTATTTACAGGGATATTGGAAATTGGAAAACACTTTTTCGGATACGGGATATCCCCCCCCCAAAAAAAAAAAACCCCAAACCCCTTTTATGGATCTGCTATTAGTCAGAACTTATCAACATCATGTTTAATATAAACATTTAACGTAGGTGTATTAAAATAGACGGCTAAATGCACATTTCCTTGTTTCCATCAAAACGGCAAATCTTGATTTTTAAATTATAAAATGTTTTCGGCGTATTGTAAATTGCAGTGCAAATAAGATATAGCTGTAATGTTTTCTCGGACTTTATTTTTGCAGATATAATTAGATCGATCCGTTACGTCTTTTTGCATATTTACATTAAGTGCAACCCTTAGCTGCATTCAAAAATAGGCTTTAATTATTTGTGATCATTTTCAAAAGCCTGATTAAAGAAAATTTGAAAACATGTACTGCTTCTTTGTATTTTCATTTTGATAACTTATAAGTGACTAAAAATAGATGCCTTCAAAATGAAGAAGAGAAAACTGAAAAAGGGAGGCACGCGAGAGTTGACAAACCGAATGACTAAGAATTGAAAAGAAAGCTCAGAAGAATTGGAAAATTATGAAGACAGATGAAAACTTGGGTTTAGTTTTCATAGACATTTATAAAAACGCAAATAATTTTACATTTCGGTAGGCGTAGACATAAGGTGCATTTGATGGAATTCATTGGACCAGAGTCAACAAACAAAAATGACAATTTATCTCCAAATTTATGACATTGTCACAAAATGTAACATTACTTTTAGTAGGTGCCCCTGCAAATGTCAATATAAATATACAATAGACTACGAAAAGGAGTTTAAATGTAAAAAAAAGAAGATTTTTGGTAGTGTTAGATATTAATATATAGCGTTATTAAGATATTCTTAATTCCTATTGGCCTTTATAGGGCATAACAAACATGTATATGACACTCAATTGCACACAACATTACAATGCAAAACAAATACTGTATTTTATCGGGGTTTCGGTTTCGTTTAAACAAAGCACCACTAAAACCAGGCCCTTAATCGATAGAAACTATATGATTTTGAGGATTTCTTTTTCAAAGAAAATTAATTTCAAATTAAACAGATACAATTTTTATAGTAAAAATAAATTGTTCATGTTCATGGCTTCTTTTGCAATCGCCCATACAAGACCCATATATTGTCGCTAGGCGTAAAACACCACACCCACTCACTCCTTTTCAAGAAAAAAAACCAGTTGAATAAAAAAAAGTTTTCATTTGCTTTTGAATAAAAAACATGACAAAACAGTGGTGGATCTAAAAGGGGATGTTGTTCGTGGAAAGGAATCCCTTTTCCTGATTCAATTTGAAATTTTCGTACAGATTTTCCGCAATAAATGAATTTGCTTTCACCCCCTCAACTTTTTCCGAAATTCTAACCCCCTTACAATCTCGCGTCATCCCATTTTTAGGTGCGTCGACAAGGGCGTTAAAAACACTCACACACACAACTCTCTATTTATTGATCGATTTAATTATTTAATTTCATAATAGGGGGCGGGATTAAACAATAAAGTTTGGAAGAAAATCTTGGCTCAGAGGCGGAGCTTGTTTTAAAATGATACCCAAAAACCCCAGTTCGACCTATGGCATCGCAGGCAATAAGGAAGATAATTATTCCTTAAAAGATTTAAAGACTCAGATGGTGTTAATCAAGTACGATTTTAACCTAGTCGGTAACGTTTGTTCCTGATAATCCTTTCAGCAAAAATCGTTCAGTAAAATTAAGATTTATGACATGTCAGATTAACTTTTGGTATATAAACTTATATATCGGACATCGGTATTAATTTCACTCAGCCTTGAAGATGTGGCAAGACAAGTTCAAAGAGTTTGTAAGGTATAACATACATGATAGTATTTTACAGAATATCTGTATAAATTTTGTATAAAATATCCCTTCTAAAGAAATACACCTTTAGGAATTGAACTCTCTAAACTACATATAATTCAAATTGTGTGTTGCAACAAGCATTAAGTGGTCACCTATCTATTGCACCTCAGTTCACTCTCCATTTGCTCCAGTTGCGTTGCGGATTGCAATTATTCTTTAATTTTTTTGTGCGTTTCTTTGTATGCCCGTTGTCTTGACTCCATTGCTTTTTTTTCAATGTCAGTGATCAATAACAATTGATATGAGAGAAAACAGTTAACGTATGATGTGATGCATTTATGTACTAGTTGCTTAACCTGTCCCATGCATGGCTGTATCATTCTGCCCAAAAGTTAATTGTATGCTGTGCTATCAAGCGGTTACAGTAAGTACTGGTATATTCATACATACATGTACATTATTTCATTCTAAGACAATTGTACACGTTGTACAAGTTCCTATCCTTAAACTTTATCTGTATGTCTGTCTGTCCGCTCTTCCTTCTTACCGTCCGTTCGCCAGTCCGTCCAAAAATTTTTGTGAACGCTTTAACTTGAAAACTATAAAGGTTACCAATGATTTGAAGTTTTAGATAATGATTTTGTATTATGCCAATTTATCAAATGATTTAAATTCTGCAAAAAAGAAGCAAACAAAAACAAACAAACAAACGAACAAAAACAAACTAAAAAACAACAAAAACAATAAAAATCATTACTATCCTTCGTCAGAGGGGCAATGCATTATCGCTGCTTAAATGGGGATTATTCATTTTTCCGTTTTCAGTTCCGTTTTCCGTTTCCGTTCCGCATTCCGTTTCCGCGTTTTAGTAACACCCAGCCCATTAAAATTAGTCCGAGAATCCTCTGCCGTTGTATAATTATAGGCCCCCCCATTTACGTATCCGACCGGATCCGTAAAATTAACATTTTCGGTCCAGATCTCTATAATTTAAGGTCCGCCTGATTAACGCATCCAACCGGATACGTAAAATTAACATTTTGGTTGCGAAACTCTATAATTTAAGGTACTCCCGTATAAGAATGAGAACCACAATTTACGTATCCGGTCTTTTTTTTTTAATTACCATATGCAGATACAAAATAACATATCAAATATGTATAAAACGTACGTTCTACGCAATAGCTTAAATTCGAAATTTAGTGAGGGTTGTAAATGTAACTAGTTTACATACTAACGTGAACTTATCGTTGGTCTTTCCAAATATGCTTGGAACCTTATATGCACAAGTCTGAAATCGTTGACATTTTATATATACTGCAGATCAATGTGTGTATTATCTAATAGTCTAACGAATATCAGTATCTCTTAAAACTCTATTTCTGCGTGTATTTTGATCACTCCCGCAGTTATATCTGTTTATTCCTAAGTCCTAATGACTTAAAAATTAATACAAATGACAGACCCGTAAACTGTACATTTTATGGCTATACAATTATATGAAAATCACACCTTTAAACTGTAACTTTTAGGGATGCGGTGCTATGCAAAAGGTTTAATTAGAAATGCGGACCCCATAGTAAACTTCATGTGTCAATGGCTTAAACGTGACTTGGACAATCGGACCTGTAAACTGTACAATGTATGGGTCTGGGGCTATTAAATCAATAAAAAAGGCGAACACATAAACCTTAAATAGTATGAGTCTGGGCCTATTAATCGTATTAGAAAGGCAGACCTATAAACTGTAAAGTTTATTAGTCCTGGATTTTTAATAATGAAAACACTAAAGCTGATTGGAGCTGTCGGCAGTGCTACTGACTTTTTTCTGACACCACTAATGGAAACACTTAAACATCATAAAAATCGAAAGCGGACCCAAAATGTTAACATTACGGGTCCGGTCCAATTATACGACACCGTCCAGTGCTTTTTTTGCGTGAGACCACGCACAAAAAAGCGCTGGACATGCACAAAAATGCACTGGACGGCAGAGAAATTTCGGACTAATTATCAAGTTTTTAAAACCAGATCCGAAAAAATAGTAGAGAAGTTGTCAATGATTTCAAGTTACGAATAAACAACAACTATATAATATTCCCAGCGTTATTATTGTTGCTAGACAACAAAAGTGTTATTATTGTTTCATATTTTTGTAGTCATGCTATTATTTCATCAATAATTAACTAACGTATTATGGCGGATGTGTAGAATATCAAGTAAACAATCAAAATTATCAAACACAATTAATAATTCAAGAAAAAACTTCAAACTTTCAATAGAAATTGAGATAAGCATTACGAAAACAAATCGAATCTCAAGCAATCATCGTTCTTGCTCTTTAAATCCAAATCGATGTCTACATATTGTGTCAAGTAGAAAAGCCATTGTTGTTAATATCGACCTATATGTATACTGTTACAAACCTGTAAATGGGCAATGAATTTTGGAAATACTTACGCCAAATATACCGAAATAAATTAAATATAGATGTAAAATGTCACAAAGATTATTAAACAGGGTTTTCCATATCATGTCCCATATCATTCAGAGACTCTCAGGTTAGATCGAGGAATGAAATGGGACCTGATATAAAAAATCTCGTGTCTAAACTCTTTATCATACATTTTCAACCAAGACCTTTTGCTTTACGTTGGACTTTACATGTATGTCATCATTCTCGACCACTATTTACATTACTCTTCGTTTGTGTGTGTGTGTGTGTTTGTGTCTGTTTTTTTGTGTTTACTAGTATATTTGTCATTGCATCAGCAAACGTTATCTTCTACTGACAATATGCATTGTATGCATAATGTATGCATATTGTTTACCAAAAGGAGATATTGCATTTACGTCACCGTAAGTAATTATTGTAAGCAGGCGATGCCTTGACATGCATATCAAGTCCTCTGTCGAGCACGCGAGGCCTTGATATGCATATCAGGTCCTTTGACCAAATATGATCAGGACACCTCCACCTGTTTCACAAGGACAAAATTATCCACATCAGATCTAAGTGTATCCAAACTTATTATGAAGATTTTATTGCATTATATCTGTATTGTCGGATATAACAAAACCTGTGATCAATGCTACAGTGTATTAGTAATGAATACGAATGCTTGTGTTTTAAATTGAATTATTGAACTAAACAGCAAATATTTACACATTTCAACAGATATGTCTTGCACAAGAAATTATTGCTCTATAATTAAAAACATTGATTTATAGTAACCGCTTAATTGTCAACAAGTTGGGAAACGAAAATTTGACATCATATATAATAGATTCTATCAATAATGGCAAGAAAATTATTTAAGAGGCGTCATCTAGACCAAAACACTAAGAAAAGTATAAAGCCACGATTGAAAATGTTATAAAAATGTATCATCAACTTTACCGCGGGTTTTATTTTATGCTGTCAGTAGTTTAATTTCCGGAGGTTTATCGTATGTGTATTTCAAGTTGTGCAATTTGCATAATTATGCCAAGCAAATTGTAGTTATATCAGAAACATTATATCTTTATATACATTATATAGACTGTCCCTGGTTATATGTACATTGCCTAAAGTCTTTAGTAAATATTACATATATTTTGCTGCCAATATAATCAATACAATCGATGTCTCATTGAGAATAATTAAAATGTACACGACGTTGTTTTGTTACTTGAGTAATTTATAGACCGCACGTGATCGCAAATCGCCACATACTTATTTTTAATTAATCCATTCATGTATATTTGACGTCATTTTACAACTAAATATATTTGTAAGCGAATAATATCACACGTGCACATAACTATAAAGTAAAATATAAATGTTCCGTGGGATGTCATTTACGTCCTTACAGTCTATTATTATTTTATCCCTCAAAAAAAACAAACAAACAAACATGCGCAGCAGCTTTATTAATTTACAAAGCAACAAATTAAAAGAAATTAAATGTTTGCTTTCAAGTAAAGACTGGTAGATTGATAGAAAGCGCCGACATCTTTTAACACAAATTAACATGTTAAAACTAAAAATACACAGAACCCCAAAATAATCAAATAATAAAATAACTGTTCTTCTTCATTCTACTAATTTTAAACAGTAAGAAATAACATATGGCCTTAAGACAAATTGTATGTAAAATTAAATGATCTTTTGTTTTGCGTCCAGCGAACAGCATTTTAACAAATGTGGTGGCTTAATAAGCACAAACAAATGACTATTATGATTACGCGCCATAACATAAGCAGTTGCAACGTGAAGAGGTTAAACATTTGCTTTAAATTGTCAATTTCGAAATAATGTATCCTTATTTTTAATAAGTTAGCTCAAAGGACGCAAAAATTAATAGGTTCGTATTAATGTTGATATTTTAAATTTGAAACAAGACAAACACAATCCTGACAAATATAATATTGAGGGCATTCTTAAAAGGTATGTTATAGCATCTTTACTTGCAGACAAACGGGATATTAGCATTAAGTTATAATTAGAATTACGGTATATTTCAATTGCTGAAAGATTATCTTTTACAATACAAATTTGATCTTCATGCTGTTAGTTCTTTTTTAAAACTGAGAAGAAGACAACTTGCAGAACCATGTTAAAATGACAAGGCACGTGATAATGCTACCATAAAACATCAATTATATACGGAAAGTACATAAATATGTTGCAGAACGACTAGTTAACTTTACTTTGTTCTACACTTTAAACCCGTTTCTTCATAAAAACTCGACTGTTTTTTTTTTAATTTAAACTCCATTTTCATCTTTTACGCAATATTAATACTATTTAACAATCGTATACTTTATACTCTCTATCCAATCGCAAACATTTTATCTTCTGTAAAAACCCGTACAGTTTTTACTTTGTAAAACAAATCGAGAAATGTTTGACTTTTTAATAGAACCTATAAACGTTTTATAAATCTATAAATTCTGTTATTTCTAGTAAAACTACATCGAGACCTAATTCCTTACAAACTCACAAATTTCGTAAAAATTCGTAAAAACCGTAAATTTTAAAATAACTATAAAACTCATATATATGATCCTGAATTTTGCTTCATTTGTTTATAATGTTATTCAAGTTTCATCTTCAGTAGACTAAGCTTGACAATTGAATCCCGTGTCTATGGATAAAATAACGTGCTGAAAATATTGAGCCGAATTGATAAGAAAATAATGTTTAATGAGTCCCATTTTTTTAATGCAAAGTAAACTATTAAATTAATGTTAAATATTAAATTCTAATAATACTTAAATTAAAAATACACAAATAAAAAAGATCTTTTAAATAAACCTACCCCTCCACCGCCACCTATGCCTCCGGCCTTGACAACACTTGTCCAGTTTCGAGGTGTTAACTTTTCTTTCTTCACACTCTCAAGTTCAACATTAGTCTCTTTTGACAATTTCGATTTTATTATTTCTTGAGATTTTCTTGAACTAACAGTAATAGTGCATCCCATTTGAGTTATTCAACATATTTTCTAAGGCATATTAAAAATTTCTCTAATTTTCCCCCTTTATACAAGTATACGTCCAGCACAACCAGTTTTGTTTCTGTTTTCTTTTGTCCTCTGGAATAATCCAATTTTACTGAATATTACGAATATTAGTGCAAAATATATAATTAATTTTTAATTTGTTTTAACACACGGTCCCAATAATAGATACATGTTCAACAGTGATAGGCAAACACTTTTACATTGTATGTCTGTATGAAATCAACATCATCAACACCACGTGGTCGAACCTTTGTCACTATAACAGACGACCAATCAATAAAGTTTTACCGAGATGAAAAAAGACTTAAACAAATTGACAGTAGTCTCCCCTGGCATACAATTATCCCGGGGTATAGAACCATACAAGCAGTATCGAATTGAACATAATGATCGATGGAAAATATCAGGTTCCAATAAAATCTAGCTTTTGTTGGCCATAAATCGATGCAAAATCGAATTTACACAACTAAAACACTTTGGAACTATTAAATGGTGATTGGTTTTCCATATTCATATAAATAATATATGCAATATTTGACGTAGGAATATTAAATGTGATTAAGTTTCAATCATACATCAACTTGACATCTCATCCACAGTGATATTTGTATTAATATTGAATAATTTATATTTGTATTGACCCAAAGAGGTAAAAATGCTAATAGAAAAGACAATGCAAAGATCGTTAGATCGTTTTGTATCAATATAAAGACTACATTAGTGAAGGACTATTTAACTTAACATGGTTAATATATTCAATTACAATGAACTTCGAAAAAACAAGTAGCTGTAGTGTACTCTGTGCTTATTCTATATGAAAGAAAATCGTTAATAATTGATAAATAGTACATTTTGTAAATTGTGTTACATTTTTTCATAGTTTGTATTTTGTAAAAATTTTGTTTAACTTTCGTTGAAAGTTTCTAGTAAAGAACGAATCGTGATAGTCCAAGATAACAAATTAATGTAGCTTTCAATATCGTATTACATAATAGCACTGACTTTTAGGCATAGCTACTTTGGCGGCACGTCAACTAATTTAATCCTGGTTTTGCCCCTTTATGTGATTTTAAGAGCATGAGTAATCACCATAAATGATTAATTTTTTATCTTTGCCCGTAAACCTGTTAAGGTCACTACAATTAGGAAACTAGATATTAAATTTTAACGCACAGCCGGGAACTTTTCTATTGGCTTTTTATCTCCCTTATAGTCGACTTTCATTTGTATTTTTATTACCGGCATAATATATGAAGCTAAAAATATTAAGTTTAAATGTAAAAGTTTCACCAGAAATGTATATAACGTTTTCTGAATGTTGTGATTGCTACAATAACAATTCTATCCGTCATATCATAAACCTTAAGGCAGGGACAGTCTACAGTAGTTAGTATAGTCTGTCCATTCTTAAGGTTAGCGTCAATATATCACACACATATGATTAACTCTTCTATCAAACCCCCCCCCCCCCAGTAGATCTAGATCTAATCTGTTCTTTAGATAGACATTTCTAGGTTAGCATTTCACACACGCAAACACACCTGACATAGGACAATATTTTATTATTTCAGACACAATTTTATGCAGGGCATTACTGCAGTTTCTGATAATCATTGTGATAGATCAAATGGAGCAGCTCGACGATTTTTTTGTTTGCTCATAAACTTTCAAAAGCTTTTCCGTTAGATATTGAGACACAATCTGTGACAAAGTGTCTAAAGTTAATTTGTCTATAATAAATATTGAAGCCCATCAGTTTTCTCTATGTTCCAGTGATTAAGATTTTAATGATGAATGCATTTTCATCAATGTATCGGCATGCCTGTTAAATTCAGGCTTATGAATATAAAAAATTAATAAAAAGTATGTACAAAATGAAAAAAACTACAGAGAAAATTATGCGCATTAAAAAAAACAAAGCTATTTGCATGTTTTAAAAGTATGTGCATATAAAAAACAAGTTCTCAAAAGTCAGTCGCGGAGTTCCATGTGAATGTACCAACATAAGCTTATAATCGTAAGATACTCTTCCGGGTAAGTGTAACTGTGATATTTCCAACGCGTATGCGCAATCGGCTGGTGACTAAACGTTAAGCAGTTTTTTTTAAGAAACATAATAGTAATTCATAAGCAGGCATCCCTTGTGATAATAATTAGAAATGTATTGACAACTGTTTGGTATAGCGAGTGGATGAATGTTTGAGAATCCACATATAATTAATATTACTTCGCGAATAAAAAGTTTCACAGTATTTTTGCTGTCCTATTTTACTGCAGACAATATCTTACGCAACCGTGTTGACAACTCTTTGAAAGAGCACGTAGATGAACCGGTTATGTACATTTCCTCGTAAGCATTTTTATGTTATTTTATAATTCAATACATGTATGGTAAATCTTCACATTCTTTGTCGTAAGAAATATTCAAGGAAGTCTTGAAGGACTTATGGTTAGCAAGGATTTCATCGTTGTCAAATATGGCATGGTTTAATGTGGAATAACAGCGTTATCCTTGATCCCTTATCTCTTTAATGAGGCATTCATAGTTATAGGACTTACATACAAACACAGAAGATTGTCTGCACTTACAACAACATATTTGTCATGGAGGGAGGTGAGGCACATCTTTGAATACGGATTTCGGTCGATCATTAATGCAATGTCTATGATTCTAAATGTTCCAAAGACCGCATTTATTGTTCTTATCCAGAAAGACAGTGCATCTAGTTCTGGGTCTTGCTCCTGTTCTCTCTTAATTTACTCTTTGGCTAAGTCATCGACTGTATCCATAAAAGTTTTGAATTTAAATCCCATTTTACTGGTTAACTCTATAATTTTAACAACACATAAGATAGCTTTTTATGAGATGCATGGAAACACTACAATTCTAACGACTATGAGGACAAAATAAAGTCTGATCATAATGAACAACTCGCTTTGTCTATTCAAGACTCATCAGTGGCGCTAAAACCCAGAAATATCTTATAGTGCTTTTACCATCAGAATTCTACGCCATGCGAATAGAAAAAAGCTAGTACATGGCATTAAATAATTTTCGAAAATTCAGAGCAGTAAATTTGTAATGACGATATCATTGAAAGTATCAATAATATTTTTGTCAGCAAGAACTGGGACTAGTGGGCTAGTGATACTTTCAGGGACTAACAATCCACATGGATCGACCCAGTGGTTGCAAATAAAATATTATCAAATATACCAAGGTTGTAACTGGTGCTCAACCCATAAAATATTTACAATCAAGGTAACTAAGATTTTGTAGATGTTTTAATACCAAATTCTAAAACGTTGTGCAAATCCGGCAAAAGCAATCTCCACCATGTGAATTCAGTCGACATTTTATGACTATACAGTTACAATAAAATGCATATCAATTATCATTTATTTATTAAATGAAATTGATTGAAAAAGTTTTATTCATTGGTATACAGTCACTGCCCAATTACTAACTAAAGATGGTTAGTCATCTACAATAAAAATTCTTAAAACAAGCACAGTTCACCTTATAACCTTTTAAGTATTCACATATGGTTTTACCTTTCATGAACAAGTCATATCTCTTTATGACCAGTGGTAAATATCCTAGGTCTTTACCACTTACTATTTGTGAGTTTTGACCATTAAAGGAGATTCGCTATAACTCTGCTAAAACATTAAATACAGTACACTACAAATCTTAAGACTATTGATGATAAAACAAGTTTTATCAGAATCAAGAACCTCCAATGTAGCTATCTACGGTATACAACAACGGTAAATTTACAGATATTCGTATTTGTCATTTCTAGACTAGAATTACACAAAAAATCATAGTAGTCACCACTTTGTATTTATTTACTAATTAAAAGCGATACAAACTTTCAGTCATTGGTATACAGTCACTCCCCCAGGTGACTAAGTTTGCTATAAAACAGTCACCGACACCGACAATAAATTCGTAAAACAAGCACATTTTTTCAAACGTCTTTTCAATGGTTTCACATATTCTTCCTTTGCTTGAATCAGGTCCTTTGACGTGGGCGTCTCTAAAACAGTACTCTAGTTTGCATCAAAGAAAGAACCTTTCCATATTTATACCGTTAGCAACATGAGTACTGTCAGACTTCTGCTTCCAGTGTCCAAGACTTTAACATCTGCGTGGTTGCTAGCTTTTCCATCAATAAAACGATGCTTACTGCATTTGCCTAAAGTGTTCTAAAAATCTAAAAGGTCGCTGTTGTTCTACTAAAAATTATTGTGTAAACATAATTTTAAGGTCCACGATATTGTCCATTTGTTTTATTAATAAAAGGAAAAGTGCTAACGACAACGATGACCTTTAAATTTAAAACTGCAAAACTGGAATATAGTTCTTTAACTTGTAAAATTTTCTATGTGTTTTTAACGCTACCATTGTCTTCTGTTTGTCATATTAATATTTATTTTGGAGTTAAAATGTATTAAAATACGGAATGTATTTAAATAATAATGAAATAAATTTTGAACTAATGTAATATATTATAAATTGTACGCAAAATATGCGAGGCTGTGGCATTTGCCGCTATTTATAATTTTTTACGTAGTCTGTTACATATCAGCTACAAAAGGCTGAATTATCGTCAACTACCGACTAGTACACACTTTTTCAGTGACAGGTAAAATGGTATTCCCGATCCCACCCATGTTTCGGTTGATTTATTGTTTGTAAACTTGTTCCGTAATAAATAAAGTTAAAATATTGCCTACTGGACGAAAAAACTGTATAAAATAATTAGTTCACCCTAGATACATCCGCCATATTTGTGTTTTTTAACTGGCCAAAAAAAATGTAAATATATGTTTTTGACAAAATTTTGTTGCAAAAATATATACCAATGTGGCTTGATCATTTGTTATTCGAATAATAATGACGATAAAAGAAACTGTAATAGGTTCATCGTTTTATCTAATATTATGTTCTGTCTGAAACAAAATATTTATTCGTGCGTCATATTAAACATGTTTTTGGGTCTTCGTATTGTTATAAAAAATACTAAAATTGTTATTAAATAGTAATTTATAACGGAATTTTATAAATTTCTATGGAAGTAATAAAACCTTATTGTTTTAATTGGATTGAAATGATCATTGTGGTATTTGGAAATTTTTGTAGATTTTTATTCTTACTTTTATAAGTTGACCTTTATAATTGTTTCTAAATATATACTTTGCAGGATTATGTGCATGTTTACTGACCGTGATTTTTTAAAATCAGATTACACACATCCGTATCTGCTCTACAGTGTGTTTTATCAACAATACAGTAATTACGTAAATTATATGTAATATCCGATATTCCTTGCAATCAAAGATGTTTGTGACTCTTTTCTTTGAAGAAATCTATTCCTGTAGAAAAGGTAACACCTTGAAATTCAAAACCAACTGCCTTCAAAGTTAAAGATAATATTATAGAAGACAACTCTATCCTGTATGAGTAATTAGATTAGGTCTAACTTGACGTGTTTAGTAAAGTATACTTATCTAATACGTAGATGGAAAATAGATATTTAAGTTATTTTTAGATTCCAAACTGATATTTCTGTAGTAAAGAGAGATGTGATAATCTAATGTTTGAACTTTTTTCTTTTGCCGGGCATTATATTTATACTTCAATACCATTGGACCTAAACTTTGGAATGAGCTACCAGTTACTTTAAGAACTTGTAAATCTGTTGATATCTTCAAACGCAAATTGAAATAATTTTACTTTGAAGATTACTTTGCTTTATTTTTAAAGTATTTAAACAACAAATATTGTTCTATGAGAAGTCTATTTGTGTGTACATAGGTATAAATTTTTTTTATAATTATTTGTATACATTTTAGACTTGACTTGTGCAACGCCATTGAATACATTTGTAGAAACATGCGTTTAAGCAAATAATAAAGTTTCAAAGTTTCAAAATAGAAATTTTAAATTAAATAAACCTCGCATATTACACTGTGTTGTTGGATTACAGCGAACACGAAATTTGTCATTTGTATTCCATAAGTTGATGGGTAAAAACCTAGCTCTATTGATTACGTTAAAACTGAAGAATTCTATTAAAAATGATTTAACATCTGGCAAACATACATCAATGACTATTTAAGATATTATGTATAGGAACTATATTTTGGTTAAATGCAAACTATGAAAATTATATCAATTTTTTTCCAGTGGTATTGAAATTGAAGAAATTCCCCTGTTTCTATAGATTTGCCAAATAACTGCAGTGCTAATTATAATGGGCTTTCTAGAGGTCAGAGTTTTCTTGGTTTTTGGATGTTGAGATTGTCTCGAGAATCAAATTGATAATCTTTTTTTTTAAGTCCATTGTCAACGTCATTATCTATGACGTCGTCGTAAGCAGAATGAATTTTCAGAGGAAACAATAAACGTAGTGTTCAAACGTGTTTGATTTTAATCGCAGATTTGAACAAATTTATCAATAATTTGATAATTTGCATAAAAGCATAATTTGTGGTTCTAGGTTTAAAGCATACTGCTTTATATTTACGATCTCTTCTTCCATGTTTTGTTCATTTAAAATGTTCATATATATGTGTTTTTTCTTCAAATTTGCACGAACAACGGAAAGTTCATCAAAGTCATCTGAATTCCTAAATTCTTCGATTTTCATCAGTAGTTTCGTGACGACATTCGATTTCCATTCCTCTTCGATTTCAATTGATCCAATTCCAATTGCCTTTGGTCACGGCACCAAAATGTAATGGCGAGACAACGATTAGACACAAACGCAGAACAGATAATATAATTAGAAGATTAAGCCAAAACCTAAAGATTCTGGAAAGTTACGGAAACATAATCAAAGAACAAGAGCGCTGTGGATTCATAGAAAGGGTAGACGAGAATATACCAACCACAAACATTATACATGACATACCGCACCATCCAGTTTTGAAAGAACCAAGCACAACACCAGTACGAGTGGTATATGACTGTAGCTTTTAAACATCTGCAGATAAACCAAGCTTGAATAACTATCTAGTGGAAGTTTAATAGCTGACAACGTCACTTGTAAATGAACTTTGACTGAGGGAGAGGAAATAAGTTCTTATTTGGCCAAACTGTAGCATGGAGAGTAGATTTATTATTCAATTGTAATTGAATATTTGTGCGTATTTAAAAAGCAGTTTCATATTTTATTGATAGATACAGTTATGTAATTTGTTAAATGTATTAGCTGTTATTAGCTGATTTTGCAAACCTGATTTTAGAATTTTTTTATAACTTAACTATAAAATTTAGAAGACATAAATTCGCCGTAGCAACAGATATTGAAAAGGCCTTTTTGAACGTTGGACAAAATGCAGACGATAGGGATGCTAATAGGTTTTATGGCCAACCGACCCTTCAGACCCAGACAGTGCTTAACTGACAACAGGTTCTTTTTGGAGCAACAAGTTTGCCATTTATTCTTAACGCTACACTGGATAACACTTCAACGTCACAAATCAAAATCTGAAACAATTGAAAAGGATTTGTATGTAGACAATGTACTGTCAAGCGTAGCTGCGGAACGCGAAGCAGTTAAATATTTCACAGATGCATGATGAATGATGCAGGATTTAACTTGATCGTGGCCAACTGAGTAAAACTGCACCGAAAATCCAAATTGAATTGGCTACAAGTTTGTGGATAAATCAGACACAAATTCAGAATACTCATTGGAAATAAATCGCCTACAAGACAACAACATTTCGAGAATGAAAAAAACTACCCTGAATTAGACAGTTAGTCTTTTTTCAGATGAAAATGGACTCTGTTGCAATGGAAGAATTAAGAATGCACCGATCAGCGAATCGTATTTGTTACCATTAAATGATTCGTTGAGCGAATTAGTTGTAATGGATGCTCACAAACGCTTATTTCATTCAGGATTAAACTCGGCCATAACTTACATACGGAAAACCATTTGGATACCAACAATCCGTCAATTAGTAAAGATGATACTACATTAGTGCGAAACATGACGACGTGTAATTAGAAGACCATAAAACCGACCGAATCCACCGCCGATGCTAAAATTCAGATTAATGAATACACCGCCATTTATGATAACCGAAGTAGACTTTACCGGATCTTTGACAGTGAAAGACAATGATGGAAAATTATCTTAAGCCTATTTGCTTACTCACATGTGCATCAACACGTGATATGCACTTGGAAATCATGCCAAATTAACTGAAAATTCTTTTATCCAAGCACTTCGCCGCTTTTCCAATTCAGAATTGCTATCAAAAACACTTATATCTGACAACGCCACAACATTTATCGCCTGGATCCGAGCAGCTATAGAAACCAGTGAATCGAATGGCGATTCATACCAAAAAGAGCATCGTGGTATGGTGGGGGTTTGGGAGAGACTTGTTGCATTTTCAACGATAGACCACTTACTTATCCACCATCCGACATTAGAGACAATGAACCTATTACGCCGTCTCATTAACTTTACAGAAGAACAATAACATCGCTACCGTATTCCCAAACTGATGTTGCTGAATCAAACATTTACAAGGATTTTAATAATATTAAAGGAAGAGCGAAACAACAAACAATGTTAATGAAACATTTTTGGGCCCAGTGGAAAGCCGAATACTTAACATCGCTACGCGAATTTCACACAGCTACTGGAAACAAAGAACAATCGATCAAAACAGGAAACATTGTGCAAATACATGATGAATCACCGAGAGCAATATGGAATAATTGAAGATGTATTTCGAGGTATCGATGGACTTATCCGTGCTGCTCGAGTTAAAACTTCAACTGCAGAAACGACGCGTTCTATCGTTAAATTTTACCGGCTTGAAATCGGCCATACGAAAAGATGAAACTGTTTATCATACGACATAGAACAAAAGCCAGCGAGAAGGCAAGGATCAACATTCAGAGATGGGCAACCGGGATGAGTGACCACAATGATAATGCCAACTTATGAACTTTCGTGTTTTAGTTTTTTCATTTTATTTAAAGAGACTTAAAAGGTAAATAATTTAGATTTGTTCAGTGCTTCGATATATTTAAATTCATTTTACTGTTTAGTGATAATTAAATACACAACCCTAGATACTATGATGAGAGAAATTTCAGTGATAACGTTTTTTAAGAATTGTACTGTTCTAGTATATATTTAACTTTTCGCGGCCGGAGTATGTTGAGATTGTCGCGTGAAGAAAATTTATAATCTTTTGTTAAGTCCATTGGCGACCTCATTGTCTATAATTTTTCAGAGAAAACAATAGACGTATATTGTTCAAACGTATTTGAGTTTAATCGTATAGTCTCTCCATTACAGTAGAATACAAATTACAAATTAGCATGTGTTATCTAAGAGGAACTATAGGAAGCTCTGTTCCATGACTTTATGGGTACCGTATCTGTATCGGTACCCATAAATTATGTACCAATAATAATGCATTACATTTGTTTTGCATACTAAGTGCAATCCGTGCACCCCGAAAAGTACGTTCATACAGCATGAAAAAAAGTGTAATATACACACCGAAAATTTGTTTTATATATCATGGAAAACAATACCTAATATGCAGAACACAAATTAAGTTCATGCCCCAATGAAAAATAATAATTTACGAACGTCATTGTTTAATTATATTTTTATTTTCCTTCGTACTTTTCATGGGCATATGCGATATGCAATTAAACAAAAGACCCAAGTATACAGCCTGTGGATGCTTTAAGGAGTTGTACTTATTGGTGATTCATAACTAAAACAATGAATTAAAATTTACGTATTGATGTGTCACATGCCAATAACGAATTATCAAAATATGCTCATTGTACTTTAATGGTCATGCTGTCCTTCAAATGTCTTGATTTTAAATTTTGGTACCCTGTGTCACGTCTTGTACATCCCGCGATTTAATTTCTTATACTTTGGAGATGGCCATCGTGTCTATTGTTTATTGTTTTATCTACTAATGCATCAGGCGAGGAGAGAATGGGAAAATAACAGAATCGAGCTAAGATTTCATTATCACAGTTAGTTTATTTCTTGTCGAATCATAAACAATTCTTCCCTACTTTTGTGAATTTCGATGTTTTCCATTTCTTACGTAAAAGCATTTTAATGTATTATTTGTGTCATTTGTATATTATCTTTCCAGTGAGAATCAGTTTTACACTAATATGTTGACATTATCAAGATGAATTCACTGGATGAGCGTTAAAAATTTATATCTTAAAGAAATCACGAAAATGTCATAATTTGAAACGCAAAATTTATTTTACCGAGCCATAAAATTTTTAATACAGTTTTTCTGCAAATTCGTACAAATGCGGACGTGATGTCGTCGACAACTTGGACAGTAGTTATAATCCACCTTTTTCATTACCAGTTTTCTATAATTCATGTTCATAAGTACATTTGTTAATAAGATAACAAGTAGCCAAGGCAGGCTATTAATTAGTCACTATGATATGAACTAAACCTGTCAGTCTTTATGTTTCACCTTTTCTCTGCCACAGGGCCAAATAAGTGGCCCTATTATTTTGCTTTCAAATTGCAACAGGGCCAATAAATTGGCCATATAATACAATGAAGTGTAAATCAAAATTATGCAAATGAGCCGTGTCACTCAAAACTATAACCATACTCTAAATACTATGGTTACTTTATTGATGGTTTTTATAGTTATCAAAATTATGCAAATAAGCCGTTTCACTCAAAACAAACTATTACTATACTTTATACTATGGTTACGTTATTGATGGTTTTTATAGTTATATCAATCATGAAAGGTAAAACAACAAAATTGTCATAACTGTACACTGTGAAGTCATGTTACGGCGACGTCAATCTACATGACGTCACGCCGATTTACATTTCGTGTACTCATAGCGTTCGCAATGTCGGGTAAATTTGCAACATAAATAAAGTTAAAAATGTCATTCAGTTTAGAAAACTGATGATATATCATCAGGCCAACATTCAAATCATACAGCTACAAATACAATAATACAGTGTAAACTAGATAGTAGCTTAATTCTTTAATGAAATATATACAATAGTTGCTTATATAATATAGCTGGCATTGTCATGATAATTGACAGCACTCGGGACAGTGGTATTGCCTTCAACATTGATAATGCCCTCGACTTTGGCTCGGGCATTATGAATGTTTTAGGCAATACCACTCTCCCTTGTGCAGTCAAGATATCATGAAAATGCCCTCTATATAAACAACTATTGTATAATTAATGTTCAGACTGAATCTAATGAAAAAATTCGTTATTGCAACAAACATGCAGATGAGAGAAAATTATTTAAAAAATCATGTAACGATATGAACTTCTTTATTTTCTGGATCTAACCCAATCTTCAATCGCCTTTATCTCGTATTGCATCTATCCATTTGTTGAAAGTATAGTATACATGCACCCAAGTGTCGTGTGTCTATTCTCGTCCGTCGCCAGTTGAACTGCATCTAAGTAAACCTGGTTGTTCTGACATATTTCAAGACTAATCATACTAACTCATATATCAGAAGGATGTCTTTTAAGTATAATTAGGCACTTTTATTGCGTCACAAAAATTGCAGTATTTTATAATAGGCTCTCACAAAAAACCAACGCGATAAAACATAATTTTAAGAACTCTAATTGTCTCGTAGAAGCAGACATTTATGACAAGTCTGATAATTGATATCTTATCAAGTATTATTTCCAATAATCTAAACGAAATCAACAAATAAAAGTCGAAATATTGAAAATATTGTAAGCTTGCAAGGCAACCAACTGCTTCAAAACGTCTTATCACCATCACAGAAAATAAAAACAACAAATGTCGAGCTGGCCATGATTTTGGAAACGCTTTATATCAAAGGGTTGTAGTGTTTTTATTTGTACACCATGCCCTTGCATAACACCGCAGCGAGTAACCAACCGTAAATTCTCCCGCTGTATACCTTTCTCCCCCCTTGTCTAACTAGAGCAAAGGAAAAACACACGATTAACTTTTTCTGCATCTAATCAATGGGTTTCTTTTCAGTATATTTTTAGAATCATTACTGTAACCATTATCTGGGAAAAAGTTGGAGGAAGTGACACTATGGAACAAACGGTACACCGTGAACTGTTGCATGGGAAGCAACTCAAACAGATCGACATACTAGTTTTAAACGTTTTACTATCAAACTGAATTTCCTTTGGCGATATTTATCGCGTTTTATGGTCCACAAAACGCATATATATATATTTGTGATATGTTTTGTATACATAGGCTTTGGTATTTCCTTTGCTATTTTGAAGTATTCTCTATATTCGCATCATCACCAACAATGATGCTTTTGCTAGCAGAGATTGATTTAACTTCAATGCATGTATGGGATATAATCAATCCTATCACGACGCCACCGATGTCTAGATGCCATATGCCAATGCCATATCTTAGTTTTTAGCATTAAAACAATACAAATAGACTATAATTGTAAAGACGCCTTAATAAAAAGATTTGAACAATATGTTATTTTAGTTGATATTTTGTAACTGGATGTACACCAATCCGATCCTTGAGTAACGTTTGTAAGGTGTAGTGTCTATTTTTACATACGCAGGCATCAGTTAACATGATGACTGCAGTTAAAAATTATAAAAAAATTATTACCTAAGGAATGCAAGCTTATATCCTGAAAACTGGAAAAAATAAATAATGGTCTTAGAGTTAAATACTAGAGTTAGCTCCCTTTTATCAAACAATATTTTTAATTACTATTGTAATGTTTTAGTAATTTTACCCACAAACATTACCCATTTAAATAACATATAACAAAATACTTTAAATAATACTCTTGTTTATTTTCAACGTGTGTTCAACAAAACAATTCTTCCAGTTTTAATTTAAAGTATTTATGTTCGTAATGATTTTTATTATAAAGTACAATAATATTTGTTTGATAGTTTTTAAGGAAATATGTTTTAAAACAATAAATAGGTTGAAACATATCAGTTGCTGTTAACTTTCAGCAAACTCCAAGCAAAAATTGTATTTCAATTTTCTTGATCGATTTTTGTTATACTTTAACTAGCTGGCTTTATTTTTTATTTTTTTGGAACAAGTGCGGTCTCAATATATTCAGTTATGTTTCTATCAAATTCAAGGGACATTATGCAATAAATCAAAGACATTAAATTCATAAATTTAGTATTGTTATACGTCATTCGTAAATAAGAACAAGTTAGGACTCATGTCACGCGTGTCTGATGAACATTGTGTTGGCCTTAAGGAAACATTGGCCACTTACGTGTTTTATTTGTAAAGTATTAAAACGGAATTTAAAATGTGGATATCAATGTAGACACGTTTTTTCTCATCATGGAATTATTTTTTCTAAATCTAATATCTGTTAGAAATATCACTAGCTACAGTTTCGATGTTGTACCGACCAATTTTCTTTATTGGTGCATAATGTAATTTTTATAATTTTTACAAGACATAACTTTCCAAACCTGACTAAAAATACTGTGAAATAAACAGTATACTAGATGATATTTTAAAGCGATACTCGGTACATTTAATGTAATTAAGATAAGTTTCTTAAGTGGGCACCTTACCCACAACAACAGACCTTAATATGATATACATATAAAGATTTGATTGATTGATTGGTTGGATGTTTGCTTTTACTTTCAGCGAGCAGTATTTCAGCTATATTCAGGACAGAAACAAGTTAACTAACAATATTTAGCTTTTTTTAGCGGCAACAACGAGCCAACTCTTATCTTAATCTACAAATGAGGTCTTTGTCAAGCAAGGAGCGTGGCACTCTACACACACGTTACCGTAACTGTGGTCCGCGGTAAGGCTTCCCGTATTATGACCTGACGAAAAAAACCAAATGGGATGTTCTATGGTTTAAGCACTTAAAACTCTCCCAATAGGTTCCCAGATATGCAAAAAAAGGAAACTGGCCTTGGAGTGAAATACTGGAGTAAGCTCCCCTATATTATTAATATATTGTAATTTTAATCCACGTACCTTTAACACTGTGATTGCGGGTTCGAGTCTCACTGCGTGCAATGTCCGCTCGACTCCAAACTTAATTAACGAGGATAGCAAATTTTTCTTCCGGAGGTCGGGGGTTTTCTTTTGGTACTCTCCACCAATAAAAACTTGTCTATAAGATAGTTGAAAAATTGCTGAAAGTGGCGTTAAACAACATTCAAGCAAACAAAAAAGTACATACAGTACCCAACACGACATTTTTATCAAAATTTTACACGTCAAAATTTATAAACAAAATAATTAAAGTAATAATTTTGTTTATTAACAACACAACAACATATGAGGTCTTAGTGTTATTTTTTTTATTAAATGTATGTTCATTTTTTGTCTCATTGTGAAATACAATATATCTGTTTAATAGCTGTTAAGGAAACATGCTTTAAGAAAATATCAAGTTAAAACGTATCAGATGATGTTAATTTTCTACAAACACCATTAAACAATGTATTTTGGAATTTTCTTGGTCGATTTATGTCATATTGTACTTGATTAGCACTGTTTATTTTACGTCTTTAGTACACGTTCGACCTGACTGCTATCAGTTACACTTCTTTAGACTTGCTACAAATCACTTTGAATTTTTCTCTGTTAGCTTTTGTTCACAAGTGAATAGTATAGCAGATGTTGATGATAAAAATGTAATTCTCTAATAGCTAAAAAATAAAAATGAATAGATATAAAAATAAAAAGTCAAATGGACTTGGGGAAAAGTCTAATGCTTTTATGAAACTCATTGAACAAGATGGACAAACAAACCATATCTGTTTAAAACTTATACAATATTTACCATAAATTCATCAATGTATACATCATTAACAAGTTTAAAAACTCGTGCCATCCGGGTCTGTTGATCTAGTTTTTTGGCCTTGAGGTAACATCGGACACTTCCGTGTTTTATTTTGCAGGAAGAATTCAAGAATCAAAATTGGGGAACCATATGTAATTAATAGACACCTTTTCTGTCATCCGGGAATAATTAAATATTTTTTAAATAAACAAAAATTATCTATTAGAATATGACTTGCTACAGCTTCGATATTTTAGGCGAGCTATTTTATGCATATATAAAGCAATCCTACAAGATAAATACAGAAGAAAACAAACCGTCTTAACATGCTGTGACATTAACAGTATTTGGAAGAAGTTCAGTTGTTGCGATACAAAAATAATGTTTAGAGTTAGAGTTAATTTTGTAGAAAAGTATTGTAAACACAAATATAGTTGTATAATTGAAATATCACGTGTTTATTTCCTCCAGTGCGTTTGATCGGGTTGTTTATTCGAACACATTGATGTTAGATAGTCCAACAAGCAGATACACTAATTCATATGTAAAACATATCTGAATGGCTTCATGTAAATCAGGGGTGTAGCTGTCTACACTTGAGAACGCGGCTGAATCCACATAATTTTTGCCCCAGGACTCTTCAAGTTATCTTGTGTTACTGCAAAAACTTGAGTCAATATCATGATATTTATTTTAAAAATATTTATTGCAAATGATAAAAACCTGTACTGTTTCGGGAAAATAACTATTTTGAAATATAAACGTTAATACTTTACACATTTTTGCAAAATGTTGACATAAATAAATAAATTATACAGATATGTAGGTCACAAATTGGACATTAATTTCTTCTTCATCTAATTTAGATTTATCTCTAGGGGTCTACAAATGCAGGTTTTAATAGGAACATTTCGATTTTTTTTACAACACTGATGTATTAGTTTCAACAAACAGTAATGAACATTGCGCTGCAGGGACGAGTCAAATGCTTAGTCACTTTGTATGTCGAAAAAGCCATTTATGTGCAAACTCTCACTATGTCATTTTATAAATCTTTTCATTTAAGGCACACGAAATAAAAATTGCAAGCATAAACATGCTTTGTATTTTGGTCTACATTCATCAATAACTTTATATTCAACTTTACCACAAATTATTCAAATTCGTAAACAAAAAAAAAAACAAAAAATAAATATAAAAAAAAATACAAAAACAAAAAAAAAACCACGAAAACAAATAAAACGAGAATAACGTCAAACTGCAGTTTTCTCAGAAACATGATCTCTCTTAATTTTGTGTAGTAGTAGAAAGCCGCTATGAATTTATAAGACAATCTAGTTGTCGGCGTATTTCTTATGATACTCGCCGATTTTTTATGTAGCAGTTAGTTCGAATGAACACATGATGCCAGCCTTACGGAACAAGTCACCCATGTTTGAATTACAGTTTATTTTATTACTGGAGCATGAATCAAACATACATATCGATGTAGTTGCATTTATAATGTACCGTATGCTTGTCTTGTGTGCTGTAAAATAACCATAACTCTGCTAAACACAACTACTGGTATTAAATGTGACTTTAATGTTTTTTAGATACTGGACAACTTCGACAACAGTCACGTAAAACACCAACCGGGCATTAAATTTAATTGAAAATAGATACCGTTTTCTCAAGTTTAAATTGTAGTCGTAATAACTATACTAAATGTTAACATATTTTTGATGATTGTTTTTGCATGACAAATGAACCTGCCTTTTTACCGCGTATGGTCCAGCTTACGCTCCTTTTGTAGATCAAAAATGTTGCAAATTGAACAATATTTTTCCACAGTTATTTAGCGTTTTGAAATGCAGCGGATTTTTCATTTTGACAGAGCTAAAGTTTGACCTAAATTACAACGGAAGCGTATGTTTGGAAGAGTCCCTTGTTGTCTATCCGAAATCCTTCGGGTAATATCGTCTGCAGTTTAGGCGGGAAAAGTCTACCGGTTTTTTTCCGAATACCACTGTACGTTACATAAGCAGACGATGTTTTTGAAAACAACGCTAGGTCCCTTTAGAAATTCAAATGGCTGACTTCCTAAGTAAAATTCCTGTAGGAAATGTCAAGGACGATTTGGTATTTGTCAACAAAAGGCAAACTATAAAATATGGACGTGTTATCGTGTAGAATTGTTTTAAATTGGATTTTAACACTACAAAGATACAATATGAAATAATACAACGATGCAAGCAAAACACTGGTCGCAAGAGGGTGCAACTTTTAGCACAGACACGATGATTTGTAAAAAAAACTGACGCCCTGCGCTTTGTACCAACATGTTTGGATTGGAGGTTAAATAAAAAGTGTAGACAAAACATATGGGGTAGACCGATAGGGGATGTTCTTGATTGGTTATCAAGGTTTTAATACGAAAAACCTAGACATGGAACAAAATTTAAGTTAAACTTTCCGTTTGTCTATTCCATCATTGTTTTATTGTTTATTCACTTGCTCTTGTTCTGAATATAGTACAGAAACTGCTCGCTGGAACGTTTATTAAATCCTTAAACCTCTACGTATGGCTCATTACTCTGTTTATACCAGTCTTAATACTTGTCCGTGGTGGCAGTTAACGTTTCCTGTTCGTTGGTCCACCAATTTCGATCTATTGATTGGTTTAAAAGATAGAAACATTGATCAAATAAAAACCCCTTACAAAAAAATTTCATGATATCATATCAGAAGTAAAATATAGAAACATGTCTTTTAATGGACAGAAATCTCTCTAGAATTCAATTATATGATTACACCGTTCAGCCGGAAACACCAGACATAAATTATTTCAAAATAAAAAGCAGACACAAAACTCCAAACAAAAACTAATGACAATTGACTTAAATTTACATACACCATGCATATCAGATATGTTATGGCATAATTGAAAAATGCAGTCAATATATGACAAATGTGCCATTTTTAGGATAAAAACGAAGTACGTAAAATTCGTATTAACCCGGAATTTTATTTGCAACACTTTGGACGAATGAATAAATAATAAATGAATCAATCAATCAATCCTTTTCTTAATCCCATATTACGAGGTCGATGTCGGATTTGGCGGTGGAGGTGGCGGACGCGTCGTGCGTCCGATATAAACATTGACCAAAAATTAAAAGATATGACGAATTAGAATAAAACGGGGTTTTTTCGTTGATTGTATCATCTGATAGAAAAGCGTAATACAGCTAGTTTCCATGATCAAAATCGGTTAAATTTTCCTAAATTCTCCCGGACTTAAGAGGGGCTCCGCCCCTTTACCACCGATCAGAGCTATGGCTGGAGCAAGACCCAATTATTCCAATTCCTGGATCGATCACGCATGATA
The DNA here is from genome assembly GCA_944474755.1 of Limnoperna fortunei. NCBI lineage: Eukaryota > Metazoa > Mollusca > Bivalvia > Mytilida > Modiolidae > Limnoperna > Limnoperna fortunei. The sequence goes on along the minus strand of OX104116.1, from coordinate 15,927,505 downwards.
GTGCAAGCGGTATAGTAGGAAAGACATAAAATCGGGTATTGATTAGGAATTTCTATAAATCAATAGAATAATATTCGCCTGAAATCATACCATTTATTTCCAAGTTTAAACCATATTTTGAATTAAAAAAATGACGCATCTTCTGATCGAAACTGCTTACAACACATCAAACCTTCGACAAATATCACAAGGGACTTCTACATATTTTAGATTTATACGGGGAATGATTCTATTTATATGTAAATTTATAGTATCTATACAATCTTATCCTCCTAGCAGAAATTGATATCGACGATTCTGTACGAACAAGAAGGAAAAGTTTAATTTGCTAATTCTAAGATTCTGCTTCATTCTTATTATCATTAGTGTATCGGAAATTGTAGCGTAAATAACAAGCTGTTTCATTGCAGATAGCAATGCAATATTCAAGCGGAAAAGCTAATACCTGTCAAGTACCAGATGGATGACTCATATGGTATAATGGTAAAGTCCTATTTTCTGTATAACACCTCAAATTAGTAAACAACAGAAGAAAAACAAAAATCAGTAAACAACAGAAGAATAAAAAAAAAATGAGTGAACAACAGAAGAAGAACAAAGGAAAAGATTATTTTTTCTTCCCTTAGTCAAATGCTTTTTTCGATTGACGTTACCGTTTATTTTTTTTTTTAGATCCACGCGCATTGTTAACATGGGATTAATGTCATGGGTCGCAAACTAGGTTTTATTCATTTTAAAGTCCTGACTTTTATTGCTCCTGAATAATAAATTGTTACCACTGTTTTGTATTACTGAACATAAATTCTGAAAGCTTCATTAATATTAATTTAATTGGTAAATAAAACAACGTTATGCAGACAAACAAGCCATCAAAGTAATATGGAGTAGGCATTGCCAAAATATTATGTTATTCGGGATCTTCACAGGGAATATAAAACACAGACAGTGCATGAATATGAACCCGTATCCCCTGTGAAGCCCGAATAACAATTATATTCTGTTTAAGTCTTCTTGTACTAATATTCTAGAGTATATAATTAGATTAGACTTTTTTTCATGCTTGAAGAAAAAACTTAGTTTGGACCACCACTATTGGAGAACCTACCATTCAACACATTTAAGCTTCCAACGACACTTGTTATGGCATTTTAAATTTTATAAACTTGATATTTTTGACGACTTTTTATTCCCAGCAAAACTTTTAATCGGATAAATTTCACTTTCGAAGTGCGATGCAAATGTTTTTGTTTGCCATTTTAGAAGACTTCAAGTTATCGGTCATCTCCCTTGTTAATTTCAAGACAAATCGCAGATGGTGATGATAGATTCCGTAAAATGCATGTATTTAAAATCGATATTTGATATCTTTATATTATGTTTAACTATTTATATCATGTAAAACAAATAATTGTACAATGAATAGACGCCATTTTGAAACAGGTTTCAATATCTCCGGGGTTTCACGGGGAATACGGGGAATCCCCCGTCTTGATTAACCAATCAAAGTGTAGGGATTCACTAGATACATTACTTCAACAGAATATAATTCTATATTAGTTTTCTAATGTTTTATCAATTCTTTGTTTTACCTTGTTTATTAATTTTGCTAGTATCTTACTATCATATTCCACTACATGTAAAACTTTGTCAACATGAAGTGACGAAGTCAACAATTTATAAATCTATTCATTAGGTTATAATAAACGTTTGCATTAAGCGGAATGCTGTGGTTTCAATGCAGAATTCAAAATGTCTGTTCTCTTAAAATACAATCGGTGTTATACTAGTATATTATTATAGCAATCACCTTCTCACACTCGGCTTCATAACATTACCACATTGGTAGACAGATCAACGTCTAACATTCGTCGGCAGAACCATATTTGTAGACGGACCAACTTCTAGTCGTCGGATACATATTCTATTATATTATAATGAACTATACTTGTAGATTCAACAACTTCCAACATTTGACTACATCAAATGACTCAGTATTAATAACTATTTTACGGGGGTTTCTTGGCAAATCTACCACACTGCAAACCGTTTCTAATCAGATCAAGTCTTGCACTATATGGATTCCAAAATTTAATATTAAAACTATGTACAAGCATAATTTTTAGCAAAGATTCTTACGCTATATACATTGTGACATTTTATCTGCAAGGCCCACTCTTTATACATACAACCAGTCTAAAGACAGATATGAAGGACACTACGAATGCTTAACAAAATATTGAAAAACTGAATGTAACAAACGATAAGAATGTATACCGAAAAATTGTAGGCAACATACACACGCGAATATATTTATTTCGAAAAATTATATCAAATATACTTTGCGAATGTTTATGGAAAAGATAAATGCTAAAGCCAATACGAATAGTAAGACAAAACGAATCCGTACATTATAAAACAATGAGATATAATAATGAAAGAAAACTGTTGTAATGAAACAGCCGTTAAATATACGCGTAGCTGTAAAAAGTCTTGGATAAGAGTTTATTCGTTAGATTTACTACGTTCAGAATGTCACGTTTTCTTTTTTACGTCAACTTCTTTAAACTGAAAAGGAAACAAAATGTATTTATGACCTATATGACGCCCATGGTTAGAGAAAATGTAATTTATAAAAAGCACGTTTCAGTGAGACATAAATTTAAATTAGAAAAAAAATATTTTCGTTTTTGTTTGTTTGTTTGTTTGTATGATCGTTAACTTTTAATTTTTCAGCTATATCGTGGCATCCAGTTTTATTGGGAGAGGAAACCTAAGACCCTGTCTGAGAACACCCGAACCTTTGGCATAAGAACTGGCAATCCTTGTCAATTTTGAACAGCAATTTCAGTTGAATTCCAACATATCTTTGTTCTGTATATTAAAATTACATGGATCTATTACATTTTTGTGTTCCATTCTTCTTTCCGAACAGTCTGTTACGGATTCTGCGCACCTAAATTGAAATATATAATGCTTGTTATTCATTATTCTATCTACCACACAAACTCTGTATAGTTGCAATTTTAATGGAAATTCATAATATTATCACAACGTCACGTAAATTTAAAAGTTAAAATTATTTTTTTCAAGAAATGGTAAAAGTGTACAAATAACACGCACATGTTTTCTTAGACGACGGCGAACATTCTTGTGACTTGAAAAAAAGCACACCTTGTTACATTATGCGAAATAATAAGTAATCAGTAATCAGTAAATATCACCTCCATAAAAATGATTTTTACTCTTTTAACGCATCTACAGATACACCATTAAAAGGGATTAATCAGCAGGCAAAGCCTATGGTGTTGTTATCCCATGAAAACAAAGAGAAAACAATATATACAATATAATATACTTGTAGATAGTATAGAATTGAAACTAGATTAAAGTATCGTCATATGTGCAATTTTTCATCTAGTCACATGACTTTGACTCTCACATAGTTACACATTTCCATAGTGCATAACCAAACAAATAACATCGAAAGTGTTAAGTACACAGGAATAAACACCACATGTTAGCAGTTAGACATATCCTACAGCCGACCATTCCTGCATGGCTAAACCACCTTAAAGTTGCACGCCTAGCGGAGAAGCAGCATAAACCAAATTTAAATGTTCTATCTCTCACGCAGACAGCATGCTATCAATTTATCAATTGCGTGACAAATTATCAAAATCTAATAAAATGTGAACTTATGATCTGGAGAAGTGGCTTGCAAAGACAGTCCATCGAATCGACAATGTGAATTTCTTTCTTCTGATCTTTCACGATAAAGCCTTTGATATATGCCACAGATGAGACCGTAGATAACAGTCCAACTTTGTATGTTTGCCTCTCAATTAATGAAGACGACGCTGCATTTAAGGCTCTCCGCAAATGAATATGAAGATCCATTGATTTGAGTTTCCTTGTTTCTATCTTCTACCGTAGTCAATACCTTATATACAAGATCCTTAGAATGGTTACTGCTTTTGTCTTGGTGTTCTGCGTTTTCGTCTGCTATATCTTCTTGCCTGGTTTTCAGAAGTCCAAGTCGACCCAAAGATGCTTCGAATTCCGAATCGGAACCAAGAATGTGTACGTTCAGCAGACGATCGAACTCTTCCGTGTATTTTGTGTACGCACTGCTATGTACGAGATAGGGATCGTTCCGTTCCGTTTGACTGTCGATGATTGTCTTTGGTTTTCCGTCGTCTCTGTTTCCTGTCATTTCTTTATAATACAACTTCTTCATGTCTGACATCGTCTGGTGACTGATCCTTCTTCTCGAAAAGTCAGTGTTTTATCAAGCTAGTGATGATGAATATTGTACGCTTAACTACAGCAACCTCAAGCCTCAAGATCAATGGATCTTCATATTCATTTGTGGAGAGCCTTAAATGCAGAGTTAGACTGTTGTCTACGGCGGCATCTCCATTATTAGAGATGTTGCGATCGAGCCAATTGCAATGCATTTTTTATCGGTGTCAATGGTACCGTAACCAAAATGAATGACGTTACGCACATTATGGCGTCACAATAAATGATTGGCCAATTGCCATCGAATCTTCATCGGCCATTTCAGTCTTCCATGACTTGATGTTGCGATCGAGCCAATTGCAATGCATTTTTTTATCGGTGTCAATCTAGAAAATCTAACTTAAGATTTTACAATAAATTTGCTCTGTGCCTTTGTGATTTTTTCTACTATTGATCACGTGGTCTGTCAACACTGAGATTGCGGCTTCAATTCTCAGTACAAGGAGGATGTTGTCGACTCCAATCTTCATCGACAAGGATTGCAAGTTTTCCTACCGCTGGTTTTCTACGGGTACTCCGGCTTCATCACCCAATAAAAACTGGACGCCATGATACAGCTACACAATTGCTAAACACTATTCAAACAAACATGAGGCCGAAGTACCCGGACAAAACTCCAAACTTCGGTAGAAGAACTACCCTAACCACTCGGCCACCGAGGCCCCTTGATATACCGGTACATTGGTGGCATATTATGTAAAGTATACTACATTATCAGATATTATTATATTATCACATTCAGACTGATAGGGGCCTCGGTGGTCGAGTGGTTAATGTAGTTCGTCTACAATTGATCACGTGGTCTGTCAACACTGAGATTGCGGGTTCGAATCTGACTTCAGGTAGGGTGAGCTCGACTCTAATCTTAATTTACAAGAATTGCCAGTTTTCCTACCGAAGGTCTGGGGTTTTCTCCTGGTACTCCGGCTTCTTCCCCTAATAAAAACTGGACGCCATGATATACATGAAAAAATGCTAAAAGTGGAATTAAATAATATTACAACAAACAGATGTAGTTGTCAAAAACTCTATTGCAAGAAACTTCACATCAACTAATCTATTATGATTGATTGATTGATTGATTGATTGATAGCTGAATGTCTAGCTAGAAATATTCCTGTCTGCAATATCTTTCTTTTTTATGTTTGTCGACCATTAAATTAAGTTAATAAAAATATATTGATTGTTGATTTCAATCAGTGCGATAACAAGTTAAACAAATTAATAAATGTGTAAAGAATGCATTAGAAATAAGATATGCCAGTAAAGAATTTCTGATAACAACATCAAAAGGTGTACAACTGATCCGGGCATACAATTTAGTTAGCCTAGCAAACGGTCTACTATACCGACACTGAGATGTAAGAACATCTCAACTTATTTATTTAGTTGACGTTTGATGTATTTATGTAAATGTATGCCTTTTGCACGACAACATACCTCAGGAAGCCGGATGCGCTAGATAATTTACCCAATATCCAAGTTAAAACGTCTTCTTGTTTGTAGGAGGAGAAATAAGTTATAGTTATTTGTTTTCTATTCACCTGGACCTGTAGTGCATACCTTGCATCACATCCGTTAAAAAGAAATTTATTTATTTTTTAAAAATAAAAATAAATTAGTATTATTTGCTTCCTGTTCTCCTGCAGCTATAGTGCACAATTTACATTAAATCCTTTAATAGAAATACTTTAATCGCCTAACACAGCTGGTAGCAACACATAATAATGTTAATCTAATCAACTATTTTAATTTGAAGTTCTCAAATTACTAGTTTCTTATTCATATAACACGTATTTATAATCAATACAAATTTTAAAAATTAAGCTTGCATAAAGAAAGTTCAAGAGAAGAAAAAATGCTAACTTAGTGCTGACTATGATTCTAAGCAATGCAAGTCCCCTTCCCTCTACAAAAATAGTCGGTCACGTGCATTAAAATCTGCCTATAAAACTTCTTTAAACACGTTTTTGCCATTTAGGGAGAGAGTGTGGTAAAATGGCGGCGTTCATGCTTTTTCCGTAAATATGCTGAGGATAGTCAACTGTATAAATGTACCAATTTCCATTGAAATTTTTAATAATCCCAGAGATCTGAGAACTGCACTTTTTTTCAACAGCGTACATTTGGAAAAATCTAAAGCTGACTAGGCATACCATTCTATGTTTGTGTAAAGTTTCATGAGCATCCCTCGACTCGTTCTACAAAAATAATACCGGCACTCTTTCTGACCAGAAAGAAGAAGAAAATATTGTAATGAGAAGATGGGCAAAAACAATTAGTCCTCCGACACTTCGTGCTCATGGGCTTGACTAGTATTGTTTTTAATACAAGATGTTGAACAAGTAAAATGTCAACACGTCTAATAATTTGATAGTAATTAACACATGAAAGAGACATTAAACTGTAAAAATGTATTACAAATTTCGGTGTGGATAAGCATTCGACCCATATTTCTAACCAGCAAGAAATTAACTTCGGGCAAAAATAAATTAATTTCATAGAGTATCCAAATATAATCATAAATACGTTATTTAAAATAAAAAAAATGTGTACGTCCTAATAAACAAATCTCAGTGGGTAGTGACAATACTTATAAATATGAATACCTCTATTAAAACCAATTACACATTCAAGTAAACTATATCAACACAGGACTTATTCTTAATTAAATTTATGTTAAAATGTCCCTATGTACTGATAAACACAAACAGGTGTTGACAGTAACATAAGAAATCTCAGATATATACAAGAGACTTTATTGGTGCATGCAAAAAAAAATCAAGTGTTTGCTGCATAAAAAGCATTCCTTACATGGTGTACTTAACAAACAGACATACAAATTATCATTGAATAAACACTTGTTGTGATAAAAAAGGAACAAAAGCTGTAAATAGCTCTTTACCAACCTCAAAATCTTAATAAAAGATTGGGGGGGGAGATCTTTTCTGTTAACGTGTTTTGGGCATTTATACACTTCTGTTAACTGTTTTTGTTTAAATAAAGCAACTGTTGACTGTTTTTCAACCATTAGCTGTTATCTGTTTTTTTAATTGAAGTTGTTAACTGTTGTAATGAAAATAAAAACCATGTTTGCTGTTCTGGCAGTACCCTCGAACTTCGGCGATTAACGTGTCTTGAAAATGCATCGGTTTGAATGGACAAAAATTTGTCGACACATGTGTATCGTTGTTGAGAAATCGTTTGTTTATGAGAAATAAATGAAAGATATTTTAACAGCACACTTCGCTTTAGATTCATTTACTATATTGCCGAATTAGGGACAATCGCCGAAATTCGAGTGCGGACAAAATTCGAGTAATTGACCATAATAGTCAGTCTCTGTTATCTGTTAATTCTTTTTATTCACCACTTTCTAAATGTAATTGAGTCTTTCTATGAAGGGAATAATACAAATAAGATCCCATAATAGTTACTATGGAAACACTGATTAATGTATGCATTTTCTCGCCGTATTGCCCTTCGACGATATTCTGCTGTTATCTGTTTTTTCGATTTTTGAAATTACTGTATTCTGTTTTCTCATGTAAAATTGCTGTTATCTGTTATCATTATTTTAAATTTACTGTTATCTGTTTTGGGAAAAAACCTGTTAATTGACTTCTAGCAACTCCCCCTCCCCCCCAAAAAAAATGTTGGGGAACATTTTACATCAATGTAACCGACTTTCACGTCTTTTTTTAACCTACAACAAACTAAACGTTGTATTTCTGATATTTCAGTATTCTTTAAAAATACATTCTAGATAAATTGCGTGATCTAGACAAAATGTTCTAAAAATAAATGGGACCGATTTTTCTGACTCACAATTAACTAAAAAGTGCACTGCAAAATACCACATTAATCTCTAAATATCTAATTATGCTTAGTAATAACACCGTACAACGTTTGTGTTTGTTTGATTTCAACGCAGTCGGTATATTTCGAATTGTGACCTTTGAACTGAAAGACGCTTACCCATGGTAACATACAGTTATTGAAGACAAGCTTGCATTCTGATTGCACAAAAATAGTAAAAACATTCTGCGTTCGAACAATCTACTATAGTATACTCTGAAAAGCATCCCTATTTCCATTTCCCAACTATTATTAGCAGACTGGTGTTTTTAAACAATTGGTATTCGTAATTAAACTTTAGAGAATTATTGTTATACCAAAAAATGACATTGCGAACTGATAAACAATTATTACATAATAAAACCATACGTCGTGTAATTTTAGCGCATTTCGTCTGGGGTAGAATGATATTTGCTTTGTTGACCACCGTATCTGTAAACAATCATCACCCCGGTGCATGATGTATTTACATCATATTTTCTTCATTTGACTGCTTGGCACACGAACTCTATATCTCTATCGTGAAATTATTGTCATACAAATGATTCTACACGACGGTAATTAAGTCATTTGAAATTGTTAGAAAGCCAAATGACAAGTATGAGACACAGTGGTTCGATAATACATTTTGTATACTACACACACAGCACATAGAATTAAGAGTGAAATTCACTGATTGTTTCGTCGCAATTATCTATTTGGACCTCAATACCCGGTTTATCTCTCTCCCCCCCCCCGCCATTTTTGGGATAGCATACACATTTAATTAGCATTGAATTGACATTTTGTGTTCACGTTTATACAATTCTAATTAAAATATTTTACTTAGAAGTTCCCATTTTAAAAGAAAGTAAAATTAACAAAATAGCAAACTGTGTAATGAACGTGAATGAATATTACTTGATGCATGTAAGTACATATTTGCTTATGAAATTTATTTAATTTAAAAAATAGGTGTTATTTAAAATATTTTAAAATGTTAACAAACTTGTTTTCGAGTTAATATATACGATACATCACAAGAAAAAAACTTACAACTCCGATATATACATACGGGTTTGTATGTTTTTTATTTACCATTGTGGTCTTCAACTTCTGAAATAGCTTTTCATTGGGGATATTTAAATATGTTTATTGTTAGCGCTATGATTTTTAAAGCCATTAATGTCTATCTTCTTTCTTTGCGTCCGTCGTCATCCACGTGCAGACAGGAGATGGAGCTCTTATTGCAAAGTCTCGTTTTCATAATACCCTGATGTTTAATAACATACTTTAAAAAAAATCCATGAATGTAGCAACCTTCTAATATTATGGCCTTATTTTGATTGGATAGATGACAATATGTTAATAATTTTAATTGCCCCACACACATCAATGAAAGAAAACGTTAGTGTTTCTTACCTCTTTCTTTCCTTTGATAATTTTTTTAAAGTTTTTTTCTTATTGTTGTTTGTTCCGTTTCCGTTCTACCTTGCATACATCTCTAGGAATTAACCCAATCTCCGCAGCAAATCATGAAACGTTTTCAAACTCATATCATGTGACGGGCGTGGGGACGGGCCTGCACTAAGTGGCAAACATAAAATAATCATGCATTAAATTTTACACTCATTGGGTATTCAATATTTTCTGCAAATACGTATTTTGTAATGTGATACTGCATAATTGTGTAAAAAACCATGTAAATGGTCGTTGAATTAGAACAATAACGGATTCCATCCATGTAGGAGGATAAAATGGTGAATGTCTCTAATACCTACGAAAAGAGTCCCTAGTTACGGTGTTAGTTCAAGTGCGCAACCCTAAGTATTTATTGTAAGGCATGAATCCACTCCTCATTAAACAAATAACAAAAAAAAAAAATAAACTATATATATATATATATATATATATATATATATATATATATATATATATACTTTTTATTTAGGATTTACCGAGAAGATTGTCGTAATTGAAGTTGTTATCATCGTTTTGAATGTCACAAATTGTGAACTGAAATTGTGTGGTAATAAATGATTCACAGTATATAGGCAGTACAATCCCGCGAAATGAAGAACATATTTATTTATTTGGTATTTTATATGATTAATATATAGGTAAAAACAATTATACGAAATTTAAGTTGAAAAATGGCGGACAATGTAATATGTATATACTCAGTTATCAATATGCATACCTCTCTATACAACAAATACCCATTCGCGTAACAAATCAACACAATGTTTATTCTTAATTAAATTTATATAAAATGTCACTGTTAACTGATTAACGTAAACAGGTGTTGACAGTAACATATTTTCCCATGAACAATAACACAAATCCATGTATACCAAAATAGATGTTGTGATAACCTGATCTTAGACACTGATAAAATACAACATTACGTTAATGTTTTGACATGGTTCGTTAAATCGATAGACAGGTAACATTAAAGAAAGGTTACACCAGTATGTAACCGGAAGTAGCGAAAAATAAGGTACTCCTTCCTGTTTTTCAAAAGAAGACACTGTGACGAACGGCGCAGAGAGTGATTTAAATGATATATTCTCCATACGTTGACGGTATTGATTGCCATTCATTATCTAGACCGTATGCTACCCAGCACACATGGAATGATCTCACGGCCATATTTTTCATACAACAATTAATGTCGGACGATGATCGCGAAGTGATAATCAATTAGTTCGTTAGTTCCAAGTTTCTTGGAATACATGGTGTTATAAAAATATTTCCGTGTATTAGTATAAATTTATATTGCATGGTTGACAATTAACTAGATGATCCGGGTAAATTTCTTGCAAATGGATTTACTGTTACAACAGAGAAAATCAATAACTAACAATTATGTAGTTGTATTTTAAACAACAAAAAAAAAACAAACCATTAGTACGGATATGTGGGTTCTCTACGTAATAGCGTGCTTATTGTTTACGGGTAAGTCATTTTAATCAAAAAGTTATTTAAAAAATGAATCAATATCTCAAGATCTTTTACTGTAATGTTATTACTTGTGTAAAATTATTTGTACAAAATTTTTCCAGGCGTAACTTTAATAGATTAAAAAGTGGTGAATAGTTTAGTTATAATACACTTGTTAAATAAATAAGTACATAATAAATTGGATTAAACCTTTATTATTACGCTGACATACATTCTTTATCCTGTGTATTGTTGCTATAATATAAAATATGCACACAGCCTTATCTTAAAATTGGTACATTATGTGGAGGCATTTACAAATATCGTACAGTTCATTATCTGATTGACCTGACGTTAATGGCTAATACACATCATCTGTTCTGTAAATATGCGAAAACTTTATTTATAAATTCAGCAGTTTGTTCAAAATGACTTTGGAAAAATACATTCTTTGAAAGAACGACATGTAGCTCTAGCCCAAGTGCTCTAGCCTATAGCATTTTCGTTATACGTTGTAAACACATGTATATATATGTATTAGTTGCCGTTCATGTCACAATAAGTATACTTTTTCTATAATTATACTTCTCATTTCTATACTTATACTTTATAGAAGTATAACGATACTTTATGCTTATATAATTATACTTCATTTAAGTATCATTATATTTATTTGAAATATCATTATATATAGTTATGTCTGATTGTTTCTGAAATGTATCACTTCCTACTTGTATAGTCAAACTTGTGAAACTTTAATGATACGTTTTCAAATAGAAAAAGGCAATCTAATTAGTAAGTAATCTTTAGTAAAGTAAGTAATCTTTATTTAGAGTCGTCATAATATATACAAGGTAACAAATTAACATGAGCTCTGTAGGGCTCTTTAAACGACTGAATATTTTTTTAAACAAAAACAAGCACATGCTTATACGCCAGACATACATAAATATAAAATAAAACTTAAAACCATACGTCTAAAGAGATATAAAAAGCATACAAGCATACAAGCTTAAAATCATATAAGCATAGAAGCATACAACCATAAAAGCATTTAAACAAATAAGGTATAAAAACACACAAAGTATGGTTATTATAAGCAGCACGATTATAAAACAAAAGCACACACAGCACATAAACTAAGCACAAGAGGGTTAATAGATTAAAGCACTAAAAACAAAATAAAAGGCAGCACATAGACACAGGCTTGAGACATTGGTCACAGGGCAGCAAGAATATACATTCACCGACAGGCACTGCATTTACAATTTTCATAAAAACACCATGAAGATATAAAGTTTTTAAAATTCCCAAATGTTGATGTATTCCTTGCCTCATTAGGTAAGGAATTCCAGATTCTTGCTGCCTCGTATCCAAAGCTTCTCTTACCGTACCTAGTTGTTCTTGGTCGTGGAAGTTCAGCTATGCCTTTGTACCTAAAATTATAGGAACTGTTTTTAAAATTTACCAGTTCATGAAGAAATTTTGGACCAGAGTTATACAATATTTTGAAGGTCTCTAATGCCATGGTTCTCATTCTGCGTACTTTGAGTGATGGTAGTTGAGATTTTTCAAGCAAAGTGTTGTATGAGCTGTTATAGTCATCATAAATAAATCTTAATGCACGTTCCTGTATTTTTTCAATTTTTTTAGTGTTGTGTTCAGAGCAGAAGTGCCAAACTAGAGGACAATAACTAAGATTTGACATAATAAACGAGTGATATATTGTGAGTTTTGAAAATTTATTTAAGTGTGTGCCAATTCGCTTTAGAACATTCAACTGTCTAGCTGCTTTTTTACATATGTTTGAGATATGAGTGTTGAAGTCCAGTTTAAAGTCTATAGTAACACCAAGTAGCTTCACCTCATCCTCACATTTAATGATGCTACCATTTAGATTGAATGTTGTATCTTGTAAGTTTGTTTTGGGTCCAATGGCAATGGCCTGGAATTTTTCTGGGTTTGCCTGCATTTTGTTGAATGAGAACCATGAGATTAGAGATTTACTATCTTCTTCTAATGAGGAAACAACACATTCCAATGATTTGTCAGACTTAGATAGGGTATTATCATCAGCATAGTTGTAAAGATCACATTTATTAACAAACAGAAAGATGTCATTTATGAAAATATTAAATAGCACAGGCCCAAGAATGGAACCCTGTGGAACACCTTTATATACATCAAGCATTTTACTGAGACTGTTGCCAATTTTAACACATTGTTTTCTGTTAGAGAGATAGCTGACAAGAAGATTTACAGCAGAGTCAGTTATTCCATAGTTTTTTAATTTTAACAAAAGCAGATCGTGGGGTAGGCAATCAAAGGCTTTACTCAGATCCATAAGTATGGCTGCTACATATCTGTCGTTATCTAGTGCCCTTCTCCAGTCTTCAAGTATCTTTACTAAAGTTGATTGGCAGCCATAGCCTGACCGAAAGGCAGCAAGAAAAGGGTTGAAAAAGTTTTCAAAGTGTCTCGAAATTTGATTTTCTATGGCTGTTTCAAATATTTTTGAAATTGCTGGTAGAACACTTACTGGCCTGTAATTACCTTTTTCCAAGATATTGGTTTTTTTTGTAAATAGGCGCCACTTGGGCAATTTTCAACGAGTCTGGAAAAGTAGCACTTGATAAAGACAGATTTACAAGTTCAGTAATAGGTTTTGTTACAGCTGATTTAGCACATTGTAGTATTTTTGGTGATATACCATCAATTCCAGTTGCTTTCTTTATATTTATTCTATTTATATGTTTAGCAACAAAGGCTTCATCGACTGGTTTAAAGTTCAGTTTGTCACATTTTTTTATGGTGTCAGATTTATAGTGTTCTCTAATGGCTTTTATACTAGGGTGTTTGTTATTTGTTTCAATGTTTGAATCACCAATATTTTTTGCGACATTGACAAAAAAGTTGTTAAATGTTTCTGCTATGTCATCTTGGTTTGTTATTATTTTATTATTTTCTAGTAAGATGGTGTCTTTATCATAAGCACAACCCTTGTTTGTCAGAAATGGTCTGACTGTTGGCCAGAAGTCCTTAGCTTTAGGGCCACCAGTGCATCGTTCAATAAAATAATTGTTAATTGATTGTTTTTTTAGTTTTGTTACATAATTCCTCTGCTTCCTGTATGCTTCCCATGATTTAGAACTATTATTAGATTGAAATTTATTAAAAAGCATTCTTTTTTTGTAGACAGCAGATTTTAGGTTTTGGTTCATGTATGGTATTTGTTTTGGTAATATTTTTCTTTCTTTGTATGGTGCATGTTTGTTGACAACCTCTGACAGTTTCTTATTAAATTTATCATACTCCATGTTGATATTGCCATTTATATTTATATCCCAGTTAACAGAATGCAAATCAAAATATATATAATTAAAAATATATCTTCACTTGGGGACAATAGCAAAAAGGGGGGAGTCAATTGAAAATATAGTTTTAATTAGATTGAGAAAAAGGCTTTTGTTTACATATCTAACGCAGGAAGTCATATTAGAATCAAATATTTTTTTCATGTAAAGGTATTAAGTAGAAAAATGATAAGAGTGCAGTGTACAGTTAATTCCAAGATTAAGTGTAGAAAAGTTAATTAAAATAGTTTAAAACTCTAAAAACCATTACATAGGTACAGAGAAAAGAAAAATATAATAAAATAAATATAAAAAATGCAGAAAAAAGAAAAAAAGGACATATGATAGTTGTAAAACAATATTTTTGTATATAACGAACAGCCATAACTTCAATATCTATCTAATGTACTAAAACACTTACAATTCTCAAATAAACCATAAGAAAGAAGCGAACATTGACTCCGAAAGATGTGAATAGATTTGTATTCTGAAGAAAACCAAAAGACGCAGCAAATTTGATCATTTAAAGTAGAACACCATTACAATCTTTAAAGAATATCATTATAAACATCCTGGGTTGTATTTTTTCATAATTACTACAAATTACAAGTTCTAAATTAAATTAATAGAAGACGATACCACTAGCCCAAGTGCGTTACTTAACCTAGGGTCAACAAATGTTTCTGATTTTGAACTACACCCAAAAATCCACACGTTTCATTTAGTTCATGATCCACTTATCTTCACGTTAATTATAGTGCTTAGTAATTTATTTAATGTAAGATTAAAAAGTATAATACTAACAGGTACAATATAAATGAGCATTGTTATATATGGACGAATTTATTTTAACATCGTGCAAACCCAGTTCAATATGTTTAGGTCCATATACGCCTGTACATTCAGAATTGATTGAAGGGATAGTCGCTTTACTACCAGTGGTCAATATTATAGCTATATTCAGGACGAAAAGGCTAGATTATCAGGGAAACGGGATGAACCAATTGACATAGTTTTGAATGCCACTGTAAAAAAAACCGGAGAAGTATGCCTCTCGCAGTTGCTACAACGCTGGTCTAGTTGTCTACATGGGTCTTTTATATTACCAACTCTATATGGTTAGTGTCTAGGACTTATATATGATAACATTTAAAGACTCCATTTCCTAGCTGTCTCAGGGGGAGGAATTGGAAGACCTAAAGAAATATGTCAATATCAAAAGCTTTATATAAATTCATACGAACGTGCTTCATGGATAAATTTATCAAGCATATTTAGATAAAATTTGTTACATAATTAAGAACCGCAATGTTTGAAAAATATAATGTTTTTGATATGCGGGTTTTCGAAAATAAAAGACACCATTTCGCTATTTCATATTGGATTTCATTTTTTTCCTAGAGATAATTAGAACAGATTTGCACAAAGTCAATAAGTACATTTTATGATTTATGTTTATTTTATCGACCACTTAGCGGACCAGTATATGTGCTGGAAGTAGTTCTCAGAACAATTATATTCATATTTAATTTTGCTCAAATACCATTGAAATCATTAAATACAAAGAGTGACAAGAGTTGATGCGTTTGTTAAAAATTAAATTTAAAAGTTTTTTGTTATTTTGTTAACTTTTACTAAGTATTATCAAAATATCACTAAAGGAACAATGATTTCACAACAGAAAATAAGAACTATATGTACACGTTTATAAAACCTGAATATAAGTCCCACATTTTTCAAATGCAAATCATGAAATAAGAAAGCTGCCAAATTTAGGTTTCAGTTATACTGAACATTGTAGCTGACATATAAAAAAGAAAGAAACAGATACAAGATTTTGTTTCAACTCGTGTCAAGCTATTTTATAAAGCTCGTGACACATAAACGGAAGATATAACTAAAAAAAGTTCTACAGAGAACATTGGTCCCTTGCCCTCAGACTGTTTTAAAAAGGAACCTATGTAAAACGTGCAGTGTTTTTGAAGATTAATTGTACTTCTTTTTTACTGTAATATGTATAATCATATAAAAAAACAATTTAAGATACACATAATGATTTCTCATTTAATTCTGACCTCCAAAAAAATGAAAATAAAATTTAACCCAGCAATACCTCAGGATATCAATATAGTGGCATCTTTCTGTAAACAGACATTATTTAGAACTGATGAAGGAACTGTTTAGACAGGCATGTAATACGTTTTTTCATGTTATATTGTAACACTGATGTCCCGTTTGGCACATATTTGTAAACACCCCCCTTTTTCTAAGTTAACTAAAGCGTGAAATATTTAGCGCAGCCTTACATAATTACTTAACCTGTGAAAAGGTCTCATCATGTTGTAACTATGTACCAAGTTTCAGGACGAGGTGAAGTCATCTTCTTCAAATAATCTTCAACCCCATTCTAAACATGATGTTAAACGGACGGACGAACTAACAAACAGACTGGAAATCTACATGTCTCCCAACTTTTGTTTTGGGATATAATAAAAATAATCTTTATATGTTAGAAACTATTAAACAAGCTTTGAAAGCAAAAACAAAAGCGAAGCTTTCAAGATTTTATCATCTGTTTTGTAGCGAAGACAATTCCGATAATGTGCATTACTAGTGTATCGTGAAGAAAGTTATCATTTGAACAGTTTTGAATCATAGGTCTTCAAAATATTTCTTACAAGATAATACAAAAAGGGGGTGAGGGATCTTGTCCACGAGTACTTGTGTTTTGGATATTTGGAAAACCACTCTATTTAAAGTGAACAAAATGCCGTTCGTTCATCTTTTTTCAATTAAACGACATGATTTCTATACAAGTATTGTCAACCATTTAAACGACAAAAACCAAGATTTGTGTTCCAGAAACAACGCATAATATGTAAATGAAACAGAATTCCATTATTCTGGTTAAAGAAATATTTGGATAAGAAACGTTTAAAACATGGATTTAACTTCCGACAAAATGTAGCACCTCAAAGGCATATTGTCGCGACATAATTACAAGAGATCTATTTAATCATTGACTAACTTCCATGAGTGATTTTAACTTATTGGAATGTAGTATTGCTAGAATGTGAAAATGTTTTCTTATCTTCTGATGTGACATGTTTACCATGGCGTGTATGCATATCAATAACAAGGCTTTTACGTCTATTTAGATATTCTAGCTCACAGGACTTGCAACATTTTCTTGACAATGCCACAGGAATCAAATTGTTAATATATACTATATAAGTTTATATAACATAACAAAAACAGAGGCAAACAATAAATAAATGATCAATTCAGAATTTGATCAAGTACTGGTAGGCCCGTTTATGTACCATCAAAGTTTGTTGAAACAAATTCTCTAATATTTAAAAGTTTTGGCCTAGTCGCCAAAGTGCAAACCGGGTAATATTAAGGTGAAATCTGTCGCGCGGCCTGTAAAGCAGGCTACTACAGTTTTCAACCTAGATCAATTAAAACTGAATGAACATATTGAAGTTGCACACATGTTATTATGTTATTATGGAATGGTTTGAAAAATCTTTTCCCCATTTTGACAAACTTAGGGATAGGCGGAAAGATATTTCATCAAACTTTTGAGAAGGCGATTTTGCATAATAACGTACTTATTGAATAATCAAATCACGTTTTTGGCCGCTACCAGTTATGAAACAATATATACTAATTTAAGGAGAAAAATACACAAGTTTGTATTTTTTTCTGGAAAGAAATAATTTAAACTGTCTTGTACAAGAACTCTTAGACTGCCTATTCTGGTATTGTGCAATACAAATTGTATACAATTTTTTTCGTTTTAATAATACCACAATAATTGCGACCATTTTGAGATTTAAACATTTTAAAGTAGAGCTCAATGACATATTTGCTATCAATGTGAACAGGCTCAATTAGCAAACCATAACAGTAAAACAAAGATGATAAAAAGGTCGTATAACACCAATAGTTGTAGAATGAGTAATTAGAATAACAGAAGCTTTATAAAAAAGCAATAGATTATTCAATTCAATCAAACACGTCGTAAGCGCGGAAGGATGTTTGACACGGCTTCGTGACAGGAACTGTATATTTTTCCAATTACATTAACTGAAAGCTGAAATCTCTTCCCTGCCTCTTACTTGTTTCATTATGGTTTATTCGTCTCCGTAAGACGAAATTGACAACGGGACCATGTTTTGACTGACATCAATTTATTGACTTGCCATTAAAGCAAATTAGATTGTATAATAGGCATCTAGTTTTGAAATGTAATTACCATTTTCATGTCTCCACTTCGTAAAATTAAGTGTAAAGTACGTCGACACTGGTAGGGGGTTAAATTAGACTTTGCTACAGCTGCTTTCAGCATGCCTGCAGATTGTTGGCTCTTGTACTTTATTTTCCCGGCTTTCTTAAGATACATGGGAGGTTGTAAGGTTATGATTTTATAATTTATAATTTTAACATTTATTAAATTTCGATTAAAACTGTAATATATAATATTTATATTTAAAAAAAAGAACAAACAGAAAAGGGAAAAAGTGCAGTATGACAAGAAACATGTGCGAGTGGTCAAACACGAAAAATATTATCCCAGACAGGCAAGGAAAAAGCTGTTGTGTCGTCAAATGTTGTAAGGGATCAGTTTGGAGGATAATGCATAAGTCTTGATAAGGGATTAGTACGAATTGATTGATTGAATGCTTGATTAACGTCCAGCGAACAATATATTCAGAACGTTAACAAGGATGGAGGTAACGGATGGGCCAACGGGAATAAAATTTTGACAGACACTGGACAAAGTATGGAGTATTTTGTAGGGACGGTTTTTGTATTGAGTCCACTTTTTTTTCAGAATCGAGCATCTTAATAAATTTGTTGACGCAGAAAAGGGGAGGGTTGACTTTTGTGATCTTCTTATGGCATTTGTGTTTTAGCAAAAAATTCGAACGTTGACATACAATTGGTTACACACAGTTAATTGTTGCCTACAATTCATTTGGGGAAACACTCAGAACAATGTCAACGTTGTACTCAGGGAATTCGTCATTCTGAAACGAACTTTTCTCGTTAAACACATAAATCTGAAAATACATTGGAAACGAAAGATTTACATGCATTGAAGTTTACATACACTGCCAATAGTTATTTAGATGCACATATAAGGTCAAATATATATCATAAAATGGACGTTTAATTATGTAAAATACAGGAAATGAATCATCTGATCTACAAATTTAGTTGAAATTTGAAACGCAACATCACTTGATGCCTTGTTTTCAATCTATCTTCACATAAGAAACAAGGGTAAATACTTCCTAAAATACTTAAAAAAATGCACTCATTAATTTTAATTACACTAATAAATTTCAGTCTTTTCTTTTTGACTCAGACTGTTTAAATATATTGTTTGTTCAGATCAGCCAGCTTGTATAGACCCAACAATTGATGATGGAGTTATTAAGTTATATTTTCTCGATTACAATTTTAGTGAACTATGTTTGGACACAGGCCGTATTGAACACAGCAACTACAAACATAACACAGATATCAGGGAACTCGGCCGTTCTAGCATGCCAAGTTAAGAATTTGGACACGGCAACGGTAAATTATTTAGTTCTTACAAACATTTAGCATATTAATATTGATTTGACCTGAACTTAACTGGTGCTTTGACCAAAACGTGAATAAACATGACGTAAAAATAAGATATTTCTAAATAATTGTCACGTGATAATTGTATTCGACATCCTTGTTGAACCAAGATTTGTTACCACTGATTCAGTTTCAACAATTTGTCGTTACAATCGTGATATGTTAATGTTGAAATATTTTATAACTTGCGTTATACTCACTCCTATCAACCATTCTGAAACAAAATTTAAGATACAGTGTTAGTTATTATAAGTCATATAGTTTTTTTCTAAAAATGTTTGAAACTATAGGTCGTTTGGACAGGACCTGAGGAAACAGTATTAACATATGGCCGTCAGCGCATTACTTCTGACGAACGATTTTCTGTTGAGAGACCGTACCTTAATGACTGGAATCTTCATATCCGACATGTAAAGCCACGGGATGCTGGAGAGTACCTTTGCAAAGTTAACACCAATCCACCTCAAACTAAACGTGTCAACTTAATGGTAAAAGGTATGTTTTAGTAAATGTTAATTTATTGAACTGGAGAGAAATAAGAATGTGTAAATAAAGACGATTTATCTAAAGTATGAATTATGCTAACTTATCGTTAACTTAACCATGTGTTTAAGAGTTTGAACATAAATGATTTTCACGCGTTTGCTGCAAACGTAACCAAATAAATCTTCACAACGAGATGTGGGTCTCAGACTGGGATACAAAGAACGTGCTGTTCATCTTTAAACTTGTTTGCTTTTCACTAGCACATACACACCACTTTCCGACTAGCTGAACTCATCATACATGTATGACCCCATCTTCGAACACAAAATCTAGTTTCGCCCCGCCGTTTTGCTCGTAAACTAGAAACGCAAAATAAATTTAAGTATATATTTCCAATAAAAGTAGACGGAAACATATTTTTACTGTTATAGAATAAGGTACGTTTTCTGGAAACTGCATAACAATTTCCCATTTTAATGTCTTTAATTCTGACAGAATCCAGACCAATCTTCACATCTCTATCTTTCATTTCTTATAAACACCAGACTCATAAATCTATCAATTTTCTAATTATTCTCAAGTTCGTGTTGCAAGTAAGATTAAATTAACTGGCAATCAACTTGAACTATTATTTTTTGATAATGAATGTTTCATTTCTCAAAATGTTTTGGCGATTACGGTTCTTGAAGGTTGTTATTGTTTATAACATTTTACTGACAAATGTATTCAAAGTAAACATTTTCCAGAATTTGCTTCAAAGGAAAAATGATGGAACGCCCATTAATAAAATACAACTCTGGCCAAAATAGAACTGTTATTCTAACTGGCGTTCCAGCAGTATGAAGCTTGTCCATTTTACGCTCTGTGGGCGAGTGGTTAAGGTAATTCGTCTAATAATTGATCACGTGGGCTGTCAACAATGAGATTGCGGGTTCGATTCTCACTGCAGGCAGGGTGTAATCGACCCCAATCTTAATTGACACAGATTGCCTGTTTTTCTACCGCAGGTCGGGGGTTTATCTCCGGGTACTCGGGCTTCCTCCCAAATAAAAACTGGACTCCATGATATAGCTGTAAAATTGCTGAAAGGGGCATTAACCACCATTTAAACAAACAAAAAATAGACATTTTACGTGTTTTATATAACAATGTAATGGATTCTGGTATTCAAAGCTTATAATAATGAGCAATCGTTAAAAATACATTTAAATAAACGTTTGTTTCGAGCTTAAGAAAGTTGTTTTATATACATTTTTAGTTATCAGAAAATGCTGTATTTAGTATCCATATCTTAGTACATGTGTGTGGCCTCGGTTTTATCTGCTTACTTACTCTATTCTATTAAGACTAAGATTTATCTCGTTTTGAATTCTTATGCATGCACACAATAATCATGCATTTTAACCGTTCTTCTAGTATGAATTCAGTCGTTCGCAAACTTGCTTTGTGGTCATTCACTGCCATACACATAAAACAAACGATTGCTACATAATTGATGTAGTTTTAAGCTTGCCTTAATCCTCTTGTTTCCGCATAGATTGGAGTAATAAGCAATAAAGATAAATTTTCAGCTTACAAGAACATAATAATTTACTGAGATTGTTTATAAAATAGATGTAGATAGCTATTTTTATTACAGTTATGAGCATTGATTTTTGAATTAATGCTTGCTATTGTCCTACATAATGTCGAATGATAGATCCGTACTCAGGAGTGAAAAACATTAAATTCCTGAATATTATCTGTACTTCACAAAATATGTTAAAAATGGGCATAAGTATTTGTCTACTTTGCAAATACTTTATAGAACAAGACATTCAGATGGGTAATAATCCAAGGACATCCAGATATTCCAAGGAGTGTCCCGATTGTCTAGAGTACAAGGACAATGACATATCACAGTCCTTCTGATTTTTTATATATGAAATTATAACAATGCTTCACCAACAATAAATCGATTTGAATTTAAATAAATAATATAAGATTTGTATGTTTAGAAATTATTACAAATTTCTGGAAAAATCATGCTGAGTTGGTTTTAATGAGTAGTCATATATTGTTTACACATATCCACAGACCTTGCACATAGACTATAATTATTGACAAACTCCAGTGCAAAGGTTTCAGTCTGTGTTCATGAATATTGGAATACATTTCCCAGACGACAGTTTTCAGACTTTGCAATATTTGCGGAGGCAGGAACAAATTCAACACAGTTAATAATTGTCATTAAAGGTCTGACCACGAACCTTAGACACAGTAGCAAGATAGGAACTTATTGTGCTATGATATGAACTTTATTCTCAAATGAAGCTAACACAGTGAAGCAGAAAGCCCCTTTTTTGGAAATCATCAATAGAAGGGAACTGGGTTAGATAAAAATAGGCAGAAATAGAGATAGGGAGGGTTAAAAATATTTAATTGCCAAATTTTCCCTTCCAATTGTGAATTGGCAACGTAAAATGTACACCACGAACATAAATGCAACAAACTAATACTGGTCCCGATTTTAAGCATAGATCAACAGATGTTGTAAGAAAAGATCATGTCGTAATCGTTGATTGGACGCTATGGATTGCTTGAATAATCAGTCGATCGTTAACGTGAAAATAGAATGCTACGTGTTATCAACGGTCGGAAATCTCAGTACTTAAATTGGTCTTTTCTTGTTGGTGACACAAATTATTACACTAAATTGATCTGGATTGGTAGAATGTCAGGTCATTTTACAGAAATGCATAAATGACAATGATAAAGTCGTTTCTTGTGTCCTAGATCAATATGTCAGCATTTTTATACATACGATTGCCCTGTTCTCACCGGTTAAGTCGTTCCTTTTTTCTCCAATTTGTCCAGTGGGATTAGTTTCATTTCTCATCGATGATTACAGATTCTGCTTGCAAACAGAAAATGAATGCGATTGTCTTGTTCAATGCATGAAAATCTAAAATTTCATGGTAACTCTCGCGTGATTACACGTGACTTTATTATACAAAAAAAGGATCTTATTATTACGAACATCAAAAATAGGCATGTTAAAGTTTAAAACGATCGATAAACGTAAAACAAGATAAGTGCCTTAAAATGTTTTACTCGTCACGTTCACGGTCATATTTTGGTTAATTTTTAAAACCAAGGACCGGTTCATTTGTTATATATATGCACCATGCACCGACAGATCATCTCGTTTATTAATTTGGTCTGTTGTCGGGTTTTCTTGACGTGTACTGATTCTGTCTAAATACTTTCTTAGAAAATTGAACGTATGTAATTATCGACATAAAAGTCTGTCCCTTAATACAAAATAATAAACAGCTTGTAAATTATTGAGATGTATTGATTTATTGCATACAGATTGTCAAACTCCGATTATGTTAAAAAATACTGTGATGCGTTTCACAAGTGCCACACTATTGATTTTAAACTAAAATTTTGTAGTAAATAGAATCTTACTAACTTTTAGAATTGTTATTATTAATCTATTCTATGCGGATACGTGTAATTCACTTCAGCTACCTATAATTATTACGTAAGGAGTACATTTATCATAACGTGTATAATTTGTATCTAAAGAACATTTTCTTTTGTGTTTCAGTTTCACCTACTATTGATAATGAGTTGTCGAGTACAAGTCAACAAACAGTTAAAGAAGGGGAGACTGTTACTTTGAAATGCATAGTGAACGCCGAACCGCCGGCAAATATCGTCTGGTA
Organism: Limnoperna fortunei; assembly: GCA_944474755.1. NCBI lineage: Eukaryota > Metazoa > Mollusca > Bivalvia > Mytilida > Modiolidae > Limnoperna > Limnoperna fortunei. The sequence goes on along the minus strand of OX104116.1, from coordinate 15,903,231 downwards.
TTACATAAACCCGAGTAAACCGGGTATACAACATCGTAAGTAGGGTACTTACTCAAAGTGTTCTTTATAAAAAATAAATACAGTTTGTTAAAAAAGAAGGCACCTTGACTTGATAAAATAATGGTAAATTAATACCGAGGTCATACAAAAAAGCAGTTCCTGTTGTTCATGAATTACTCGAGTCAATTGTTCACATCCATGAAACAAATCGTGCTCACCAGGTAAAATGGACAGCAAGATATGACGTCACAGAAGCACAATTTTATGGCCGATTTTTGGTACAGATTATCAAGCACAGATGAGCTCACGTGCACACATCTGTATTCTTTCCGTCATCCAATCAAACTTATGAAACAAGATTGTTCTTGTTATGAAAGTTCTGATTGGATGTCGGAGACAATGGAGTCATAAACAATGATGAGTTTTTAGGATATCAAGATATGCAAGTTGTTGGTTTACTGAAAAATAGGTTGGTTCATGCGCGTTTGCAAAGCCTATGTGATCTACCGCTCTTGATACAAATTTTTAATATCTTTTCGCTCGTAATGCTCCACTCGCGAAAAGACATAAACTTTCTATCACTTGTGGGCGATCAACGGACTTTCCCCGAAACGGATGTAAGTACCTATTATTCTTTCCTGACCTGTTAAAACTTTCATAGCGAATCCATGTAAACAGGTATTACTTGTATTACTGATTTTACTACAAATGATGAAATGTTTAACATCAAATACCAGACTTTTCCTTTTAAAGGAAGTCAATCGGTGTTGCTTGGCTGAACATTAATATATGGATTTATTAAGACCACATGAGATCAAATATTTAAAGTTTATATTATGCTGTACTCTTTACAGAATTAACGTCTTCTTCGGAGATGGGAGAAACCATTACTATAGAGAAAATATCAAGGGACCAGTCTGGAATATACCATTGTCAAGCATTTAATGGCATCCCTCCTGTCTCATCTAAAAATTTCACTATTAATGTTGCATGTAGGTATCATAATAGACCATTCGTCAATCTGATTTTCCATCATTTATCTATTGTATTTTCTTTCTTTGAGCTTCAGTTGGAGGAACAAACTATTACCAGGTGTTCTAACGAATCATGCATCCTTGTTATATTCACGTATAAAAAAAACTAACGGTTTTAATGCAGCTTTGATATTGCAGAGACAGATAAAGGACAATTGCAGAATTGTTTTTGAATATTAGACTGGTCTTGTGGGATATCTTTTCTCAAGATTTCAATGAAACCTAGCGCAAAACGTATGGTTATCAACCCTTCAATCGAGTATTGAGAGTGCGTTTTATTGAAATAACCATGACCGTAGTCAACAAAAATTACAAAATAATTACGGCGAACAAAAATTACAAAAACTTAATTTATATTAAATTATCCCCTGCCTGGTTCTAAAATATGTCTGAACTTCAAGAGTTACTTATACTTAAGTTATTATTTGTGAGTCAATAACACTAAGATTCTTTTGTAACAATTAAAAAGGATCAATAAAATTTTTTAGTTTAGTTGTATACATAAATGTACATTGATAAACAATAGCCACAGGTTATTTGTTAACAAGCTAACATTCGGTTAATTTTTTCAATAAACAAATTATTATAGATACTCGGAAACGCTATAAAGACTACAGACAAAACTGACTGCTGCTTAATTCTAAAACATTTGTTTACGTAAATTATTCAAGTGCTTACTATAACGCAACATATACTGGGTTTCAATTCTAATGAATTTAAAGTAGTCGCTTTTTTTCAGTCCCACCGACGGTTAGCACAGAAGTTGAGAAAATAAGTCAATATCAAGGCCGCGATACCGTAATAGACTGCAAAATAAAAGCATTTCCACAAGAAATCGCCGTGTGGAGAAAGGGAAGCATGGAAATCAAGGAAGATATCCCATGGAAGTTGCTTCCAACGCTGTATAAAAATAGTGACATGGAATATATTCTGAATTTACAAGTGTTTTCATTAGAACCAAGTGACTTTGGATTGTATACATGTGAAGCTTTTAATCAATACGGTAATTCATCCACCAGTGTTTTAATTACAGGTAAGAATTTGAATGTGTTGTATAGTTATTATTAACAAATGAACTAACGCAAAATATGGTAAAAATTTTATGAATGTGTCCACAAAACTATGACGGCCTAGCCGAGCAATAATGGTCGTACAATCTAACAATCTAAAAAAAAAGCTATGATAAAAAAAATTGCGCCACCCCATGGAGTTAGTTGTGAATCACAAAATTTATAAAGCACAGGTCGTTGTGTAATTTTTATACACAAATTACAGGAAATACGAAATGAAAAAAATTGAAAGTTGCTAGTTATTATTTCATATAAGAATACAGTTTTTAAGCAAGTCATTTATTTCTCTTGATGCATACACGTTAAGTTTTTATATTGTTTGAAAAAATACATTTTCAGAACTAGTAATTACTAAGGCTCCAACCACGACGTCAACTACTACTATGGTGACAGAAGCAATTACGTCGACCGTGACGTCACAACCGGATAGTACCACAACAGTATCCTCTTCTTTTTCATCTACAACCGAATCAACAACAACCACAACAACAACATCAGATGAAAATGGAGAAAATGAAGTAGTTATAGACGAAATTGATAAAGATAATTCTTCCAACAATAATGGAGACCCTGATCCATCTTATTCCATAATTACTACACCTGGTGTTAAGCCTCCTGATGGTCAAGATGGTAAGTAATTAGATTCGTAGGTTAATTACCCGAATGACTGATACATTATTTTATCAGTCTGTAGCCGTAATGTAAACAGGTTTTATGCATGTTTAGTATTGGTTCATTACTTCCTCAATCATATTTGTGAAATAATTTCTCCTCGCTGGTATTCTACATAATTATATGCTGATGTTAGCCAAGATAAATTCTTGTCCTAATTACGTAACTAGGCAGTTTCAGACGGCCTGCAAAATTGATTACTAGTATTTGAAAATGAAAATTAAACACATTGACCAATTGTGTGAATTTGAAAAATAGTTCCTGGATACTGTGCTATTCACCTACTTTCATTGTGTTTGCAACAGACTAACATTTCGACTTGTATCAAAATGTTACTAATGAATACTACAGTTTGTCACTATTGTTTAACGTACGTATCGAACTCCTTAACATCAAATACCGGAGATATGGTATATCATTTTATTACAAATAATAACGCTTTAACTTGGGTACCGAATATATTTGTTCAACGAAAGAGCTTCTTAACATTAATTACTGAAGATATTTTTGTGACTTCGTGTATTTGTTGAAAAAGAATGTTTAACCATGAATACCGATTGTATTGTTTTCCTCTATGTGCGAAATCGTAGCTCTTGATGTTGCTTTTTTCATTTGGATTGGTTTCATAAAAAAAATTTCCAAAATGGAAAATAGCAACCTCAAAAGCTACGGTTTCGCAGTTATGTTTTTCTCGTTCTGGTCCACGAAAGAATGTGCTTTTAACTACAAACTAATATCTTTTGTAGGTTATACGGGAAGTGCTGTAAACATAGGAATGATGTGGTCGCACATCTTTATTATTATGATTTCCATAGTTGCGATAATATGAACATTTTGCAGTGTTCAGTGACCAATGATAAAAAGTGCGGAACTTCAATTCTAGTCAAACGCACGTGTCTGTGCAATATCTAGATTCATGGTAATACTCCAGTGTTATGGTCATGCAGTATTACAGATATTAAGTATAACATTAATTTATTGACTGGTATTGAGACATGTTGTTTCGTTGTTGATACCTAAATTCACTGTCATTTGAGGAGTTTTATTGAAATCCAGCTTTCTTTCGACTGCTGTGTTCAAACTATTCTTCTCGTCTGTTGTCCAAGTGGCTACACGTGGCATTATTTATATTTAGCAGTTCTTGTATATTGTGTTTTTCTGCCATGAATACATTTGTTTTAATTCATTTTATGTAAGTCATCTGTGTTATTTATTTTTGATCTCATTTCCTTGCGGAAGTTTTGTAAAGAATATAAAAAGATTCTGTTATATAATATAATTCAGATTAATTAATCGTGATTATTAATTCACGCCAACGAGGGCAATAATAGATTGCATTGTCCTGAAACACTAATACAGAGGTGTTCTTTAATAACGGGTAAGATACAGAACCAATTTTGACGTAAGTTAGTTAAAATATGGTATGTAAAAGTAAAAAAAAGTCAAATGATCATTAATTTCATTGTATTAAAAACTGCGCAAAAGTAATGAGTAAATTCCGATCAATTCCAACAGGTCACGCCTTTATCTCTAAATATGTAATACCATGCGAAACATCAACATATATTTCTATATATTTTAATAGGCCATGCCTTTATCTCTAAATATGGAAAACCGCGGGAAATGAAAACATTGAAGGTACTTTTAACTGTTCAGTAGAACTAAACAGACAAATTGATTGAAAACCTTAGAAAAGGATTTTTACTGTCATTACGTTAATAAAAAAGTTTACAGAAAAAAGTATGAAAAGTATAATAGTTCAGTTTGATGAATCATGTTTGGTGTTTGGAGAACAAAACAAACCACAATTTATTTGATAACCTCTCTTCATCACTAACTGTCACATTCAATTATTATGGTTCGACACCAAAGAAATACACTGAATCGATAAACTAATAATTTTCATCATACAAGTTCTTATATTTGAAGTATATGTGAAAGTGGATGTTAACAATCAGAAATTAACGATTTTGGTCAATGTAGACATGTGTTAGTGTTAGCACTTTAGCCTACTATAAAACTACGTAACTTTTGAACATATGAACCAGGAATAGTTTTCAAGTGCAAACTTAATGGTAGGCGTAGGTGTACATTTTAAAGCCTGTAGCAGTACGAGATATCATAATGACATTAATTCTTCCTTTTTGGGGAGTATAGAACCGGATGCTATTTGCCCAATAGCGATTATGTACAAGTTAAAAGTGACATAACTACAACTACATAGTCTCAAATTGAGGAATGTTACATGATAACTATCCGCCTTGAATAGATACCGCCGATAACACTGTTTAACACACGTTATGTTGGCGAACTATGCAGAAAAAAGACCTCACTTATCATAACACTAAAATACCTTCTTATAAAATAGTTAAGTGTGTTTTATTTTCTGCAGTGTAAAGAAATGTAATGTTCAGCATGTATACGAAATGTCTCATGGCTTAACACGTGAAATTTAGATATTTAATTTAGATATCTTCGATACAATTAATTGTTTATAACGATACTTGTCAATTAAAGTACTTGTATACAGAAAAGCATAAAACCTGACCATCAATTTGTTCGTTATGCAAGTTTATTAAGTATTAACATACAGTTTCATAATGAATATGCGCATAGGTGTATAAATGCCAAAGTATTACTGACAAATTTATTTGTTGTAAACCTTAAGAAATTATGGCAATTATGATGAAATGTAAATAATACATGATACCTTTTTCGGTTTATTATCATTTAACAACAAATTGACAAATGTGTACACAAAGCTACATGTGTATAAACTAACTGATGTTCGTCAGACGTTTATCACATAAAATTTGCATATGTTTGATTTAATTTTATTTATATTATTGATGAGGAGTTGAAGATAAAAGATGCTAGCCCATTTTGCATTGAAATATCACAGTGCGCATGAACAAATAGTGAAGGGGGATTTGTGGATAAACAGACAGTGCAAAGTTAGCCTAAAATAGAGATCCATAGGTGTCGACTCTGCTATGCAGACGACACATAAAATAGTTTCCGTATTTGGTTAAGAATAGTTTGCAGTATTTGGTCATCGTTCATATATAACTGTAACTGTTTTGTTGAGCATTCAATTGTACAGCTTACATATGTGTACTGTCTTTGTTTTGGCCAATTTAACTGTGTTAATATGTATTGATTGTGACATTATTACAATGTAATGCTTGTTAATGTTTAATATATTGTGCCAAAGTTGTGTGAATAATCAAATCATGTACATATATTTTATATTCCACTGCGCAAGTCATTGAATAAATTTAAAATTTTACGCTTTATTTTTTTTGTTAATAACAGATGAAGAAAATAAACACTGGCGGCCCGAAGTTGTACCAGTTGTTCAATCTTAGAATTTTTTACAATCCCAAAGCTCATCAGTCTGTATGATATTCAGTTTATTATTCCTCGAAGTAAAAATGATAGCACCAACGTTTTCTACTATCTGCATAGATTACATCACATTTCACCTTTTTGGCAACAAAAAAGTTTAAATGCAATCGTGCAAATTCGTTCCGGCGCATAGCTATAGTGACTCATTTGCTATTCAGAAAAAAGAAGGAACTTTGCACTCCAGCAGCACATCAGCGGGACTTTGCCCACTAGGGGTCTTAGATGGCCCTCAGACTACTACCCCTTGTTTGTGAACCCACATTGTTTTAACTATAGCTAATCCTCTGAGATGCATTAATTTACACGTTTTGATGAGATACTCGTGGATAACGCAAGCAAATTCGTGCTTGATTCAGTGTAATACAAAATCCATAAACCTATAATCTCATCTTTTTCAAAGTGTTTTCCAAGACATAACAATGAGTAACTCGATGAGTATCTAATAAGAGGCAGGCAAAGTGGGTTATTACAAACTGCAACTTTATTATAAACTGGGTTGATAGCTTAAAAACACTTTGTAATAAAACAAAAATTTCTTTAAAACGTGAATAGTAAAAAACAAGATCGACTTGTTTTCGTTTTGGGTTTTATGCATTGATTTGGTGCCGAGAACAAAGAAAAGAAAAGAAAATACTTTGAAATTTGCATTACAAAATTTCACTTTATTACAAAGGGGTTGTTACAGGGCACTGCTTACTCGCCCGGTGCACCTAACCTACTCACTACTTGCTTTTTGCTCTGTTTGTTTGCATTGTTTATATTTATTATATCCAGATTTGTTACTTTCACTTGACCTTTGTTGTTCGGTCTGTCAAGACTAAGGCTGCGGATTCGAGTCTCACTGCAGGCAGGGCGTACTCAACTCTAATCTTAATTGACAATCATTGCCAGTTTTCCTACCAAATGTCGGGGTTCTCTCCTGGTACTCCGCTTTCATCCCCCAATAAAACTGGACGCCATGAAATAGCTGAAAAATTGCTGAAAGTGGCGTTAAACATCATTCAAACAAACAAACCAACATATACGTGCATCTTCATTCATCTAGCGACTAACACTTTTCTATGATCTTACATGCACTCCGATATAAGCCATTTACGTCTGTACAATTGTTTTGATATCAAATCTTACTGTGAGATAAAGCAGTCTTTTTTCACTATTTACCTTGATTTTACATTCAACTGTGTAGATGATAACAAACAATAATTAGTTAGACCCATTTTTTATAAACTAAGAAATAAGATTACACTAACTCTGGTGTTTTTATTGTTATTCCGGTAGGAAGTTTCATTTCATGTTTTTGTTTACCTTTTTACAAATGTAGATGTTATTACGCACGAGAAATCATGCGAGCAATTTTCAAAAATTTGTTTGACATTGTAGCAATATTGAAGAATAATACTTTGTAAAAAATCAAAAAGGTATTGAGTTTTAATACATAGTGACGCCATTCTTTCCAAATATTTGGATCTTATATTGATTAATTGAATGTTAACATTCAGTGAGCACCATTTCAGCAATATGTTTGACTAGAACAAGTTAACAGACAATAAATCAACGGCAAAAAGGGGATGGGACATCGGGAACAAAGTTTTGACTGCAACGGGAAAAGTATGAAAGGAGAATTTAGCCTTTTTTGTTGCTAGACAAAAAGGGTTTTTATCGTACTATGAGAGTGGCACTCTCAAAAATCGTTACCCAATACGGGTTGGGGTCACGTTTTCTGTATAATAGCCCCAAAACACTCCAAAGAGAGAAGTTTTCCCAGCCGCAAATTGGGGACGCGCTAGGCAGTATCGAAAACCAGTATACAGATGATATTCCTTTTATTTCCGAAACTGACAGGTATGTCATGTGGCTTTGCAGGCTTATGTTGTAACTACATTTTCACATCGATCTGCTGATTTCTAGAGAACATTAAAATCTATTTTTTTTTCATTTATTTAGTTAAATAAAATAAGAAATACGTACATAAGAAGATGTAGAAGTCATAGATTAAATGCATTTATATATAATAAAGACGCTACTGATAGTGAAATATTTAATTCCAAGTTAAAACATGGAAAGAAAATGATTTCTCCAATTTCTTGCTGTGCAAATGCATTATAGAGTTGTGTCATGGGAAGGTAATTATCTTCACCACAGTGCTACAACATATATGATCCATATTTAAATCAGATGTAGATTTTGGTACAACATGTATGGTCCCATATTTAAAAGCAGGTGTAGCTTTTGGCTTATTAGCTACAGAACTTTTTATTCATGTTGCAGAATGTATGATCATCGGTACACAATTGCGCAATTGTCTGTGCTTTTATTTTTGTGACTAAAACTGGAATTGACTATTTTCTGATATTAAAAAGTCGTTCAACTAAACAATTGTATTTTAGATAATATTTGAAACTGAAATATATCGACATGACAAATTCATAATGATACGGTACACAAAAAATTAGTTGTTCGTTTCTTTCAATGGTAAATAACTCGGAGATAAAACTAGTGATATAGTAGAGTTATCGTTCTTTTGTACACGTTTTCAAGTGGTTTGAATACCAATCAAAACACAAAAGTTTTGTTTTAAAAAATCCGAATCAATACGACTCATTCTATCTAAAATGGATAGGCAGAAAACTCAAGCATAACTACATTAACAATAAGGATTAAATGGTAGTCGAGAGTTTATGTGAAGGTATTAACAAAATACCGAACACCGACGAAACTGTCAAAAAGACAATCTGCAAAGAATATTTTTCGACAAGGAAGTTGTATCTAAGGTAAAACCTATTAAAGGCGCGGAAGAGTCGTTTTTGTTACCTTGGTTTATTCCGAAAAATAGGTGACATTTGCAAAATTATGTATACTCGCTGCAAGCTCTTGCATACTTGATCAATTAAGAAATATAGACACCGTATTAACGGAAGTCACTCAGCAAATTGAGGGTTGTGAATTGAAAGGACATCAGAAAAATAAAAGGACATAGCTTCTGCTATTTTCTTGTCTTTAAAAATGCGTCGAAGAAATTCCGTTTCAAAAGAATACAGGAAAAATCGGCAAGGAGTGGGGTACAGTTTGTACCCATCGGAATTCCGATTGTCTGCTTAAAAACACTAAAGTTATAAATATGTTGTTGATCAGAAAATCTAGAATACTACAAACCAGTTCTTCACTGTAGCATAATTTTCCTTTAAGTTCTTTAGTAGAAATAAGTATTGTCGTTACCTAAAACTACATATTTGTAGCATATGTTGAAGCGAAGGTTTTATGTATGATTTCCCTAAAACGGGATTTTAGTTTTTCGTGCGGCAAGGTAGTATACAGAGTTGAAAAATCAAAGGTTTTAACAGATTAAATTTTAGGTATTGATCTTGATGTTAAATTTTCCTAAAGTTCTTTGGAATTTTTAAGAATCCACATAAGATTAACATTACTTCGCGAATAAACAGTTTCACAGTATTTATTCTGTCCTTCTTTTAATGCAGACAGTATCTTAGTCAACCATTTTGACAACTCTTTGGTAGAGCATGTAGATGAATCGGCTATATATCTTTCCTTTTATGTTATTTAGGAATCCAATACTAGTATGGTAAGTCTTCAGACTCTTTTTCGTAATTAATATTCAAAGAAATCATGAAGGACTTAAGGTTAGCCAGAATTTCATCTTTGTCAAATGTGGTACGTTTGTATGTGGAACTACCAGAGTTATCCTTGATGAATAGTTCTTCAATGAGGCTTTCATAAGTAATGTGACTTACATACAATCATAATGTTGTTAGAAGACTTGTTTGCAGGAATGACAACATATTTGTCAAGGAGAGAATTGAGGCACCTCTTAGCATCCTCGTCTTTGAATACATATTTAGGTCGATCATTATGCAATGTCTAAGATTCTTAATTCGACGTTTGTACCAAAGTCCTTACCAGTTAAACAGTTTTGTTTTCATCTAATTCTTGTTTGTGTTCCATTTCTCTCTTAATACTTTCTCTGGCGTAGTCTTCAACTGAATCCATAATAGTTTTGAAATTTAAATTCCAGTCTACTTGTTGAGGTTCTCTGAATTGTGGACCATGAGAAATAATGTTTCTGAGATTCTCTGGCCAATGATGTTCAGATCTCCAGTAATGACATGACCAGGGAGATTGTATTGTACTAAAAAAAAATGCAAATATTTTCATGAAATTGAAAACAGTTTTCTGTGGAAACATTGAGTTGAGATAAATATATCACTAGTTTGCGATAACTAGTATCTTTCTGTGTAAAAATTGTAAGATTATAAATGAAGCTTATACAAGCGCTAAACACTTTAATCTACCGATACAAAATATAGTAAAAGAAGCTTGTTTTTTTTTATTTTTACATTGGAAAATTTGGGATTCCTTAAAAAACAATATAATATTGCCACAAGTTCTGGTGTATTTGTGATTCCTGTGTTACTAAAGACCAACTGTGATTGTTTACTTAAGACCAACTGTGATTCTTACTGATTGCCCAACACTTGCTGCGATTGCACAAGCACTTCTTACTTCAGGGACCTCAGGTAAATAAAACAGGACCTTTCTTCATTGGCTTGAGTGTTAAATATAACACACAATAGGTTATATATTAGTTGTTAAATTGTTAACATTATCGATAAACTGGTAAACATCCTTGTTTTATTATATTTTTGAAAAATGTTTGTTTCAGTTAAACATATTTTAGAAATATCGCACTGATCACGTATTGCCACCCCGCACAGCTATATCTCTATAAAGCACATTGACAATTGCTATGTTAGTATATACAAATGTATGTATGTATGTATGTAACAAATCTTGGTTTCCGCTCGATTCCTCTGAAACTACTGCACCAAATTTTACGAAACATAGTATGTAGCAAGTGTATCATATTTAGTTATAATACCAGGACATTTTTATCCTAAAAATTGTGTTGGAGTTATGACACTTTGAACTTAGATTTTTGCTAAAAATCCACATGGGGAACGGAGGGAGATTTATCATAAGCACATTGTTTGTTAAGGCAAAATTGACGCAATAATGATATCAGAAATGATTCTCCCATGTATTGACACTGAAACACACATGGCATCAAATATCGGATGTATGAAAGCGATACAATAGTGAAAGGAGAAACCAAAGATTACCACATGTTGTAACGGGTTTAGGGTATAGCACATTATGATAACATACCCATTATCTTATTTATATCAGCTCTTGGACTTTAAAACATAATTGTGAAATAGTTTGAAATGTACTTGAATTTATATTGAGTTGTTATATTAAATTTAATGTTAATAGTGAACAAAAATGGTTTTAACATATTATTACATTGCTCTTTCAAATTTTATTTAAAAAAATAAGTTCAATTATATTTGATCTTTAAAACAATTAAATTCGGAAGCAGATGGATAAGAAACATCTTGAAGGTCCCCATATGGAAAGATACGATATATGTTTTCAAACCAGATTTCGTATTAGCTGAGCTTCAATGATGAGCATCATATAGGAACAACTATGATAAGTGAAAATGTCATTGAAAGCCATGTTATACATGTATGTACTATAACTGTCTTCTGAAACCTTCACAACAGAATTTAAAAGTTTGAAATATTATCGAAAATCATGGAAAGTAAGAAATTTATTCTCTCTGCCTCTCTCTCTTGTCAGGTCCGCGTGTAATTACCTCAAACATTTGCCCACCGAGGCCGCGACAATGAATTCCTCTTATTGTATCGATAATAGAAATCTCAAATAAGATTTCTGAGGATGCAATTATCGATGTTAGCCTGTTTAAACGTATACGATATAACAACAACACATAGAAACTTTTAAACTACAAATACACACAAAAACGCGTGTTTAAAAAGTTAAAAAACACACAAATGACCAGTTTTATATTTAAATTATACACAGAGAACGAGTTATTGTGATAATTACTGGACTTATTCATCAAAAAAACTCATTATAATTATCTACTCCTATTTAATCTCTATGACAACCAGAGGTTACAATAGTCCTAAGATTAGTCCATTTAAAGGCGATAGAGACATATATATCGTGATTTATAACAAACAAAATATCTATATGTTTATTTATATAGAAAGATTAATTAATACAAGGAACCAGAGGATAAAAAAAACATAGGGGTTTAACTAATTTTTCTTTGACTTCAATTAAAGTTGGTTTTCTTCCGACCTTTATCAGTGCAGTCTTCCACTTTGACAAGTTTGTATTGCAAACATAAAGAGAGAGTCATAATGATGTTTTTGGACAGTTACAAATATTTATACAGCATATGCAAAACCTATCATAAATAATTTAACATGTAAAGTTTGTAAATGTGGGTAAAAATTTCAAGGACTTAAAAATCAAGACTTCTTTAACTTAGTTTTGGCAATTACTAATTAAATAAAACGTAATAATTCTGCCTGTGTTTAAAGTGTTAACTTGTACTGAAAGATGTTTATAAGTGAGCAGAAGAACACTTCTGGAAAACTTAATTTACATTAATTTCACAACTGGTTACAATCTTATAATATCAAAATACAGTGTCTCGACTCAAAAAATGAACGGCATACCAGTTTAGAGTCCAATAAAAACTTTTTGTAAAGTTTTTTAAATGATGTCACAAATAAAGCCTGCGGCAGTAGTTCTAAATTATTTAGACTTAAAACAGAAGAACTGATAAAATTATAAAATCATAAACGAATATTTCCATAGATATCGTTTTGTCACGTTTCACTTCCGAGATTTTATGATCGATGTTCGAAATGATAAGTTTTACCAACCGTCGATTCTCGTTTTGCTGTATTTTTCTATGTCATATTTGGTTTCTTGTCTCTATTTTGATCGTGGATCACCGTTACATGAATTAGGTTTCTGGTCTCTATTTTGATCGTGGATCACCGTTACATGAATTAGGTTTCTGGTCTTTATTTTGATTGTGGATCACTGTTACATCAATTAGGTTTATGGTCTCTATTTTGATTGTGGATCACTGTTACATCAATTAGGTTTCCGGTCTTTATTTTGATTGTGGATCACCGTTACATCAATTAGGTTTCTGGTCTTTATTTTGATTGTGGATCACCGTTACTTCAGTTAGGTTTATGGTCTCTATTTTGATTGTGGATCACCGTTATATCACTGGGACTCGGACCCTTTTATTTGTATAATGTAAATCGTCTTAGCAATTGATTCGCATGTGTGGCTGCTAAATGAATATTAATAAAACATTTTGCTGACAGCTGCTTTTTCTCATAATTCAAAAGTCCAAGTATGTTCAGTTAATCCGAATTTTAAATGTGTTTTCAAAGTAAATGTTAGAGATAAATAAACTATCATTGGAATATTTCAGATTTGCACTTCACAGCTCTGATATTTTTTCTGAAGATGGCTTAAATATAGCAATACCATATGCGAAATTTGTTACAATGCAATTTATAAGAGGCGCGATAATTAGTGTTTTAACCCAGCATATAATTTCATATGTTACTAACACCCATTCAGACGAGACGATGGTTCTTAAAAGGGAACTTGTATTCATTTTCTTGACGTGTAAGTTTCACTATTTTAATAATAATAGTCGGCATGTGTCCCTACTTTTTGCTAACCTATCGTTTTTTATAAAAGTTTTGTATTTAGTTTTGTTTAATACCGTACACGAAAAATATTATTTACAAATCACGAATCATAACGGGAATGCTACCATCACAAATAGTGGAAACAAGAATAGAACATAAAACTTTTCTGCTGATCAACTTGCAACTTCCGGATCACTTTATGCTCATCTGTTACCAATTGTAGAATTTCATATAAAAATACGTTATAGTGTTACCACATAATAATGTTATTTCAACTAATCAACATTAATGTCCTTTAAAGAGTCGTCAATTTAAATGCAATATTACATACTACATACACATATTGGAAAAGTCAATAAATCAATGTGCTTGTGAAATGGATAAAACCCAGTTATTGGATTTTTTGTCAGACTGAGTTTTAAACATGGGAACATTATATTAACATGTTAAGTGTCCTTACTTAGTCAACCTAGACATCACTGCGGTAATTTATGTGTGTCATGGGGGTGATGTTCGTTGGTGTTTATTTGGATGATGTTTAACCTTGAGGTAAAACCTTTGCCCTTCTGTTTGAAGACTGGCAATCCTTGTCAGTGCCCTAAAATGAATGTTTACATTTGTCTTAGGCAATGCAGTGCATTAATAATGATCAATTTTAAAGCAAACGTACATGATATATACCACCGGCCTCTCCGTTAGAGTGCCCTGTATAGGTAGAGTACTTGATATATACCACCGGCCTCCTCGTTAGTGTGCCCTGTATATGTAGAGTACATGATATATACCACCGGCCTCCTCGTTGGTGCACCCTGTATAGGTGGAGTACATGATATATACCACCGGCCTCTCCGTTAGTGCAGCCTGTATATGTAGAGTACATGATATATACCACCGGACTCCTCGTTAGTGTGCCCTGTATAGGTAGAGTACATGATATATACCACCGGCCTCCTCGTTGGTGCACCCTGTATAGGTGGAGTACATGATATATACCACCGGCCTCCTCGTTAGTGCAGCCTGTATAGGTAGATTACATGATATATACCACCGGCCTCTCCGTTAGTGTGACCTGTATATGTAGAGTACATGATATATACCACCGGCCTCCTCGTTAGTGCAGCCTGTATAGGTAGATTACATGATATATACCACCGGACTCCTCGTTAGTGTGCCCTGTATAGGTAGAGTACATGATATATACCACCGGCCTCCTCGTTAGTGCAGCCTGTATAGGTAGAGTACATGATATATACCACCGGACTCCTCGTTAGTGTGCCCTATATAGGTAGACTACATGATATATACCACCGGCCTCTCCGTTAGTGTGACCTGTATAGGTAGAGTACTTGATATATACCACCGGCCTCCTCGTTAGTGCAGCCTGTATAGGTAGAGTACATGATATACACCACCGGCCTCTCCGTTAGTGTGCCCTGTATAGGTAGATTACATGATATATACCACCGGCCTCTCCGTTAGTGTGACCTGTATAGGTAGACTACATGATATATACCACCGGACTCCTCGTTAGTGTGACCTGTATAGGTAGAGTACATGATATATACCACCGGCCTCTCCGTTAGTGTGACCTGTATATGTAGAGTACATGATATATACCACCGGCCTCCTCGTTAGTGCAGCCTGTATAGGTAGATTACATGATATATACCACCGGACTCCTCGTTAGTGTGCCCTGTATAGGTAGAGTACATGATATATACCACCGGCCTCCTCGTTAGTGCAGCCTGTATAGGTAGAGTACATGATATATACCACCGGACTCCTCGTTAGTGTGCCCTATATAGGTAGACTACATGATATATACCACCGGCCTCCCCGTTAGTGCACCCTGTATATGTAGACTACATGATATATACCACCGGCCTCCTCGTTAGTGCAGCCTGTATAGGTAGATTACATGATATATACCACCGGCCTCCTCGTTAGTGTGCCCTGTATAGGTAGAGTACATGATATATACCACCGGCCTCCTCGTTAGTGCAGCCTGTATAGGTAGAGTACATGATATATATACCACCGGCCTCCCCGTTAGTGCACCCTGTATATGTAGAGTACATGATATATACCACCGGACTCCTCGTTAGTGTGCCCTGTATAGGTAGAGTACATGATATATACCACCGGCCTCCTCGTTAGTGCAGCCTGTATAGGTAGAGTACATGATATATACCACCGGACTCCTCGTTAGTGTGCCCTATATAGGTAGACTACATGATATATACCACCGGCCTCCCCGTTAGTGCACCCTGTATATGTAGACTACATGATATATACCACCGGCCTCCTCGTTAGTGCAGCCTGTATAGGTAGATTACATGATATATACCACCGGCCTCCTCGTTAGTGTGCCCTGTATAGGTAGAGTACATGATATATACCACCGGCCTCCTCGTTAGTGCAGCCTGTATAGGTAGAGTACATGATATATATACCACCGGCCTCCCCGTTAGTGCACCCTGTATATGTAGAGTACATGATATATACCACCGGCCTCCTCGTTAGTGTGCCCTGTATATGTAGAGTACATGATATATACCACCGGCCTCCTCGTTAGTGTGCCCTGTATAGGTAGATTACATGATATATACCACCGGACTCCTCGTTAGTGTGCCCTGTATAGGTAGAGTACATGATATATACCACCGGACTCCTCGTTAGTGCAGCCTGTATAGGTAGAGTACATGATATATATACCACCGGGCTCCCCGTTAGTGCACCCTGTATATGTAGAGTACATGATATATACCACTGGCCTCCTCGTTAGTGTGACCTGTATAGGTAGAGTACGTGATATATACCACCGGCCTCCTCGTTAGTGCAGCCTGTATAGGTAGAGTACATGATATATACCACCGGACTCCTCGTTAGTGTGCCCTGTATATGTAGACTACATGATATATACCACCGGCCTCCCCGTTAGTGCACCCTGTATATGTAGAGTACATGATATATACCACCGGCCTCCTCGTTAGTGCAGCCTGTACAGGTAGATTACATGATATATACCACCACACTCCTCGTTAGTGTGCCCTGTATAGGTAGAGTACATGATATATACCACCGGCCTACTCGTTAGTGCAGCCTGTATAGGTAGAGTACATGATATATACCACCGGCCTCCTCGTTAGTGTGACCTGTATAGGTAGAGTACGTGATATATACCACCGGCCTCCTCGTTAGTGCAGCCTGTATAGGTAGAGTACATGGTATATACCACCGGCCTCCTCGTTATTGCAGCCTGTATAGGTAGAGTACATGATATATACCACCGGACTTCTCGTTAGTGTGACCTGTATAGGTAGAGTACATGATATATACCACCGGCCTTCTCGTAAGTGCAGCCTGTATAGGTAGAGTACATAATATATACCACCGGACTCCTCGTTAGTGTGCCCTGTATATGTAGACTACGTGATATATACCACCGGCCTCCCCGTTAGTGCACCCTGTATATGTAGAGTACATGATATATACCACCGGCCTCTCCGTTAGTGTGACCTGTATGTGTAGAGTACATGATATATACCACCGGACTCCTCGTTAGTGTGCCCTGTATAGGTAGACTACATGATATATACCACCGGCCTCCTCGTTAGTGCACCCTGTATATGTCGAGTACATGATATATACCACCGGCCTCCTCGTTAGTGTGACCTGTATAGGTAGAGTACATGATATATACCACCGGCCTCCTCGTTATAGTGCAGCCTGTATAGGTAGAGTACATGATATATACCACCGGACTCCTCGTTAGTGTGCCCTGTATAGGTAGACTACATGATATATACCACCTGCCTCCCCGTTAGTGCACCCTGTATATGTATAGTACATGATATATACCACCAACCTCCTCGTTAGTGTGACCTGTATAGGTAGAGTACATGATATATACCACCGGCCTCCTCGTTAGTGCAGCCTGTATACTTTAGGTGGAGTACATGATATATACCACCGGCCTCTCCGTTAGTGTGACCTGTATAGGTAGAGTACATGTTATATACCACTGGCCTCCTCGTTAGTGTGACCTGTATAGGTAGAGTACATGATTTATACCACCGGCCTCCTCGTTAGTGCACCATTTATCGGTAGATACACGATATATATACTACCGACCTGGCCTCCTGGTTAATGCATCACTTATGGCCGTTATCGGAACCGTGGTAATATTTATTCGGAGACAACAGAAAAAGTTTGTAATGCTATCATAACCTCCTTTCCACGAAACCGACAAAATCTCATTGAAACTAATTATAACGAACAAACAATTTTTAAGTGTTTTTGTGACGACACTGAGTCATCCGCGCTGACAATAAAGATTTAATTATATACCTGAACTGATGATATTATATATATACTTCTATTTTTTTGGAATTAGAAATGCTCCCTCTGGAATTAGAAATTCTCCCTCTAAAAATTCCCCCCCCCCCCACCCCAAAAAAAAAAATCACTTCAGCTTTCTGACTAATATTTTTATTGAAATTTGATATGAATTACCTCCTGTTGCTGAATACATCAATCGTTTTCTTGGAACGTTCCGAATTTTAGAGTAAGGAAGCCAAGAAATATTGGTTGCATTTATTTGTAGGGAAAAAGCTCGGGAAATTTTCACGCCAAAATTTTCTAGATAGAACAATTTCTTAATGTTGATATTTTATATTAAGTAGACTAAAATTAAAGGATTGACCAAAACTTAGGAAAATCAAAGATACCATGTTCGGATCACATTTTGCATGATATTTACTGAGACTGGTACTTATAATATTTTTTTATCAACCATGACTGTTTTATTTTTACTTTATTCAAAATTATGTACATTGTATAAATAATTAATACATTCTTTTTAATAACGACGAGTTCGGGTCTAAACCATTAATTTAACTTCCGGCATCAGCGTTCGCTTCCGGCACTCGCGATACTGGCCCACTCGTTAGTGTAGCTGCTAGACCCCTCTCTAACACACGTTATGTTGGCGAACTGTGCTGAAAATAGACCTTATCATACTATTAAAATACCTGCTTACAAATAGTTTAGTGTTTTATTGCTGCAGTGTATGGAAGCCCGTACATGCCACGGAAAAAATAATGTATAACTTGTGCGCACGAGTTTCAAACATGAGCGCACGAGTTTCAAACTTTGCGCACGAGTTTCAAATCTTGTGCGCACGAGTTACTAACTTGAGCGCACGAGTTTTAAATCTTGTGCGCAAGAGTTACTAATTTGAGCGCATGAGCTACTAACTTGAACGTACGAATTTCAAATCTTGAGCACACGAGTTTCAAACCTTGTGCGCTCGAGTTTTAAATCTTGTGCGCACGAGTTATTAACTTGAGCACACGAGTTACTTACTTGAGCGCACGAGTTTCAAACTCGTTCGCAGCACTGCAAACTTGAGCGAGTTACTAAATGGTGCGCACAAGTTTAATCTCAATAACCCGATTTTTTACCTTTCAAGGGGCATACCAATAAAAGGGGTCATCTGATGACTTCGTGTGACGAAATTTATTTACTTAACTTTTGAAAGTGGTTTAGTGCAAGTATATGTCTGCGTGGCAAGATGAGTTCGTAACTCTACTTTCGTTTTCTGATTCTTTTGATAGTATAGTAATTAAGGAAGCAGTTCGGACAATTGTCCGGGAAACAATTAGTACGTTGTCCGATCAGAGTTGATTGATTGAAAGCCGTCGGTAAATACTTTGTCGTTATTAAAGCATCTGGGTAAATTAAAATGCATAAGTGATACGGAATTGTTTTATTTTGGTTTAGAGATTATTTTGGTTAGAGGCTACTAAAAATCGGTATAAAAGGCGAAGTTTCTCAGTTCTCAGGGCAGTTCTTCATAAGGACGCCAAGTGGTTAGGTAGTTCTGCATAAGGACACCAAGTAGATAGTTTCCAATAGGGGCTCCTTCGTTGATATTTGATAAAAAGGTATTTATTATAAGGTTTACAGCGCAATTGGCTATTTCTGAATAAGGAGTAGACCATTGGTACTGTTGAAATAAGGCAGTGACAAGTTGGCCTGACAAGCGGTCACTTTGTACCAGTGGGCATCTGGTTCTGAATAAGGACCAGAGGTACACTGGTATTATTCTGTATACCTTTTTCTGTGAACAGGAGGCATTGTACATCTCGTCCGTGTGGGCTAGCGCCACTCTGACTCTGAATAAGGGACAGAGGGACGTTGGTCCTATAACCAACTAATAGTTCAGTACAGGAGTCAAAGTACCCGTAGTCCATACCATTAGGCAATTATTAGCAATCTTAAAGTTGTAGTAGGTTGAACGAACACATTGGAAACGTTTATAGGGTTAAGGGCTAAATCTAGATTATATGCTACCATTTGTAAAGGTCTAGAAGGCAGTTATATAGCACCCAGCAAATCCGGGGAAATAACCTCGGCACGTATCCACGAGGTAAAGCTGGTGTGGTGCCAGTTTTCCCTATCTGGCGTGTGGGGTACGACCCCCTGCACGTTACAGAATTTTTGGTGGCAGCGGTGGGATTTGTTGCGTGTGCTTAGATTTAATAGAGATGGAGACTGTTAGAGATTTACAAGACCAGATTTCCCAAATCGAGCGAGAGCTAAAGGAAAGCATGACCAGCGCCAGTCCTATTCACTCTACCCCTATGCCCCAATTTTCGAGCCAAAGTGATTCGGGTATAATTACGACAAAACAAACCGACAATAGTAAAAGTAAGGAAACCACACGGTTCTTGCATACACCTTTAAGTTATGGGTTTAATTCCGGTAGCGGGGCTAAGCCAAAGGTCAATAAAGATTGGAGTCGAGTACACCGTGCCCGCAGTGAGACGCGCATATAATGAATAAACAAATTGTCAACTTTATGTACTTGACAAAAACTAAATTAAAAAGCAAATAAGAAAGGTCTATATGTGAATAATTATGAGATTGTTCATTGGCTATCAATTCTGCACATAAATGAATCATTAGATCTTTTTCACTTATGTGCTTTGATTATCGCTTCTACCACACTATTCTTTTAACAATTTCGAGTATCTTAATTGGCATGATTAGTGTAGTTTCTTGTTTGTTTCCTTTGTTTTTGTTGTCTGTTTCAACGAATGTTCAATTTTGTTTCGCATGTTTTTGGGACTTTCGCACATTCTTTGCATGTGTACCTTCTTGAACGTTTAACCAGTGTGTAGACCTGATAAACATGGAGCTTATTACATACATAATGCGTTTTACGATAACAATCATAACATTGTATCATATCATCATTTTCTGTGATACTTCAATTTTGTGTACAATTATTGTGACCATTTTAACTACTCGTTACCAATCGTTCAGTTTTGATTGTATTATCCACTGAATTTGGGACCGTTTCCCCATCCGCTATAACTTTGACTGATGTATTGTGGTAAATAATTGTCTGGGAGATCTTCATTGTTAATTTGCTTATTATCTTCTTCGATTGACAAGGCGGCTGATCGGCAACTATACTGTTCAACTCAACCGATGTTTGCCAGACTGCTTGCATATGAGCCAGGCTGGACACACGTGTGACCAAAATCATGTGTTGTTTAAGAACAGATGGAATCGTCACACACTGTTGTGTTACACGATGAGTAAGCATTCCCAGCGATAAGGAAATTGAATGCATTGTCTATATTGTCAAATTGTTTCAGGACAGCATTATTATGTGTACTCAGTTTGCACTTACTCCATCCCGTGAATTTAATGATTGTGAGGCCCCTGTCGACACTATAAAATTCTTTCTTAAGCATATAACTATTGTCTAATATCTGTTTAAAATGTTTATATCACTTAATTTTTTGCCACAGGACGCTATTTATACCAATTTTTTTACTGACTTCAAAATTCTGGCAGCCATTGATTTGTGGCGCCACATAGATCAAAACATGTCAACAGTTGACTTCACATTGTGCTTCTCTCTTGTGCAAAACAATAACTGTTTAAGTAATTGACGAGGTAATATTTAATAAAAATATTTATATGTGCATACACATCTTCGTATTAGCGAAAGTAAATTTTTAAACATTAAAAATATCATCCAATCAAAATCTTACGAACATTTTCGGGCATAATGATAACGAGTTCAATATAGAGATGAATCCAGACGCACAAATGCAATTAAAATAACAAACAAGTAAGTAGTTGGTATCTCCCTACCTCAAAATGGACCCGCCATATAAAGTGAGTAATTTTTTAAAAGACGGTATACGTTAATTATTGGAACATGTTCCAACGTACGAAATTGTACGTGTGTAATCCTTTTTTTTCTCGGATGTTTATTTCTTAAACTGCCCGGAGTCGAGACGTACTTAAAAAGATAAACTCTTATTTTTTAAACTTAAGTTAGTTCCTTATTCTTCTTTTTCTAATGAATCCTCCGATGCTCACAAAGTCCTAAATCTACCGAAGCCCATTAAAGCCAGGGAGGTGTTTTATTTTTTCTAACTCGTTATTATGACTTAGCTAACTCGTTATAACAACTTAACTATCTCGTTAAAACGACTTAGCTAACTCGTTATAACGACTTTGTAACTCGTTATCACGACATAGCTAACTCGTTATTACGACTTAACTAACTCGTTATAACAACTTACAAGCTGTAACTCGTTATAACGACTTGGCTAATCTTAGGGTCCAGCTCACATGGTAGATGTTTTGAGGAATAGAATACTCGAGTAAATGGCTTCAATAAAACTCGTATGTTCGGTGCAATATCTATTTCTACGGAACTCTAAAACTACATATTTTACAAAACGAAATTTAAGGCATGCAAAATCCGACAAAAGAACGATAACTCAAATCAACTCACTGACCATACAATCTACCATTTAACATCCCCGGCCAAAAGAAAACAAATCTTATTCGTTGAAAATGGTCAGTTAGTTCATTTGAGTAGCCAAACATGTAAATTACAAACATGATTAAAGATTCTGAAAAGAGTAATGTGTCAAACATCTGACAATTATACAAGGCATGTGAAAAAGAACAATAAACTGATGTTAGCTAAAACGGGAGGACGATATAGAAATATGAAAACATTCATATTAACAATTAATTTAATTTGGCTATTCCATTTTTGGTAAATTAAATACCGGAATTAACCACAAATACTCCCTTATCAAAACAAGCCTTTACGCATAATAAGCACATCTAAATTTTCACACCGATTGCCTTTAACTCTTTATCCAAACAATTATTTACCAAGCTAGTGAGCAAGCGCCTACATGGCTAACAATAAATTCCTAGCAAGTACATCATGTAAATTATAGTTTCTTCTTACTAAATCCGGTAAAAAAACTAGACTAGATAACACACAAAAACTAAATCTACTTAGTCAGATACAAGAAAAACTAAACCTACTTATAGTCAATATACTAAAAAAAACCCTCTAATTGATTATGAATAGAAATGCTATCAAACGTTCTCCACTCCAAAGACTTTAAATGCAAATAATGTTATATAATGTAATGTTATACAGACACATGACGCTTTAACTTCAGTCAACAACAGGAGGTGGTCGCTTCTTTATAGCTTGTAGGGCCGCTTGATTTAACTGATCAGCCGGAGTCCATAAAGCATTTTGAGCAGGCTCGCCCTTGTAGTGAACTAAATATTCTTGCTTCCCCATTTCGACATCTTTGAGCAAGAATTCGTTTAATTTTATAGTAATTGGTGTCAGTTTGTTCCGTGGAGGAACTTTCGCAAGGTGCATTGTCCGATGACATGTAACGCACAGGTTTACGAATGTTCCGCACTGGCCTTGTCCTTTTCTGTAGTTTTTGAGACATGAGAATTTCATCATTGTCAGTTTTTTCAGTTGCCATATCAGATTCTTCCTTAAGTTCCGATTGCTGAGAACTAAAATTGTCTTTCGTTCTATTTCCTGGAGGAAAATAATCGGTTGGATTTGGAGCACGCACAAAAGCAATTTTAAGTCTGTCTAAGTGAACAGGGTTTTTAAACAGTTTACCCGTTTCCTTGTCTTTCAATTTCACTAAATGTGTGGACAAAAGTTCTTGAATTACAAAAGGTCCCGAATATTTTGGTTGTAACTTTTTACCGGGTCCCACTGCGTCCTTCAACATGTATACAAAATCACCAACTGAACGTTTTAACTCGTTTGCCTTCACGTTTTCCCGTTCGGTCATAATTTTCCCAGCAACTTTTGCATTCTCACAAGCAAAATCTCGGATCAATTGTGTTTGTGTAATTTTCTGGTTCATGTAGCTGTGATAGTCGGTATGTAGGGAGTTCAGTTCAATTTCCAATTTGGTTACTGTTAGCGGAAATTTTGGTCGGAACCCATAAATTACTTCATACGGAGAATATTTGGTAGCATCGTTTGGGGAAATGTTGAATGAAAACGTTATAGCTGGTAAAATTGTGTCCCACTGAATACCTTGTTTATAAAATGGTGTCAAACGTTCTGCAAGTGTCCTATGAGTGCGCTCACACAAACCTAAGCAATGATGTATATAGCTTGGTGTAAAGTTCTGTTTCATATCCAATAGTTTGCAAACATAATCGGTGCACTGTGAAATAAATTCACTACCTTTATCGCTTATAATGCAATCACATACACCATAATTACAACACTAATTGAAATATTGCTTGCGAAACAGTAATAGAGTCAGAATTTGGTATTGGAAGAGTAAATAATAATTTTGAGAACATGTCGATAGCAGTAAATATGTAAATGTTACCCTTTTGCGTAATGGGAAAGGGTCAAAATAAATCAATTTGCCAGTTTTGAGAAGGTTCTGTCGGAGTGCGGTATGACACAATTTTAGACTTGGTGTGCGCTTTTGTCATTTTTCTTTCCTGACACTCGTGGCAAGTACGAACAAAGTCACTTACGGCAAGTCGAAATAGAAATGTTCGGATATTGCATCGACGGTTTGTTGAATACCCATATTCCCAGCCAATGGGGACTCGTGAAAAATTTCAAGGATTTTTGGAATCAGCTGTTTCGGTATAATGAGCTGTAAACTTTTCATTTGCTGCGTACGCTTTGATTTTGCCATCCGAAAATGAAATAAAAGTCTATCCACAAGGCAATAATCTGGTGTTTTTAGCAGTAATCTGCGTGCATCTTTCTGCAACTTTAGCAAAGTGCCGTTTTCAAAGTATTCGATTATCGGCTTATAAGTTTCGTCTAGCCTTTGTAATCTCATAATATTTTCTTTTGAAAAGTCGACTTTTTGATGGTTTTCTAAACAAACTAAAGCACATATATGATTGAAATCAGCACTGTTTGAGTTTCGTGAATAATTCGTTGAATTACGTACATCAGTGGGGGAAATGCAATCTATTTCGCCCAGTTGCGTTTCATAAGATTTCTCGCTATTACACTGTTCTTTACATGTGGTTGTGGAAATTAACTCATTAACAGAAGACATTTGTGAAGACACATCGCTCGTTTGATTAGGCGGTACAACGTTAGCTAATTCGTCAGGATCGCACAATGAACTTTTTGTACGTTGTGGAAGTTGCGTCGAAATACAGTTATTTCCCCCAAAGTCGATCAAATCAATTTCTGTGTTTGAGTTTGGTTGTAATACTGTCGCATTACATTCCACGTTGCTATCTAAAATTAATGACTTTGCTGGTGAATCTACAACTATAGAATGACAATTAATTCCACTAGTACATGTACAAGATGAATCAAAACTATGAAAATTGCACGAAGACGTGTCGAATATTGGCGTATTACATAAATTATGGTCATCGTGGATTTCAATCAGCATTTGGTCTGGAGAATGCGTTTTTACAGCACGGTTAATATTACTTTTACTTTTTCCAACTGATTCTTCTTCCGTGTCGGCATAATATCCTTGATCAAGCTCGCAGTTAAATTCTGCAGAATTCACGAACGAAATTTTCCCGACTTCTTCTATTTCATACGGGAAGAATGGATCTTTTTCGTTTAACGAGTACTCGGCTAACAGATCCAGTTTTGGAGCATTTTCCACACGTGAAAGTGCATCAGGCACCTGCATTTCGGCAGCCGGTCTATACTTTATTTCAAAGTTGAACTGTTACAAGACGGCTAGCCACCGGTCATATATGGCCCCTTTCAACTTGTTTTGAAATAATGGTCTAAGCGCCTGGTGGTCGCATTCGACTGTGAACTTGTTTCCACGTAAATAACCTGCTCAGTCTATAATACTAGTGACAACTCCGAGGAGTTCCAGTTTCGTTGGGCCGTATGAGTTTTGCCAAGAATTGAGGGATTTCGATCCAAATCTGATAATTTTCTTGTCATTGGTATTGGGATACTCTTGATATAACATATAACCTATTCCCTTGGCGGAACTATCGACTGCTAAGATAAATGGAAATTCAAAACGAGGAAACGCGAGCACACTTGAATTTAAGAGTAGCTGTTTGAGTTTCAGAAATGCATTTTCCTGTTCTATTGTCCACTGGAAGTGCGTGTTTTTCTTGAGAAGTCGTGTAAGCGGTTCGATAACAGAGCTATAATTCGGAATGAACTTTTTGAACCAGTTGAACATACCAAGGGTGCGACGAAGTTGTTTTACGTTTTTAGGCGATGGAAATTCACTTAAGGCCTTCACCCTGTCTGGTGGAGGGCTTATTCCGTATTTAGAAATATGATGTCCAAGTAAAATAACTGACGATTTTGCAAATGCACATTTCTGTGTATTCAACTTTAAACCAGCACTGAACACTTCTTGAAGATCTGACAAATGTTGTTCAAACGTGTCGGAGCAGACTAGAACATCATCTAAGTAACATAAGCAGGTTTTAAATGTTAATCCCCGTAGTATTTTATCCATTAGGAGTTGAAATGAGTTCGGCGCTGTGTGTAATCCTATTGGGACTCTCAAGAATTTGTATGTTCCGAAACAAGTGTTGAAAGCGGTGTATTTTGAACTTTCGGGTGATAATTTCATTTGGAAAAATCCGCTACTCATATCTATTGACGTTATATAGTTTGGCACTCTCTCTGTAAATGATTCCGTTAATTCTTGTAGATCAGGGATGAAATATTTAAAGGTTTCGGTCTGAGAATTCAAGTAACGGAAATCTACACAAAAACGGAAATGACGTAAACTAGCGTGTCGATCTAACGTTTGGTCTTGTGGTTTTGCCTTTTTTGTTACGAGTACGACCGGACTGGTAATTGGCGCATCTTCGGTAGGGCTTACTTCACAGATGACTCCTTGTTTAATAAGTTCGTCGAGATGATGTCTCAGCACTTCCTTCTTTTGTGGAGTAAGCCTATATGGCTTTTGGTGTAAGGGGCGAAAATCTGGTTTAAGAATTATGTGATGCGGAACAACGTCTGTAGCCCCAAGAGATGGATTTCTTTCAGTTACAAATATATCATTGTTTTCACATAACAATCGATTTAGTGCAGTTGTTTGTTCACAAGTGAGTTCGCCAAAACATTCAAAACTATTTAAGAACTCGGTATTAACCGAATAATTTGGGTCATCAAACGACTGAGCACTTTCCAAGTTTATATTCTGAACCACGGGCTTCTTGTTATCAACGAAACAGACGCTGCGGACATTAAAGTCATTTGTTAATTGATAAAACGTCGCAATTATTTTACCTTTAGGAATAACTACGGGCGATTTGCCCGGATTTAAAATCTTAATAGGAACCTTTCTATTGTCGTTAACTGTTACAACCACTTTGCTTGCCATGATCCCCATTGATAACAATTGTTTACTATTTTCACACATTCCTTGATAACCATAGAGTACATTTCGAGGTAATTTACCCCATAAAACAATTTCACTGTTTGGTTCGATTGTTGTACGTTTTGAACACCTAACATTCGCTTGATTTTGCACAACTTTCAGTTTACCAAAGTCAATTGTAATTTTATTATCAATTAAATATGAGGTACCTAGAATTAACGGATGTGAAGTCTGATTCAGTACATACACTAATATATTGTGATTTTCTGATTGCGAAAACATTTTAACTGTTGCGGTACCATGCACATTCACGGATTGATCATTTGCAAGTTTGATACTACCGGCATTAAATGTATCTAGTTGAGATTTCCAAGATGGCGGAATCGAGCTAAATAGAGCATAAGACATTAAATTAATAGAGCTCCCCGAGTCTAAAAGTGCAGCAACACGCATTGATTTAAATTTAACAGGTAGGTAGACAAACTTGTTAGATTGTTTGTTTGTTTGAATGGTGTTTTAACGCCACTTTCAGCAATTTTTCAGCTATTTCATGGTGTCCAGTTTTTATTGCGGGAGGAAGCCGGAGTACCCGGAGAGAACCCCCGACCTGCGGTAGGAAAACTGGCAATCCTTGTCAATTGAGATTGGAGTCGAATACACCCTGCCTGCAGTGAGAATCGAACCCGCAATGTCAGTGTTGACAGACCACGTGATCAATAGTAGACGAACTACCTTGACCACTCGGCCACCGAGGCCCCTCAAACTTGTTAGAATGTGAAGTACTGTCGTCGCAAGAGGATTCATACGAGTCACTACAGTCACTACATGTATCATTTGCACTTTGTACATTATTTACATTTTGGCGCACATGCGCATGCTCCCTTTTTCCGGCACATTTTATTTTCCTGGACGACCGTGCCTGGTGTCCCCCAGGGGTCCCTGGTTTCCCTGCCCATTTAACTGAAAACATTCAGATGCAACATGATTCGGCTTCCTACAAATTTGACTCGCATACGGCTTCTTGACTCAGCATAATCAGCTTTAGCTTTATATTGTAAACACTGTAACGCACCATGACCTGCTTGCGTACACAGCTGGCAAACCATTTCAGGAAATGTATTACCTGTTCCATTCCAATTACATAAAGTAATCTTGTGACCTAGTGAATTGCATTGAAAACATCGAATCGGCGTGTCAGAACGTAATCGACGGTTTTCTGTCGACGACATATTTTGCATCATTTTCGTAAGACTTAATACCTGAGATTTAAACTCGGCTATGTCATCTGTGCGTGTGGCGGTCTGTGTTTTACTAATTGCGCTACATTGTTCATGAATTCGATATTTGTAAGCTTCACCCTGCTTTGCATATGATAATGCTTCCGACAAATTTTTCGGCTGGCTTGTCCTAACATAAAATGCAAGTTTTTCTGGAAGACCATTTATAAATCGAAACATAATTTCGTGGACGGGCTTGGATAAAAGTTTCCCTTTTTCCTGAATAAGACAATAGAAGTCTTCGATTTCTTGTGAAGCAGCGAGTTCCATGGAATGAAAAATTTCACTTTCGATCACCACAGATGGGTGATCCCAACCGACAGAAACATATTTTCATTAAAAAGACGTTTTATTGTTCCCCATGTCAAGTCGGGGCTTAACCCTTCAAACCATGCTAGTGCGGGTCCTTCGAGGTGTAAATGAAACGAAGCTATTAATTTTCTAGGTTTTATGTCTATTTCATGCAGTTTACAGAATGACTCAAACTCGCGCATGAACTTTGAAGCATTTTCTTTCGGATAACCTGCAAATTTCCTGCATGAACCAAGCTTGTCCATATTTACAGTCCGACTTTGTCCGTATTTACGTCTAATTGGTGTACTGGATATTGCCCTCTGTATCGCTTGTCGACTTTCCTGAATATTGGATTTTGCGGATGCCAAAAGTTGAATGGAATTACCAAAGAAAATATTTTGTTGAGGTGTTTCAGGCGTTTGAACAGTATGATTTGCTGCAAATAATCCAGATTCGTTAGAATGTGTATTGCTATATGTATGTCTTAGGGTGTCAAGTTGTAAATAGTTTTGTTCAATAAAGGCCTCGCTCAAAAGAGAGTCATCATCTGAGAATGCTGGGGATTGTAACATTTGTTAAAAACGGAAAGGCAATCTTCGTCTATAACAACAACATGTATTGGAAAGACAACTCTTGAAGAAAAGTTAGACAGTAATCGGCATTAGCTTATTGAGATTTATAAAATTCTTTTTTTTTCGTGTCTTTGAATACTAAAAACTAATATCCATGAGAAAAATTCCTATCGGCGTATTAAGTGGATGTAATCGATGTTTGTTGATTTTACTTTTCATGCTGATGATAACTCGTATCGGTACACGTGTAACAGTTAAAATCGAGGTCATGCCATGCTGTGTAAAATACAATGCCATGCGGTGTCAATAAAGACCAATACCTCGTTTTGTTTGGTGGAATTAAACGAAATTAGGGTTCTCCTCCATCTTAGGGTCCAGCTCACATGGTAGATGTTTTAGGGTATAGAATACTCAAATAAATGGCTTCAATAAAACTCGTATGTTCGGTGCAATATCTATTTCTACGGAACTCTAAAACTACATATTTTACAAAACGAAATTTAAGGCATGCAAAATCCGACAAAAGAACGATAACTCAAATCAACTCACTGACCATACAATCTACCATTTAACACTAACTCGTTATAAAGACAGCTAACTCGTTCTAACAACTTCGATAACTCGTTATAACAACTTAGTAACTCGTTATAACGACTTAGCTAACTCGTTATAACGACATAGCTAACTCGTTATAACGACTTAGCTAACTCGTTATAACGACTTAGTAACTCGTTATAACGACTTAGCTAACTCGTAATAACGACTTATAATAACGAGTTACTAAGTCGTTATAACAAGTTACAGCTTGTAAGTTGCTACAACGAGTTAGTTAAGTCGTGATAACGAGTTAGCTAAGTCGTAATAACGAGTTAGAAAAAATAAAACACCACCCTGGCACTAATGGGCTTCCGTATAAATCTTCTAATCTGAATTGTCTTTCATTTCGGTCTCACCAGCTTCTCTACTTTGATATTGGTAATCTGTCTACAAAAAACGTACTAGTAAATCAAGGTTTGTAAAAAAACAAGCCCACAGAGGTTGTAAAGTGTAGGATAGGACTTCAAGCACATCTAGAAAAAATTATTTTTTTGAGGTTGGGGGTGCTTGGGATTCTTTTAGAAAAACAAGTCTTGCTTGCCCTCCGTCTGGCTATTGCCTTTTGTAAAGTCGATTCTTGTAAATTGAGACACCACTAAAACCCTACATCAAACCTGGGCTACAATTTACCTTGTATAAATGCACATGACGAGTACCTATACATTTTAAATTTATGGACTTCTAAACAACGATAAGACCGGATTTCACTATTCGTGGAAACTGTCCGAAAAAATCTGCTGTTAATATTATGTACTGTATTTTTGGTTGTTGGTTCTGTAGACTGCTAGTTTCTCGGAAATTGATTTGTGTCTTTTTTGACAGTTCCCTCGGTGTTCGGTATTTTGTTATTACCTTCATGTACGACAATTTCTAATGACATATAGTAACACTGTAACACCTTCTCTACAACAGTGTCTATCCAAACAGCTCTGCTAGAATAAGGAAAGATCTTTTTAACGTACAGCTTATGACTATTATTTAAAATTTCTTTTGCAGTTTACATTTTGAAAATTCTGCGAAATGGCCGAACTGGTCTCATCTATGAGCAGCTATGATAAACATTTTTGCCTCGCGTGACATTTTTGTCTAGTGAAACATTTTATACCCCAGAAAACAAGGTTCAGGGTATATAGGAATAACTCTGTCTGTCTGTCTGACTGTCTGTCTGTCTGTCGCCCTTTCCGTCTGTTATGGGGCATTATTTTCTAGAAAAATATTCTTACACCCTCACGAACAACGCTCAGGGGAAAAGAGAAATTCGTTCAAATACGTGCCCGACTCATAACTTTTTCGATGCATATGCTGTTATGATAAAACGTCGTTTAGGGATTTCTTTTTGTCACAACAGGAAGCAAACCCTAATTCATACCTTTAAAAATTTTATCTATATTTACTTTTGTTGTTCGGTCCCTTATTTTTTCCTACAGTATTTTTGTGCCAAAATGTGATTTATACTCGATTTGTTTATGACAACTTAATAGTTATTTCCAGCTTTGGATGCAAGGAGGGATTATATTTAAAGGACTTAAAAAACGGGATACATTTATTGTTGTGTGTGCATGTATTTGGCTCTTCATCCAACTAGCGACTAATACTATTCTACGTTTTTACATGCAGTCCGATATATGCAAGTTACGTCTATACTATTACTGTGATATCCGAAATCTTACTGTGACATAAAACAAAGTATGTTGTTCACTATTTTAATTGATTTTTCATTTAACTGTATAAAGATAAAAATTTACAATTAAACTGCCATTTGTTCTGAGAAGGTCTTTCCCACTGTCACTCTAAAGTCAGAAAATATTTGGGATGCTTTGGGCGTTTGTGTCTGTTGCTAAGCATAAAATGTCACTGACAGTCATAAAAATGAGTTATTTGAGTAAAGAAAGTGGTCCCGAGCCAAAACTATATGGCTGTTAAGGACTGCTATGCTTGTTGCTAGGGACAATGACATATTTCAGTAAAGTACATCATTCTGATTCTAAAAATATATGTTTATTTAGGACTTTTTGACAGTTACGTTGTTGCTATGGTATGATCTTGACCAATGACCTTTGACCTTTGGCTCAAATTGAAGCTCTGTTCCTAATGATCACTTTTTGTTTACGATATAATCTCTAACGATTTGCAAGTTGTAAGCAAAAATCGATTAACGGAAATGTTTGTTTGTTTAAATGGTGTTAAACGCCACTGTTAGCAATTTTTCAGCTATATCATGGCGTCCAGTTTTTATTGGGGAGGAAGCCGGAGTACCCCCGAGCTGCGATAGGAAAACTGGCAATCCTTGTCAATTAAGATTGAAGTCGAGTACACCCTGTCTGCAGTGAGAATAGAACCTGCAATCTCAATGTTTACAAACCAAGTGATCAACTAGCTTAACCACTCGGCCGCCGAGGTCCTCTAAACGAAAATGAGTCAAGGGCTGTAACTCAAAAACGGTTAATCGCATAGCTTTGAGCAAAATGTATCAAATGAAGGTCTCGATAAGAGAAGTATTTTTCCCTTTTATTGCCTGCTTCTATCTTTTATGGTTTATGAGATAAAGTGTTAACAAGACCAAGGGTGACCTTTGACCTTGACATTTTTAAATGTTACATAGGTCATTTAGGATCAATGGTGGTGGTCCCAAGTCTTTAGGTTTTGAAGAAAACAAATTTCACGAGTTGCGACACTTTTCGGGTCAAAAACGCGTAAAAATTGTTGATTGGAAGAAAAAATGTGTATGTTAAATCATCGCTATAGGGCAGCATACATTTTGTACACTTCAGATTATGAGAATCGGTTACGGTTTCTGAGTTTATCTGCTAACAAAGGTTTTCATGTTCGCGCAGATAACTCTGTTACTAAAAATAGATCTTTCTAAAAGCATGAGCAATGTGATCTCCGGATATGATTGATTAATGGTACCAAGTGTCGAAATGATATGTCGAGTCATTTTGTGGCAAACCTCCGCGGATGATGCCCCAACCCCCGATGATATGCCTTTTATTTCAGAAAATGACAGATATGTCATGTGGCTTTGCAGGCGTATGATGTAAATACATTTTCATATCGATCTCCTGATTTCTGAATACAATTTAATGCTTGTTATTTGTGTATTCATGCTCGAGTTTTTGCCTGTCCGCTTTAGATAGAGTGAGTCGTATTAATATTGGATCTAACAGATTTTTTTTTGCAATCAAACGTTTTTATAAACGTGTACCAAGAACGACAACTCAACTTGTATCACTAATTTTATCTCCGAGTTATTTACCATTCAAAGAAACGAATAACTACAATTTATGTATTCCGGATTATTGTGAAATTTTATCAATTATCTTATCGATATATATCAGTTTCAAAGATGATATAAAATATATATTATATATATTAGTTCGAAGCGAACTCAAGGATTTGCACTCAAAACACTAATCAGAAAATGTCTGGATTCATTACAACAGTTGATCTATTCTTCTTAAACACTGCATTAAAGTTATCGTGTAATGCTTTGTTCGTCAGCTTGTTTGTATGTTTAAGCCTGAATCAAAATATCAAATGCAGAAGTAAGCAATTAACCAATAAGTTTGTTTATTTTTACTAGACGTTGCACTATTAGCAATAACCGTTTCTCTACACTAAAATGTCATAAGGGAGAAAGCAGGAAAATCTTTCTAAAGGGGGCAATATTTAATTGCATCGAAGTGTATACTTTTAAAGTTAAGTTTTTTTAATTTTCACACTATTCAAATATTTGATTTGCAAGCTAAACATTGGTTTTTAACGCATTATGAATATATTAACGCTTTTCAAAGCAATGATACCATGTTTATAAAATAAAAAAAATAAATAGAAATATTGCCATAGACAATTAAGAGCTTGTATTCTACAATACGGCAAGAGTTATCAAAATTGCAATGCTTTATAAATGCTTTATATTGTGTTAATTTGTAGTCCTTAAAAAGTTAGTCATAGCTACTATAAATCTCAAGAGTATATTTCAAAGGATAATTAGTTTTCCCGCCACTTCTGCGGTTCTCATAAGGTACTTCCGCATGCGACCCCCATGAACTGAAGTAGCTAAAATTTGCATTGAATATAATTTAATTTCAATTTGGCGGGCTAAGTTAGGCGGTTTTCACAAGTGTTTTATATTAGTGTGATTGGTATGATGTGTTTCTGTGATTGTGTGAAACAGTTACATGTATTCCCCTTTTCCATCTGTCTGTATTTTGTAACTGTGACATCATTTTTGTCTGGATTAAACGTAAATATGAAAGCTGAAGTGTTTTTGTTTTTCTGTCTGTGCCATCCCACCATTCTGAGGGTTCCACTAAGCCCGTAACATGGTGTAGGCACGTCTAAATAGTAATATTTTTAGCTGTCTTTTGAATTTTGAACACTCCGACTTAACGTTCATGCCTAGGACTTCTTGGTAGGTCATTTTACAGTGTGGAAGCAGCTTTATTGAACTGACGTTTTAGTCTCGGTTTAACTAAATTCATTACCTTCTCTGAAAACGAAGTGATCTCGTTAGTTTACACACGTCTTTCAGATATTCGGGTGCCATACTATTGGGAGACGGGAACACATAAATAAATAATTCTGTAAAATAATAAATATAGTTCACGTTTATTGGTTCGTGTAACAATTCGGGCGGCGGT
This sequence comes from Limnoperna fortunei, assembly GCA_944474755.1. Lineage (NCBI taxonomy): Eukaryota > Metazoa > Mollusca > Bivalvia > Mytilida > Modiolidae > Limnoperna > Limnoperna fortunei. The sequence goes on along the minus strand of OX104116.1, from coordinate 15,868,399 downwards.
GTTTCAAACTCGTTCTATCCTCTTGGTTTAATCAACCTTTATACCAAATAAAAGGGCGTTTCCTTACTAGAGACGTGAAATCACAGTGTAAATATACATCGTTCGAAATGTAAGATTTAACACGCCCTATGATTCTGATATTTCACACTTAAGGATTGCTCGAAAAATGCGTAACTTATTAAACTCCAATCAAATTCATATTGACCACCCTAGCACTTTGTGTATAGGCAAAAATATTATAAGTTCGGTCTTGTCTTGATATACACTCATCCGCCATAAGTATTCGTAAAAAACAAAATGGCCGAACAATTTCAAACAGGTAGGTACGTCTTCGACTCTTTGGTATGAGTTAACTAGACAGCAATACACACTGTGTAATTGTATACAAATAAATTAACACGTGCTCGTCACGTGATTAATACTTTTGACGTCATTATCGTCTGCTATTTCCGCTAGTTGTTTATGTAAACACCATGGGTCGAAAAGGGAAAGAGCTGTCAAACGAGCAGAAAAGTGCACTCGCTGCTTTATCTGATGCAGGTTACAAAAAAATTGATATTGTGAGGTTGACCAGGATTAAACAAAGTACCGTGTACAGTTTTTTGAAAAGGTATGAACAGCGGGGAAATATTGAAAACATTCCAAGAAAAGGCAGACCTAAATCTTTCACTGAACGTGACTCTAGACAACTTTCTAACTGTGTACGTAAAAATCGTCGTCAATCTTGAAGTGAGATAACTAACATTTTAATGACTCCAGACATCGTACTTTCTCCAAGAGAACTATTGAAAGGAAGTTACACATTGCAGGCTACCACAAGCGTTCTGTCAAAAAACGGATCCGTATTAGAGAGGTCAACAGGAGAAACCGTGTTGCATGGTGCAGGGGACATCTTCAAAAGACTGTGACGAACTACTGGAAGAAAGTCATCTTCAGTGATGAATGTAAAGTAGTTATTGGTCAGGATTTACGGGTGAGTGTGTGGCGAAAAGTCGGAGAAGAATGGTTACGAGATTGCATATGTCCACCATCGAAACCCAAGTTAAGTTTAATGATCTGGGGTTGTATTTCGTATAATGGAGTGGGAACACTAGATGTTGTTAAAGGAAACGTAAATGCAGAAAAATATATAGAAATTATTGATACCAACATTTGGCCCGTTATTGTTCGACATTTTCCAAACAACGATTACATATTTCAGGACGATAATGCACCCGTACATCGTGCCCGTTCTGTTCAGAAATTTCGTAGGGACAATGATTTAAACAGCATGAATTGGCCAGCACAAAGTCCCGATATTAATATAATAGAGAATTGTTGGTGGCGTCTGAAGAAAGAACTGCAAAAACGTACAGAAAACATTCTCAATGTAAAAGACTTGGAGCGAGAAATTCGAGACATCTGGATAAATTTGCCTTCTACTTACATTCAGTCTTTGTACAACAGCATTCCAAGGAGAATTTTACGTGTGATTAGGAATAAAGGGAACATTACAAAGTATTGAAGTAAGTTTTTTTGGAATATTATATTGTTGCTTTATTGTATTCATGCGTTGACCGGCAGACATTTTGTTTTTACGAATACTTATGGCGGATGACTGTAGCTCTATAATATTTGTTATCATCATTGCAACTATCACGTGAGGTAAGTGTCTTCGGCGTAGCAGTAATAGTTAAAGCATGCCGTCTACATATTTTACAGAATGACTGAAAGAACATGCAGTTATTTCAGAGGGACATGTACCGAGCCTTCTTGTGCTCGAAACTTTAACTGAAAACTGTCTAAATAAGCAGATCCATTGACGATAGTTTATATTCTGTCGCTTAGATAAGACATTGTTCATGAAAGTGCATCACCAGTTTTTCCATATCGACGTTTGGTAATTTGGTGATCAATTACATTGATCAATGCGGCGGATAAGTCGAGCATAACCAGCACGGCTCACTTATTATTATCCAGTACATTTGCAATGTCGTGGTGAAGACGGATCAGTACCGTTTCGGTGGAATGGCACGGTCTGTACGCTGATTGCAGATGGTCCTGAAGATAAAATGCATTTAAAAGCTCCTCCAAACCCAATGATAATACCTGTTCGCGGATTTTCGTTATGACCGAAATATTTTAGACCGTGCAATATGCTTTATGAAGGTTTTTAAGTAGATGTCGTACTATGGCCGTTTTAAAAGATCTTGGTAAAAAAGATTATTTCAATGATTTATTAGCAATCGCTGCAATAACAAGAGTAAACTGTCAATACAATGGCTTTAGAATATGAATCGGTACATAATCAAGTTTACATGACTTCAATGGGGGTTTAATGACGAACTTTCTGGTCATGTTCGATGACGCAGGATAAAAATAAATATCTTCGGCACATCATAGAATTTAATATCTGCAAATAAAAGTAACGCAGTTTATTATCGGATATGTTCTTTGCGCAGAGATTCTCTCTTTTTCGATCTTACTGATGAAAAAGTTACAAAGCAATTTGCAAGTTCGAGATGATTGGGAATAGTTGGAAGGACTCTTCTATAATATTGATCAGTAGGTTGGTGGTCATTTTATAATATTGTTTCTGATTATTACCAATATCGGAGATATTATTCGTAAATTAATCTCCTTTATTATTTGAAGAAAAAACTTACCAACGTGTCTGCACTTTTCTCGATATATTTCCATATCGACTATTATTTGAGTTTTCCCATCCCACGCTCAGACTTGCTGATTTTGTTTTGTTTTGTTTATCGTTGTACCGTTCAATGTTCGGGTCTTAACATTAGCTGTGTGTGTTAAGTCTTAGATTTTACGTGCTTTTCAAAACTTGCAAGTTTGTTACAATAATACTAGTACTGTCCTTACCGTTGGATGACAACTTGTATACCTATGTATATGTCCATATGTTTGACAAACACGTTAAGTTGTTTCATTCAAAACTTTGAGATGTCATACTATTTGAACCCGCTAATCTAGCTCTAAGCGACCCTTCCTCCTAATTATTGAGTTCGTTATGGAAATGTACCAAAACCCAATGTGCCAGTTACGTGATAGAAGCAACCATTAATGGTGTGAAAATTTAATAGATAAGGGTTTTTCTGTGATGTTTTTGCTGATTAACAGGCAAATTTCCTGTTTGACTTGAAAAACAGAATCATGTCTGACTAGAAAGAAAGGAAAAATGAACCACCAGCGATACTGCGAAAGCGGAAAAAGCAGGACGTATCAGTCCCAAAGAATAGTACTACAAACACTGCAAGAGCATGTAAAATAATGAAAAAAAATATCAATATAGTAATCAACCTTCCTGTTAAGACGAACTAATCCAGCATGTCTACTTTAGAGAAGACAATACCAGACGACAATAATAGAATTATAGATATCTGTAAGCGCGTGATTAAAGGTATATTTGCAAATCAATTGCACGAATTTGTTTATTAAGTGGGTTTACGCCAATTTTAGCAATTTTTTTCAGTTATATCGTGGCGTCCAGTTTTTATTTGGAGAGGACGTTATTGTTTGTGATTGTACATTTATTATACCCATTTATTATACCAGCTTATCTGAAACATTATTTCACAAACAAGCTTAGCCTACAGAATGGAAAATGCAGAATTTTAAATACAGAGTGTTCCCAAAGCGACAACAATAAACGAGTACCTATTTTTACCTAAGAACGCTTAAAATAGTATGTTCTTGGAAAAGTAATGAGTTTGTACCATATCATTATAAAAAGAGCACTTTGTATTATGTATGGAATATTTCAAATTTTTTAAGTTATTGATTGTACTACCTCTCTAGCCGGGGATATAACAAAGTTTCGTTGTAAATCTAGGAATTTTCTCATAAAGATTATACAGTATATACAAGGTTACTTGATGTCATGCAATCAATAAAATTGTGCAATACAAATTACAGTTATTTAAATATTTTTTTCTATTCCTTCTGTTACTTCCTCCACACATAGATTGTTTTCAAAGAGGATGAAACCTGTCCATTGTCTTTTAGTTGTTTTTAATTATATTTATGATTATGTGAATCTAACACGTTAAACAGTCTAATATTTTGTTGTATACAAGGAAAAATCTGTAGTAAAGACTACAAAGCACAGAGTTCGAAGAAAATTATTTTCATAAAACATATATTCTGAGAATATCAAAAAGGGGACATATTGGTCAAACATAGGGAAAGTGTTAAAACAAATATAGGTCTAATATAAAATCAGAACCATCTGAAATGGCAATCTAACCGTTCTTTAAAAAAAAGATGCATTTTAACAGTGATGGGCGTTCGATGTTTTAAGTTACTCTCACATTGTTAACGAATGGGACAATTTTCCATTTTCATTAAGTCACCTTAACATGTGTTCAGATAACCGTACGTGTGTTGCTAATATAAAAAATAGAATAAGAAAATTACAGAGTTTGTATTAAATATGATTGATTGATTGATTGATAGAATGAATGTAAGCTCGACGTCAAGTAAGCAGTATTTCAGCTATATTCAGGTCAGGACGAGAATGAACTAGCGGTATAAAGGGCTTGGCCAACCGTAACAAAATTGTGGGCGTCTCTGGAAACGAGTGTTGTATGCGGACAGGGTAAGTAGCCTTTTGTTGCGCGGCTACAGTAAGTCTACTTTTTGTCTTAATTTACTTATAGTGTCTTTATCGTGCCAGGAACGCGTCATACAATTCCGTCTGAGGTCAAGCTTTCTGAATTGTAATCTGAATATGATAATGGAAGGGTATATATGCCGTTTCCAAAACATAAACTATTTTACTTTGAAGAACGATGGCTACTAAGGCGCAGCACAATCTCAATAAATACCAATCGTTTACTACTTTGTCTGAACCTTAATATTTAATTTCACTGAAATTAATATAGACGAGCAATTTACGACTACTTCATGCTCAAAGGTGGGTGTCTAACATCAATTTAGTAATCATCGGAACGTTTATTGATATTATAACAATGACTTTAATGTGAAAAACAAACAACAGTTTGATATTAAATAATGATTTAATTTTTGACAAAATAATTAAATTTGACAATTGTGGGTATCAATATAAATAATAATAACACACATGACAATTTCATTGTTATGTGATTGTCTAATGGAACTTAATACAATTTCAAAACCAAAAACAAACTAAATTTGTGAATAATAAATTCGATAACTATGTAACACATAGCCTCTTTTACTCAAAATGTTGTGTTTACAGATGTTATTTAGTAGCAATTTACTGGGTTTTTGTGTTAGAAAGTTGAAATTTTGTACAGAAATAGACCTTAAAAATCTTCATACCATGTAAAACACATAATGAACATACATGTATAAACAAATTTAAAGATATCAAAATAACAATAACAACAACAGAGCAATCTTATCACATAAATAAATTTGACATCGGTTTGTCCACTTCACGAATCACTGATCAGAATATAATGCTGTGCGAAACAAGTTTAGACGAAATATGTTGTGAATCGCCTTCAGAACCCGCAAAATAAAATCAGTTTATTTGTCTGTTATAACACAAACGTGGTAACAGCATACAAGAATAAATACATCTCTACCGTATATCACCTCACACCAATGAATTTGAAAACATACAGCCAAGTTTTTCACACGGTACTCACTATTCATCCATATGGTCAACATAAAAAACAAAGAAGTCTACTTTTTACTATACCAACCTTGTTCATTAATAATCGTTTGAATTTATGTAACAAACGTGCATGTACACATATACCTAAATGTGAATCAATATAAAAAAATCTTAAATTGTAAATTGAAAAGTCTGTTCCGCACACATTACTAAGGAATCCAAATACAGTAATAAAAATCCACTATTTTAATTTCAGACATGCATCTAAATCATATACACATGTCCAGACACGTTACAATGATCGTGTTTCCATTTCACGGTCAACAAATATTTTGATGTTCTGCCCATGATTGTGCGGTTTATAAATAACACCAAGTAGGATTACTTGGCTTGATTTACAACAGTGCAGTGTAAGTATTATAACGGAGTCATGATGACAATCGCTAAAGAGCCTATGATGGTAAATACACTGAAAAGGGTTTGCAAACATCCGTTACCACCAGCATACTGATAAACAGGATCTGAAATGGAGAAAACAAAACGTGTTTAAACAGATATTTTTAAAATTCTAATAAAAGAAATAAATATTCAAAGCATTAACGACGTTTATTTTATATTCTTATCATGTAACATATCTTTTGTTGCCGTCGTGTGCACATAAAATAGATGAATTAATTTAAGCTTACTCGCATGTTTCTGAATCCTGGTTTATATACATATTTTGTTGTTATAAAGGATTTTTTTCCATAAAGAAATACAATTTGTGTGAACAAAACTAAACCAACCCAACCCCTGCCAAAAAACCCCAAAATTAAAAATAAACCAGCAAACAAACAAACAAACAAACCAAAAAAAAAAACAAACAAAAAACCCCCAAATTATTTTTTATATGCGAAACGAGAAAAAGTGTTGGTTGAGAATTCATGAAAATCATTTATGTATACATGTCATTAAATTTGCTGTTCTTTAAATGCGAAAGTTTTTAAGATTTTTATATTACTGATTGGTAAATGAATTAAGCAAATATTTAGAACTGGTAATAAAAGCTATGCAACTTTTCATTCCTTGATTTAAAAAAAATTTAGTCTGAGCGCTACAGATAAGTCTTGATTAGATTAATTTGCGTTTGACCAAGTTAAAGTTTAACCATTTAATAAATATTTTTTATTACTTGCATTAACACCAAGGTCTTTGCTGGTGAAATTCTAGTCCCGAGGGTATTAATAACCCAGTGGTTATATTTCGGTGGAGATGTAAAATGGCCTAAGCAGATTTTGAATAACCTTTTGATTATTGATAATGAATATATTTTAACGTATCAATCATTAGACCTTCTAACAATTTTAGCTAGGTTTAAACGCCAATGATTAGTCCTGATTAGGAGTAGCACGCGTCTGACGTAGTACATTTTATGGTCTTGTTACCTTGGATAACTTGTATTTCTAATGTGTTTATGTGACTGTTACAATTGTTGATTTGTGTTCATGTTGTAATTTTGGGTGTCTTGTATTTTTAACTAGTTATATAGTTTTTATGTCGTACACAGTGACGCATTAAGACGATGATGACATGGTCGGCGTTTTGTGCTCTTTGTTTTGTAAGTAAACATAAAGGATATCCATCGAAAATCTAAGTATGCAGATAAAAACATAATTTATTCAAAGATGAGCTATTTTACATTGTAGTTGTTTTTCCTAAATGTTAGAAGTGTCTGTTGCGGTCTGTTTTTACATTGAAAAATCAATTGTTGTGGGATTGTCAGTTGGGCCTCTGACCATAATGAAAAATCAGTCATAAGTCCTTTAATATGTCATTTTCGTATTTCGGAGATAGATATATAAATACTATAAAAGTACCTTTCGGAATGTTATAACCAGTTTTGCTACTTTTCGTCATGTTTTGTCGATGCCTACCATTCTTTATATGATTGTGAATTGGTACTGGAACTGTTATAGTTTCTTCTGTAATCAGAGCAGTTGCAGTCGTTATTTTGGGCTTTTCTTCTGTAAAAAAGGTACACAATATCATATTGGTGCTAAATTGAAATCATGCTTTAGAGAACTAATACCATTCACTGTTGACAAACGTTTCTTCTAACTTTAATAACTTACACCATTTGAGGGAACTGCGTTTGATTTTGAGTAGTAAAAATAATTCACCGCAACACTGGAATTAGTACTTGACAGCCCTGACTCATTTCGATGTCATTTGCAAACACAGGACATTATATCTGCTATATATGACATGTCCCGAGGGTTACCGAATTTCTTATGCAGACAACTGGAAAGCAATTTATCTAATTCAAACCTATTACGACCTACACAGGAAGAAAGCTATTTTTAAATGTATATGTTCAACTATTTGTCATAGTAGTTAGTGGAATATAACGTACCTTACACATTCTTTCGTTGCTTACGGTATAAGCGTTTTGTTAAAGAATATTTAGATACTACTTAAATGGAAATGTACCACTAAAATTTGTAAATCCTATATAAACCCTTCCTCCCAAGTCAGTAATTCTGTTTCCACGTTCGCTCCACCATCAACCCTGACATCATGTTGTGCAGCGAACGTGAAAACAGAACCCCTGACTTGGGAGGATAATATAAATATTAATTTTATAAAAATGTTAAAAATGATTAACGTACCATACAACAGCATACGTTCACTATCACCACCCAATCTATTAGATGCCTCACAAGTATAAAATCCAAAGTCTGTATCTTCTAGATTCATTATTCTCAAATTAAGTGACACAGTGTGAGGGCTTTCTTCATACACTTCTGTCCTTATCTTCCACGATGCTTCGATGGGTTTTCCTTGTAATAACCAAATACCAACAGCTTGTGGAGACGCAGAAATCATGCACGTTAGAATGGTTTCTTTTCCAATTCTTTGACTGATCTTTTTTGTCAATAGGCGAACTTCTGGTGGAACTGAGAACGTAAATTCAAAACAAGTTTCATTAAAATAGCAAATGCGGAATTTAGATACATTTTTACAGAAGAATAAAGCAAATGTTTATTTTAAGTATCCATCATCAGCTGTATTAACCAATAAGAAAATGTTTTTATTAAACAATTGTCAGAGAAAAATATATAATAACCAGTGCATAGTTTCAGTTCATAACAAATACGGAAAATTTTGGTACTAATTGTAATATTATCGTTCGCCGTTTATATAGCGGATTTTTTTAAACAGATAGCTTCCGTTTTGTGTACAAAACTTATTTTTGTTTACTAAAATATCAAACTATAACAAGAGAAGAATTTTGGATAGACAAAACATTTGTAGACGATAGACGCACGCCTATATCTACGCAGGCGAAAAAAAAATGTAACGAAAATGTGCTTTCAAACTTACATTGTACTTCAACATTTATTTCTTTGGATACAACATCGCCCACACCGTTAGAAGCAACACATTCATATATTCCGTCGCAGTATCGTGTTATGTTGTGTATAACTAATATCTCCCCTGGGGAACCTAAAGCTGGTAAACAAAAAACATCTGCAACATTTAAACGTAAACTTAATATGTCAGTAAAAAAGAAAACACAAAAACAAAAAACTGAAAGTCTTATGGTTTTGAGTTATGTCCCTTTGTATATATATAGTCTCATTAGGATTTAGTAAAATTCTGTGACTTGCTTATTCTTGCGCACATCTTTGTTTCAACGAATACTTATTTTTAAACAGAGAACAGACAATGTTTTACGTTAGAATAAAATATAGCGTAAATTATTTTTCTATTGTTTTAATATATTTCAAGACTAGTACATGTTGTAAACCAAATTTTCCACGATTTTCAAACTGATGTGCGGTAGTATCCTATGCATCGTGGCTTTGTACTTAAAAAAATTTAATCAACGTCAGCCAACACTTATATTTTAATGAAGTTTATGCATAATATAAAAACCACAACTTAAAATATGTCGGAATTTAAGCTGCAGGGACATGGTACGTATTTAGACGAGATTAGCATATGTTGATGAACATTCTTATACTCATATGTGAGGTCATATGTGATTTATACCTTATCATGTTTGCGCTTAGTGAGGAAAATTCTATATTTATTTATTTGTTATACTTGTTGTACTTTCTATGATCTTGAGTGTATAGTTTTTTAACGTGACTTTACCTACCATCTTTTTTCTCTATTGGATTATAAACACTCTTTCGGAACCACGTAATTTCCGGTAATGGCATACCCGTAGCATTGCATATTAACTGGACTGTTGATCCTTCTTTGACAACCTGATTCGAACTTGACCAGTATTCGTTTATATCTGGGGGTACTATAAAACAAACGATTATAATTAAAGCTTCGTAATAGGTCATTGTCTGATATTATTATGCGCTAAAGTTACCAACATATTGCCTGGATACAATTGACTAGGACCCTACTTATTATATTTTGATCTAAATCTAATTGTTTGTGGTTAGGTTTAGTTTTCGTTTTCTAAGCATTTGTACAAAGAGTGTAATAACTTGTTGGAAGCAATTTTTTATTATCTTCCGGTGATGTAAAAAGTAAGCAAAAATTAAATAACAGAGACTATAGTAAAAATCTACGTGTTTTTTGGTGAAGGTGTTTTGCGTGACAAATAAAAACTAATTACCACGTATAGTTGAACAAATTTTCCTTTTTCAGACAAAAATATTTTAAAGTCAGAAATTTTTTGCTTGAGGTATTAAAGTTTTCCATTTTGAAAGTAGTAAATTTGAACCTTATTGCGAACGTAAATGTAACCTAGGTGCAGTCGAAATTATTTGTGCGAAATCGTTCGTGCTTTCAAGGGTTGCCATTGATCCGGGAAAAGTCTCTCACGGTTTGTCCATATACCATTTTATGTCCCGAAACCAGACAAACGTTGTGAACAATATCAGATCCCTTTAGAAACAAAAATGGCTGACTTAGTACTATGTAAAATTACCGTAGAAAAGTCTAGGTAGATTTGTTACATGTAAACAACAAAGGCACAGTATAAAATATTGACAGGTTATTTTGGACGAATTTTTTACTAGACTTTGTTATAAAATGATACAATATTGAATAGCAAAATTGCAAGCAAAAACTGCACTCCACGGGAAGGGGGTTTGGTTTTTGGGATGATATTTAGTATGGTATGTTGTGAAAAGTTGGATCAGAGATCTAGTCAATAGCGACAATACATAGAAGCACTAAAATGATTTGTTTAAACATACAAGAAGCTTAGAATATTAATATTAAAATCTGATCGGACTAATGGCTTATGCAAACCAGTGCACATCATTGAACCCAAGCCAGAAGACTTTGAATAACTTTTTTGTCAACCATTTTCACCATTCGGTTGAGTTATTGTATCATGTATGTTGTACCCATCTTTGGCATTATTAAGATATAATGAGAGGAAATGAAAAAATGGTTAGTGGAGTATGTCACATGATACTCAATAAAACTACATGTAGTTGAACCAATTTTGCTCTAAAACAGTGGCTTTACTCATTAGTAGTTTTGTCGTGTATTCCAAGTGTTGTAAAATGTGATTAACTTCCCACTTGTATCGGTAATAGACGCTTACCTAGTACTGTTAGATTGATACGTTTTATCAGGACTGGTTTTGTGTTGAGAGTACAACTATACATTCCACGATCACTGTAACGTACGTTACGGATATGTAAATTCCAGTCAGGAATTAGTGGACGTTCAATTGTCATCCGTATGTCATCCATTAATCTTCGATCTCCTTGAGATATAAGTATTTTATTAGGATTCATCCATGCAATCTGTAATTTTCAAAAAATACATTTGTAAGAGAGATTAATATATCAACGTGTGCCCGATTCATTTAATTAAATCACATTAAATATGTTATAAAATGTTGCACCCTAAAAAACTTAATCTTGACTGTAATAGAAGACTGAAATTATACAGTTAGACCGTCCTGAAATAATATCAATGTACACAAAACTAACACCAAGCTGAAAGCAAATGACATACAGTTCTTGTTACGTAATCAGATCAAATAAAACGCATCACCGTTGCGGTAATTATACCTTTAAGATTAAAAATTATTTTCCTACACAGCATTCATAGCAAAACTGTTTCTTCTTATTCTGTTGATTAGGTATTGTCCAAAATGTTACGTGATATAAATATCCATTATATATTTGGTTAACATTATGGTTTTTTCTCCAAAATTTCCGTATCTCATTACAATTATATATTGTTCTCCTCTCAAGCTTTCAAGTGCATAAACTAAAGTTTATTAAACACTTTACCGAATAGTTTTTCTTGTATTCTACTGCGCATGGCAAGCTTATAGTCTCTCCGGCTATGGCGGTTATATTCAACGGTCTGTCATCAAATCGTGGCTCTATATAGTCATCATGCTGTTGGCAACTGTACCCAATTATGGTCAGCAATACTTCAAACATATTTTTAAAAACAATACTAAGTATACTAAAAAATTCATACAGAGTACAGAATGAATGACTTGTAACAGCTATAATATGTCAAAATATAAACATTGCATGCATCAGTGTTAAGAAATATTGACTACCACTAGAAAAGCATGGCGAGTTAGGTCAGGAATAGAATCGAGCTTTAGCGCGGCTACCTGTTTTTTCGACAATTTGTAATAGCTCTTAAAGGTGGTTGAAAATGTTTACAAACAACATAATCCACTGTTTTCCGTAGCAAACCTTTCCGCATTGTCACATGACAATCCCAAGATAACAAGGCAAACCTGTGGGCCGTGGGTCGTGCCAATATCCTGTACAAAACATCATACTAATCATGTACGACATCGTTATGACCGCAAAAGTTATTTTGTTATTAATATTAAATTGCATCCAAGTGCCTAACAATACATAAACGGGCCACGGATAGTAAGCGGTTACTATAACAAGCTTGAATTATAAGCACGAGTTTACTGAAAAAGAAACAAATTGTTCAACATTCGCAGAACATATCATGTTTACATTTTACTCTACACGCGTTGATACTTTAAATAGTATAGCTGAATAGATCAGAAATATTAAAAATTAAATCTTCTAGTTGTGAAAAGCTTTTAGGTTTTTATGACAATAATTTGAAAATGTTATGGGAAACCATAATTCACTTTATGACAAAAATGTCCAGAATTACCGTTTACTCATGTCTCTCTATGTATTGTTGTCTTGTGATGTTTTTGAAGTTTTTCAAATACTTTTCATTTTGTGCATTTAATTGGTGGAGATTATGTTTCTAGTTCATTTTTAATATACGTCAAATAATGTTTGCCATTCACACTTTTACCGAACAGTAAGTTTTTTGTTAATGGAGGACATTAACTAACACTACCATTTTCACGCATTAGATTTAAATTCGTATGAATGATTTTTTATGTAGTTATAGTCAGTGTCAGCTCAAAAAGTCTTTTAAACATGTTAAATGCGTCTGTCAACGTCTGAAACAAACTTAAAATTTCAATTTAGTTGCCTTTACTTTTAGTGTGCAAACGGCTCAAAAATGGTGATTTAAAACTTTGTTTGAAAGCATTTATTTACTTAAAGTAATTCTAATTGAACATTGTAACTTATGCACAGATGTTTAAATAATTTCCAAACAGTGTTTTACTCTTTTTACGCATTTACAAATGATTTACTTTTGTAATGTTTTAGCGAAGGGTGGTATAAAGTGTTTATATGGTTTGATAGGTCATTAATTTTTGCAGAATATGCTACTTCTACAATTCACTAATGCATTGCCAGATCACATGAAGCTAATTGATGAGTTAAGAACTAAAACAAATACAGAAATATGTCGCCATTATTAGTTATCGTTCATGGCGTGTGAAATGTCGATGATCCTTTTTTGCAGGATATAATTAGCGAATCCGTTTGTTAGAAGCAATGCATTATAAAGCCTTAAAATAAACGTAAATTACCAACTTGGCATTAATGTAAAATTCTGTTCCAACGTTAAGAAATAACGACTAAATGTTTTTCAGATTAGTACAACATAGTTTTATGTTTTTAATACACAATACGGAAATAAAAATCATATAATTGTACATTTACAATAACAGCGCTCAATCAAAGGCTTAATTTACACTTTACTTTGAAAAAAAATTATGTAGTCCGTCTACAAACCTATTTAAAAAAGCTTAGTCTTTCTAAGCAAACTTTTATACATGTTCAGTAGTGGCAGTGAGTTTAGTTACAAAACATTTCAATGATACATTGTATCGAATTTCAATTTTGTTTATATTTCACAGATACTATGTACTGTGCGGGCTGAGTGTACTCGATTTCAATCCTAATTGACAAGTATGGTCAGTTTTCCTACAGCAGGTCGGGGGTTTTCCTCGGGTACTCCGGCTTCCTCCCCTTATAAAAACTGTACGCCATTATATACCTGAAAACGTGCATTCAAACAAACAAACAAACAAATCATATATTATGGTTTAGAGATATTCACTACAATACTTTAAATTACGTCCCTTATTAACTAGACATGTGACGTACGTTTTTCAATGCAAAAATGATTTAAAAAATCCACTTTTCAAGATATCATAATAATCATCGGTTGCTAGATTTATATTCTTCAAACTGCTATAAAAGAGACATCAGGAACACTTGTTCGTGTGTAGGTTTCAATCGATACTTGAGAAAATCTCTAAGAAAACAATTATCCTGTCAAAATCTCATTCAATAACTATTTGTTAAGAATCAATTATTCTTAGAGTTAACAATAATATTTTCGCTGTTATATGAATTCCTGCAAGCAACATAGAATCACTAACGTTAGAAAATCTGATTATCGCAAGTAAATTTCTTAATTAGCTGAAACGTTTCTTCGCCTTTTGCAATAAATAACATTTTGATATCAACAAAGAAACAGATAAATAACAATTTAATTGAAACTGAGAGGAAATATGTCACAATGCAATTATAAATAAAGTTTCCACTCTTCAAACAAAGAATAGTACACTACATCTAAATAGTCTATGTACTTTGTTTTCCGTACATAGAACCTTTCATATGTCATTCAGTGTTTTTTAATTTTTGTTTGACTTACAAACTAAATAAAGTTGCTCTTGTTAAACTGTTTACATGGTATTTATCGTAAATAAATACACAAACTGTCAAATTTTCATCTATATACATTAAATAAAGTTAAATGCTTACTTGTATTAATGTCTGACATAAAAAAGCATGGCATGGAAAACATCACTTCCCTAACCCAATACTAGTAGATCAGTCAAATTGGTGCCTTAAAAGGATAGCTATGATACCAAATTATGTTATTCATCTTTGCAATTGGGTGCCAATAAATATTGGTGTAAATTTTATCATGATTTATGTCTACTGAAAATTATAAATCCTTATAAACATCCCATTTTTCATATACATCGATGGCATTACTTTACAATATAAACGTTTTTTAATTACACATCGTTCACTTTTAAAAGCTAATTTTATTATATAAAGAAACGAAAAAAAAATCTGTCTTGAGCAGTGATAGCTAAGTCGATAGATAGTTTTTAAAATGTTATTAGTGACCACAAAAATTGAGATAAAATAAGCAAATTCTGCGTAATTTTTATTTAAATAATAGAAAAAATAGGCTATTTACCAAGTCATAGATATTATACAAATTCCCATTTAATTTACAGTAAATAAAGCATAAGTGTTAAAGAATTTCCATTATATATGAAATATTAATTTACAATTGCCATTGAATGGTTAATGATAACATATTAGAATTCTTTACAAAGACATCTTAGCTTAAGTTATGAACGCTTTGGAAATAAGTGTAACATTAATACAATGTGTCTTTATCTTAATAGGATCATAACATTTACGTTTTGTAATATGAACCATATAGTATGCCTGACTACCTTACAGTGTTTAAATTGAAAAAGGATAAAGTTGTATTCATATGTTGAAATAAAACAAAATAATGGTTTGAATCTTGTCATCAAAATATAGCAATATTTTATTCAGATGTAAAAACTTTACAAATAAAATAAGGTAACAAGCGGATCTCATTTAATTTGTTTTATTTGCTTATGTATATGTATGTGGCAGTTAAAAATAAAGACATATCTTTATCAATTGTGTATAAGAACTTATTAAAATACATTTACGAATTAACGTTTCTCAAACGTTTCCATTTAGTAAGTTATTTAATACACAATTCAACCTCAAAATACAGAATGCGTTGCTTGCATTATCAATAATATAATTCAATTAAGGAATATTTTAAATTTATGAACAGGTTGTATTATATAGCATTCTATGGGTACGTAACTCTTAAAATGAATGTTGTACGTGTAACAAACCTAAACCAGGTTATAGAGTACAACCTTGTCAGAAATTTTAAACGTTATATATACTTTAATTTTAACATTAGTACAATTTCAACGGTAAAACAACAATGACGTCATTAAATAATTTATCTTGAACGGCGTTAGAATACGTCATTTGACAGACGCAATTTTTTTCGCATAATCATGGTTTCACTATTTGAATATGCCAAAGCAAATTAAAATATTTAACATTATCTCGTATCATTGCATCCTGTAAACATAGGAATTTACATATATGATTTCTAACTGATATAAACGGTATTGTAAAGGACTGTCGAAGCTTTTAGCGATCCAAAAGATGTCGATTGAACATCAAATATAAAATGTCAGTTGGACCTCAAATATATGCAAAAAATAATATATAAGTCTAGAAGATTATGCAACGATACAAATGACGGTCAAAGTAAAGACAAAGACTGCAATGGCCTTAGTCATTGAGTGTCAATATAAAAAAACGCCGTAAACAAGTCATAAAATATTGATCTTGCATTTTCTCACTTTAACTGAAATTAAAAATTCTCTATATTCTTTTTTACGATCCGCTACCTGGGAATGAGCTTTCACTTGGCTTTGTTGAAATATTCCAATAAAATGTTAGCAAAATTTCCAAGGTGACAATTTATTACGCCAGACGTGCGTTTCGTCTATTTAAGACTCTCCTGAGCTACATTTGTTCCCAAATTTTACAATGTATCATTAGATTTATCTTTTCCCGTGTTTTTAGAAAAATTCCCATGCAGCGAAATAGTCTTGGTATATGTTTGAATATACGTGTCAAACATGTTGTGGCAACACCAGTATGAAACGTAATGCTTATTCGATGAGAAACTTAATCATCGCTAAAGAACTTTCAAAACCATGGCAAAAGTAGAATGAAAAAACTGCTGAACCCAGTTAAAAACGTTTTGCATGTTTAAAACATGAAATATGTAATTTTACGACTAACGATCGCTATTCCTTTCATTAAACGACGAAAGCATTTGTAAATTATGTAAGCGATAACCTTCATTAAATAATTAAACAGGAAACAAACCACACATTGCCAAAAGCACTGGTGCAAGATTGTCAGAAACACCATTAGTTAAAACATCAGAATTTTTACACGCAAACACGTCGAGAAACTGATATTATGGGATCAGAAAGACGACTTAAATGTGTTTGTAAATCAAATTAGCGAAAAATCGTTGTCAGTGTAACAGCAACGTTTTTCTTTGATAAAAAATCCCTCTTGTTTTTGAAAGGCGTTAGTAAAAGAAACCTTATGTCAAAAGGATAAAGTGTTAAATGTTTAAGAAGCTTTCCGTGCAAAAAAATGTTTTAACCTAAACACATTATATACCTTATCAGTCTTTTAAGCTGTTTTCAAAATAAATACAGAAATATTGTTGTACTAAGAAGCATCCTGTGATCTATGCTTGTGTATGAAGTCAATAATTTTGTACAGTTAACAAAATATAAATAGAATATGTACTTGGTAAACTATGCTGACATGTACTGAATATGGTGACTTCAGAATAACCATATCAGTTCAATAAATACAGTGTGCATATTTAATTCAAACGTTCGCTTAACAACATTGATCAAAAGACGTATTAAGGCAAACATGCTTACCTTTGACCTTCGTATTATTGGAATTCATACACTGGTAGACATAATATAAAGAATATACCCTTTCTGAACATTTGCCTTAATACAGCAGAACTATGCTACCCTTTGTGTTACCTCCGTATAAATTGAACAGTTGCAAATGAAAGTCAGCTAATACTGGCTCAAACAAATCATCGTGTTCAACGTTGATATATATGTTGTACAATAGCAACTCCATAGCGCTTTAAGTTTGCTAACTTTGTTTGGTTACCGGGTCATTTCATACTACATTTACCGTACATTTTCTTATTGACTTCCTGTTTGTGACTTTTTTCCCGTGCAGTTTATCTTAAATATTTCTTACTACACGGGCAATAAATCACTAATGTCATATAAGGTAGGTTTACATTTGATGTATAAGCTACTGGAAACGCTTTAATATTTGTCGCAGATTTACATGCAATTCGATAGTAACTATTAGAAAATTTATTTTCAAGGCTGTAAACAAGTAAAATAACAGTATGTATCAGTACAAAAGCGCGCACCTATTATAATTCTAAAAAAATGACACCATTGCCTTTGCTATGTCTTACTTTTTATAATATATGCATTGTAAGTTTTTGATACAAGCTTTTGTAGCACAAATACGCTCTGTGTTAAAATTTTACCTTTTAATATAATAGAAGTTGATGAAACCTAGTATTTTTAAACAAACTAAATGCAATATGCTATAAGTTATAAATACAGTTGTACTTAACACCAGTCCATAAACTATTAACATCTTCTGTAAATTTTAACGATACATGCTTATTCTATTAGTAGTAAACAGTTTGAGCAATACTGCATCGCATAAAAAAGTATTGCTAAAGGAATAATTTCAATTTAAAAACTAGTGCACAATAAATATAATATATTTAAGTGTTGTTAAATTTAATGCTGAAAAACTGAAACTCAAATACATACCTGTGCAAATTAGCAGTCGATATGTGGACAACATCAGAGGCATCGTTTGAAGCTAAATAATGCACAAAAATGAGTTCCACTTATATCCCAAATCCATTAATTCTAATACGTTTATTCAAAATTAAAATGTTGATCCCGCGCCTTTAAATTTTAGAACGGTTTACTTAAATTTAATATAAATCGGCTGCACGTGTTTCTTCATTCTGAAAGAAAAAAATGTGATATGTCTTATTAAGCATTGTCAATCATTTGTAATCGATCTAGTTTGGTTGTAATAAAACAGATGTATATATATTCTGCAGTGTGGGGGATACGATAAAGTGGTTATAAACCCGTTATATAATTGGTGAAGCATGTAAGCTGTCTATGCATGCATTAATTAAACCAGCAACTTCAATTAATATTATTTGCATTGTAAATGGTATTATATATTTAACCTTCCCTTGGCGATTATTATAAAAGCTGCATGCAAACTTATTTGTTCAAGGTGAATTCTGATATACATGAATATACGCAATATCGAATTGTGACATAGTGTTTAAATTGTTTATATACATTGAATTGCATTGTTTTTATGAATAAAAAATGTAATTTACTAGCCGCTTATTTTATATTATGTCAGCATGAGGATAGAACATATGCATTTTACAAGAAGAAAAATCTATTTGCATGAATTTAAGGGTTTTAATCAGTTATCGAACATGCTAGGAATCCACCAAGGTATATAAACATACATGTTGGCAGGTATCAAACTATATTCTGTTGGTACATTGAAAACACGAACATATGGATAGTAATTAGTTTTTCATGCTGCACAAACAGCATGTCACGTGTTTCAAACCTTGTATAATCACAGCAGATTAACTAGTATCAGTTTCAGTTTTATATATCTTTTTTATGTATCGTATCTTCTATTTTATGTTCTGCTTAAGTGCATGACGAATTAAAAAGATAAAGTGTGTCGGTGTTTTATTTATTGCAGGAAGTGTCAGATTGTTTCTTTTAGAGATGAAACTAATTTTTCAAAAATAATCATCAATTATTTTGGAATATACGGGCATAAAAGTAGACAAATAAAAAATAAAAGTAAAGATAAATAGAGTTGAAACTGTATTGGAAAGCTTCAGCGCATAGCTTATCAACATATAATAATGCTGCAATCATGCTACAAAAAGACAGAGAATCAATATTTGGTGCATAAATTAGGTGTTATTTTGATAGTGTATCTTATTGCTAATGTCATAATGAATATAACGGAATAAAAAATGTATCTGTGAGCTAATGTTAACCGGCCAAAAGGTATTCGGTAAACAGGAAGTAGATGAACAAGGAGCATGAAATCGCTACACACCATATGGTACTATAGAATAAAGCAATATTCAAAATATGTCCGCCAAATCAAAAATATCCAAAGGACCTAAAGAGCTACGCAGCTTGTGTTCTACCACCAAACCAAAACAAAATTCCCACTTAAAGTAATGCAAGTAATTTGTGACTTAATTCGATTTTTCAGTATTGCCTGTATAAGATTCAAAGAGAACTCTGATTAATTACTTAACAATAAACTTTATAAATATTTTTCTCAAGCATCAACAATTTGTTATCTTTCCCGCTGTACGGTTATAACCCCCAAAATATAGGCAAATTTAAACCGCCTTGTGACAATAACAAACAATTACAGATAATAATTCGAAATTATTTCTTCTCAAAATAATTTAAACAGTATTTCTAAATTTCAAATGAAGAGTCTTCAAAACAAATGTATAGTATTTGCTTCGCCATTCTACACGCTTGATGACACTGATATAAGCACCAAACCAAGTACAGGCTGCATGTTATTTCTTTTGATCCGGGTTGGTCATGTCTAGGAATTTCCCTTAATAAAGTGGAAGCACGATAAATCTTTTATATAAAATTTTGCTATATTGCTGCATGGTAACATTTGGCTGTTGTGTGCGAAAATGTTTGGCGAAGTTTTCGTTTACTTCAAACCCTTTCTGCAAAGTGCGACTATCTTGGGATTTCCCTGCTAACCATGTTCGTTAGTGCATTTTAAATATGATTGTCATCGCAATATCAATGAATGCAAACGTGACAACATTGATTTAAATGTGCGTCCCGTCCCGACTGTCTCGTATTTTGAGAAATAGTTTTATAGGTCAGACTACTGCTGCGATCTATTCACACGGTCCATGAAAATGTATAATACATGTAATACATTGTTTCTATAGTTCAGTAAATGCTACAGGTACGCTTTATAGGCGCTACATTAAGTACGTATTTCACAAACTGTACAAGAAATTAGGTAATTAATTAGTCAAAGCAATAGTTTATCATGTTTATTGGAGTGCTCACTAAACTAGAAAATGAAAACGTTTTCACAATTTTAAAAATTATTTCTCTTATTTAATATTAAATGACTATGAAGAAACTTCAGACAATGTAGGAGGATTAAAGCTACTTTCACAAGATTACAAATGTTGACTTAATCTACAATTAATATTGTTTGGGTTTAGGTGTAAGTAAAATTTATTTTATCTCTCACAACTACAAAGGCATTAAAGCAACCCTGAGAGGTTTGGTACCAGATTTAATCAACGCCTAGGAACACCACAACTAATCTCTTGCTTTTTAAAAGCTACTATAATAACTATAAAGAGTTGCTTATAAAATTGATGGGTCGGCAATACATTTGGAATCTACAATTAAAATATGACAATATATGTTTAGAAGAATGCTTTATACGTTAATTCCCAAGTGTGTTTTTAGATGACGATATCTGAAACATTTGATTTTTACAAAACAATAGTTTTGAATACATAAGATTTTAATCAAAGTTAAATGTGAGAATTATAAGTGTATTGGAAGATTCCAGATTTCTGCTCGTTGTCAAAACAGACAAAATATGAAAATCAGCTAGAGTGCGGAAATATGCGAAAAAAAAACAGATATGACAGTAAATACGTGAAAGTAAAAGAAATACACATTATTAACTTACATAAAACGAAACATGTATACTAAACGTCACACCCCACCCCGAAACATGTATACTAAACGTCACACCCCACCCCGTGGCCTTCAGTTATTTGCTTGTATTTTTTTTATTCCATTATAATCCTTTTTAATACGAATCAAACCCATAGAAAATGTTTCCACGATAATATGTCCATGTGTCATTCTATGCCACTGTTGTTTACTTGTCACAAATAGTCCATGACTGTATTTGTTTCTAACAGATCGTGTGCAGTCATTATCATATTTGTGGAATGAATTTCTGTTGCATGGCATTAAAAATTAATCCAATTTTCCTTTTTTTCTCCTTTTGCTTTTGCGATTGCTTGAGTTTTATATTTTCAATGGTTTTGGCATAACTGTAGAATAAGAATATTTTTTTCCAGTCAATGTAAAAAAAATAATTCTTAAACTTTTATGTTAAATTTCTAGATAAGCTTCGTGTAAACCTACACTTTTTCCTTATTGATATGAATTCTGGTATGTGTAATGCATCATATATGAAATTTCCAATGAACTGATTGTGATAACTAGGAATGCAAATTAACATATATACACTTATAATTAACCATAAAAAGTTTGGCTCATAAATACTTGGGAAAATAAATAGCATGGCTGATTCTGGTTATATATATATAAAAAATTTAGCTTATCAATACAATTATGTAGATTGAATAATGGAAGTGTGTTTCATTAATAGCAGTACTTACATGTATTGTTTATAGGAGAGGATCCTTATAGGCTTTGCCTGTTATCCAATCCTTTTGTTTATTCAATAAAAGGATTTAATAATAATAATATATAAAATTTCATGTCAAGAAAGATTTTTAAAATAAGTTATTTAGAAGTCTCGCCAATTGCACAGGCCATCCAATAGGATAATGGCCTCTGATGTTGTTTGCAAATATGCGTCTGCAACGACATTGCCTGAAAGGTTTCGAAGAGACAACAATCGACTTCTTTTTAAAACAAGGTCAAAATTAACTTTGTAAAATAGCCATATCAAATTACAAAGAAAAACAAATTTCAAACCCTGATTAACTGTGGAAAATTTTAATTTTAGCATAAGCTTGACCAAATGCGGTAGGCAGTTTTTATTTGTCACGCAAAAAACTATTCAGATTCAGAAGGCTAACCTTTTTTATACGCTTTATAATTTACAAGTATACTATTTATAGTATTTTAAACTGAATGCACTTTATAAGTTAGTCGGGGCATACTATTTACCACGTGGTCTGTCCTTCACTGAGATTTGCGGGTTCGATTCTCACTACAGGCAGAGTGTACTCGACTCAAATCTTAATTGACAAGGATTGCCAGTTTTCCTACCGCTGGTCGGGGTTTTCTCTGGGTACTATGGCTTCCTCCCCCAATAAAAACTGGACGTCATGATATAGATGAAAAATTGCTGAAAGTGGCGTTAAATCACCATCAAACAAACAATATAAGTTAGCTTAATTGTGAATACTAAGTCAATGCCGAAGTGGATCAAGAAACAAAAGAATAGTCGAGTTTGCACAAGGTACATTAAATAATTGTTTTCTTATGTTTGGGTATTTTTATTTAATCTTAAAAGCAACAGATTAAACTAATAAAAATGAAATAAAAAGGAAATGATTTATATGTTTATAATAATAGGTCTATACATTTTTAAAGATTATATATAAGTAACATTTTAAGCAGGTTTGTTTAATGTCAAGTTTCAACACATTTTATATTTATATTTTGTCAAAATCTGAAAAAATATGAATTGATACAACCCGTGTGATACAAGATGTACTTTTGTCGGAACTACCTTTTGACGTCACAATGAATGGTATAACCAAAGATTCGGTGAATGACTCTCATTCTGTGAATGACGTATTAATACATGTGACGTTAGAGGACTATATTTAATAAAGAAATGCTCAATGAACGTTAAATTTAAAAATATTAAACATTCAGTTTTGTTCTACCTTTTTTATACTTCTTAATTTTAGATAAACTTATTACATAAATTTAAGTGTAGGTACAACTGCCTGTATGACTTGGTGCAATTTTTTCATTGACGCAAGCTTAACTTCAAATATAACACCAGGTCAGGACCTCCGATATAAGCATTTCAATTGGTTGATAATATGACGCCATTTAATATCATATGCACATGTCAATCATTTTTTAAAGTTGGGAATACATTTTCTTGATAAAATTTACATATAAATTACATTTAACCTTACGTTAAAATTATTAAATCTTAATGTAAACTCAACTGAGAAATGTAAACATTGAACGTCATAAAGAGAATGACGTCATAATACGTTCGGTCTACTTGAACTTAACTATGATACAAAATGGTTAGTCTAGAGAATACCCGAACGTCAAATTTCAACGCTGTCACCGTTGAAATCCAATTTGATGCTCCTGACCTGACGTTATATCCGAAGGCCGCTTAGCCTAATGAGGATATCATCGTCAGGGTACCAGAATACCTGTAAGACGTCTTGACAGTTCCATTCCGCATCACAACTCGACGCTGTGCGTCTCGTAGTGACAAGAACAAGTAACTAAAGTTTGTAAGGCGTTAAGTACAGAAACAAAATAAGAAAAAAAATTACTGTCAATAATTTTACATTTGACCTATTGATACTTTGGATGGCTTTTTTGTACGCAATTAAATTATGAACAGACAATTTGAGATCCATAAAAAACATTTAATTCGTGTAAAGTAATTATACATTTACTAAAACCAGAAAAGTCTTAATTAGAAAAAACGGCACAACTTTATGCAAAATGCATTAAAACCATACAACAGTTCAGATACATAAACATATTGATATTTAATATTTTTATCAAAGTTTGACTTTTTTCTTAATAATTTTCTCCAGTGTTTAAGTCATCAGTATCTTTTTTTCAACCTTTAGAATAAATTGCTGTATTATCAGAAATATTGGAAAATTCTAATGAATAAACCCGTATGAACAAAATGGACCTAACATTGACATTTACGTCTAATATTTCAGTTGATCATTTTATGGATAACATCTCATTATCAACTCACGACTAAATATTTCCGCAAAACAAATAATTTCATGTGGTGTTAACATACATGTTTAATTGAGTGTAGCTCCTCGTAGTCTGGCAATATGAATACAAGTATTATTATTGTCAGAGTGACATTCTTCCAAAAATTTACAGAATTAAATATCTGCTTACTTTTTCCTGACTAAAAGCAGGCAAATGTAAGTTATAATAAATAATAATGATAATATTAGCCGTCCAGTCAAACTAAGAAGCTAACAACTAACCTGACACCTCTCGGAAGTTATTTATCACAATAAGTTAGTTGTCTTTAAAACATTTGGGTGACGCGTCATCGTATTCTAGAAAGTGGTTTTCAGACCTTTGCTTTGTTATATTTACCGTTGTTCTTCTACCGAATGTTCTGAAATGACAACAAATCCGATTATAATTCTACAATAGACCACAGCAGGATCCAATCACCAAGTACTATTTATGTCACTTCCCATTAGATGGTATCGATGTTCAGTGAATTTTCTGCAGTATCGATACATGTAACACATAACAAAAATTGACGATACACAAACAATGGTACATACATGTAACACACAGTTAAGGGTATTCTAATAATTCAGTGCAAAACATACAAAAACCACAAATTTGACGTAATTAATTGATGACTAACTCATACCGGATAAGGCGGTTAATAACGTTTTACATATTTAAAGTAAATTTCAAATGAAATTAACAGAAAGTCTCAATATCTTGTATTTGGTAGCAAAACCTAAAATTAAAATGAAAAAACGACGATGTTTTATAATTTTACTTATATCCATCAGGGATAACTTAAAAATAGTAGAATATTAAAATAAATCCTTATTAAAACCTTTTGATTATTTATCATTCTTATAACTAGTGGGTAGTCGGGGAGTTACATGGTGTATTCTATATTTCGTAGTTTTAAAAATACCATTGGTACTGGCAACATAGACTGAATTGTGTGTAATATATATGCTGAAATTTTCAAATCATGCTGATTCAATTTAATTTAAGCTGCTTAGATATAAATATACCATGCAATTCTTTAATTTTGACAAAAATTCAAACAAGTTGTCTATATTTTGAAGTAATTTACACTCACCTTTAAAAGATCGAACTTATAAATAAAACTCCTCTTTTATCAAATTAATCAAAACAAAACTAAAAAAAGATATCACTTTCAGAAATAGACTTTTCCGACGTGTTTTATTACTATAATTACACGATAATGTGTTTCATATTGAAACTGACATTTTCCAGTTTACATGATAGCTCTAAATATCATACGTGATCTTCTGAATTAAATGAAACACATCAAAGGTCAAGTAATGGCGGATAATACAGAAATGACTCCCAAAGAGCACCGATCGTCATAAAACATTTATCAGTCATTTGTTCACACATTTTATGAAGCTATATGTTTTTATTCAATAAAACATCATTTTGTAATCAGACACGATCTACACCAAATGGAAATGTCATAAATATAACAAAAAGTTGTATTAATAACTTTAAGAGGGTTTAATTCAAGGTAAACATATTTTATCTGAGTATTGCTCGTTGACGTTATACAACAATCATTCAACTAATCAACATCCTTCATTGCAATGGTACTTTATAGTATGTAGGCACAACGACGGAAATTCCGAGTGGGGGCCTAGGTGGATAAGTAGTTAAGGTAGTTAGTCACCCATTATTGATCACTTGCCTTTCAACACTTAGGTTGAGGTTTCGAATCTCCGATCTTAGTTAACATTTTCCTACTGAATTTCTGGGGTATTCTGAACTCCTACCTCAATAAAACTGACTGCCAGCATATAGCTGAAAAATTGCTTAAAGTCCCATTAAATACCATTCAAATTAGTGTAACAAGATCGGTTTTTTACAGACTATTATATAAGAAGAGAGCAGAGCATCGCTATTGTACAAGAAATAATCTGCATTAAATTAGGCATATTCCATAAGAAGATTAAATTTTGAAAGAATAGAGATTTATTGTGTAATCGCATATATGCATAGCTCTGTAGTTAATGTCGACGTATTATATATTTGAAATCAACAACTTTTTTTTTCGAAATATTCAGCGTTGTCGAATGTGGCGGTTTTTTTTATTCGTTTCGATAGAGCGATTTTCAATAGAAAGGCAGCCATTGTTATTTCTTAAGGAATCTAATATTTTTTTTACAAAAGTTTGTCTGTTTTCGTGACGCTCAATGGTATTCGGACAAACCGCGAGACTTTTTTCGCCTTCACTCCAGACGACATTACCCGAAGGATTTCGAATAGACAACAATCGATTGTTTCTAACGAACACCATTTAGGTAAAAATTTACTATAAAAATCGCCCTATCAAAATGAAAACACACCTCATTTGACAACGCTGAATATTTTGAGGAAATAATTGTTGATTTCAAAATATCATTTTTGAGAACTGCGTAATGTGCTTAAGCTCGACCATATCCGGTAAGCAGTTTTTATTTGTGAGGCGAAAAACCTCCAGCAAATTACACCGACATTGACTATAATGACTTTTTCAATATGCAAATTATGAATTTTACCAATTATAATAAAATGGTCAATCTAAGCATTGATTTGTACAGGCAAGTTTTCAACTTTAAACTTTCGGTTGTGCTCGAAATATCGTCATCGGCCGTCTCCAGACCAGATTATCCCAAAGTGAGATTGCACGAACTGAAAACGTAAACCATAGCACAACTGGCTCTACCAATGACCACCCGAGAAGTGGGCGACCTCGAATAACGACTCCTGGTCAAGACCGCTCCATCCTGGTCTTTTACTTACATAATCGAACTGTTGCGCAACAGCCAGTGCAGTCAGAATACCTGGAGTATGGTTCAGCAACGAGCCCCGTTTTCTGCTACAGAAACGTAATATAAGAATCCGTGTATACCGTCGAAGGAATGAACGTTTCTCCTCCCCCTGTGTCCAGAAAGTGAATTGCTTCAATGGAGGAAGCGTCATGATGTGGGCGGCAATGAATGTAAAAAAATAACTCGTACATGTCTCAGATAATTTAATGGTTAAAAGGTACAGACTATATTCTCCAACTTCCCTTCACGCACGTTATTGAACGAAAAAGAGGAGTTGTACCATTATGGTAATGCTAGGTCATGCACAGCTTCGCCTAGCGACATCTATCGGAATTAATAAGAAAACTTAAACTCCGACTATATGAATTACATCATTTTTAGCCAATCAAAAGAAAGGTATTATGCAAGTTTTGTAAGATGTAATGTCTGCGCCCAGTGACTTTAAACCAAAATCAGAAGGATGCCATCGAAGCTTTAATGGAGGGAAAAGATGTTTTCGTAGGGACAAGAACGGGTAGTGGAAAATCTCTGACCTACGAATGTATTCCGGTAACACGCTGCCATGTTTAAGTTTTTCAATCGCACATGTTATCAATGCGTGATCAGTAATATCGAGCGTTCTGATTGGACGCAGCTAGACTCAGCTGGAACCAATAAATGCCGGTAGCGGACAGACCAAAAAATCCGGCTCAATCTGCCAAGGGTGAAGATATGAGTATCGGATCGTAACCCTTGGCTAGCGAAGATGGGTCATGCATAGAGCGCTTAACAAGGGACTACTTAAAGCCGAACATAATTAATGTGCCCATGGCCTTCCAAATCGCCGGTTTATTTCTGTTGAACACTTGTGGGACAGCTGGATAAACGTATGTTACAGCGTCAACATCCGCCTCAAATCCTCAGCTGTGACAAATGTTACAACAGGAATAGCGAACAGTTTCATGTAATATCACAAGAACATTGGATGACTCTGTGCCAAGTAGAGCAGTGTTGGCAGCTCGAGGTAGATATATACGATACTATAACTTAAACCTGACCGAAGTATTCTTAACTGCGATAAATTGAATTTTATTAACAACTCTCTAAGGGATGGCCTCTAATTTTATTAAATTAAAAACATTTTAGTGAATATCTTTATTTGTTTTTGTAAAATCTTTATCCTAAGTGCATCTACTAAAGTCTTAAAATTCAATTATGGGTTTCTTTTTTGCAAATAATATTAAGAAACGACGAAAAACCATGTGAGCAATATCTAATTAACACCACAATTAGAAATAACAGGACTATATGAGAGTTTGCGCATTTAACGAGAATTGGTATAAGCCATAAACGATAATTTCAGTATAAGACTCATTTTTTTATCTTTAAGCTCAATGGACTTTCGGTATGTAAGAGCGTATAGGTTCGTGGGAATTGAGGATCTGTCTGAAAGAAGAAAGGAAGGAGAGCATGTTAAAATAAAAATAAAGATTTGTGTACATGTATAGAATTAAAACACTGACATTTCTAGTTAAACCGTTTTGTAATGGTGATTTTATATGATAAATTTAAAATTTAAAGACGGGCGATGTGTATTAATGCACATGTGCAGTTATTACGTTTTAAGCCCATTCAAATTCTGCAATTGTTATATATAATTGTGTAGCATCTGTTGACAATTTACATGTCTCCAATCGACATTACAAATACTTCAAACAAAACAATTTCATTCTTTCATGATTAAAGTATTTTATATTCAACTTTACGACATTGCTATCATCCCCAAAGACATAAAACTGGAATAATTTATATCCTGTATTGATAATCATGTGTAATATTCAAATATCATACCACATAACGACGTTGTGTAGATTTTTCGGGTTAACGTCAATTTTCTATACACACGGGAATCCATAACTTTGGCAACATTGCGCATAATTTAGTATTAGTCAACCCAAGTGTCGCATAGGTCTTGAGGAGAGATAAAGTTTACAGAATAGGGTTACGAACTATATCCATTGATTTAAAATCTGTATGTTCGAATATAAAGTTTGCCTCGTTGAGTTTCCCAGTCAATGTAATTTTGCTCTTCATTTGAAACACGATTGCAGATAACATTAAGTACAAAGAAATTAGATATGAATGATTGAAAGGAAATGCGAAATGATTTTGGTGTAATAAGATGACGGATCGCCTAATATGATTTTAATGTGGCGATTTCAATGTATCAATGTAGCGCAAGTGTTCAGATTACTCATCAAATGTCAACGCCAATGTACTCTACCATTTTTTCTATTGCGATGCCTGTACTGTGAAGTCTTTAAACTGGCTCTGGTCGAAATATAAATTAGCAAATACAGATTTGTGTAAATGTATAGATTAAACCCATTCAAATTCTGCCCTTGTTATATATAATTGTCAACGCCAATGTACTCTACCATTTTTTCTATTGCGATGCCTGTACTGTGAAGTCTTTAAACTGGCTCTGGTCGAAATACAAATTAGCAAAACAAATTTTTTTATTGAGAAATTCCACTGCATATCTAGAAAACGAACCTGAGGTCGGCAACAAACTTTATAATTTTTTACAAATAATATTAAATATGCACATGTTATTGCCTTACAATACACTTAAAACCTCGTAGTAAGTAATTTGTATGTAAAAAATATGTTAAATTTTTCTATCTACTTGTCATAAAATAACACAAGCATTGTTTTATGCTCATTGAGAATTCCCACAAAGTCAACCCCGTTCAAAATACTTAAAAAAAACCAGTGATAAGTATATACCAAGTATTATACCCATGTAATTAATAATAATAATAATAATAATAATAATAATAATAATAATAATAATAATAATAATAATAATAATAATAATAATAATAATAAATAATAATAATAATAATCATCATCTATAAAAATAATAAAACATTTTTTCGTCACAATATTTGCAGTAAGGTATACATTGTGGAATTTAACATTGTAGATTTTAAGTATAGGGCCGTCGAATTTACCGTTTTATTTAGATAAATGAATAATTCCTCCTTTGATGACAAAGATGTCTGAATATGTATCAAGATATTCTAAATTAAACCAGGGGTATTTCTTATTTTAACAATGTTACTTATAAAAATTTTAATTTTATATGAATGAAAATAACGAACACTTGGTGTAATATTGGTCTGTAAGGCACAATGACAATAAATTTTTATTTTTTTTTAAGTTTAATCAGTTGTATTTAATAGTAATTGCAATGTTTTAGGACTAAATATCAGGTACTGTAGTTCATATTGCAATTTCCCAAATCGTACACGGTGATTATTTCTTGTTTTTTTAATTTGGGTATTAGTCTTTTCGTACTACGGCAACTGCATAAAATTTCGGTAATTGTTAACCCAATTACACATATAACATGTTTGCTTCACGTCAAATGTATTCAGAACAAGAACTTGCATATTAGATTTGGAACAAAACTGCACAGACTAGCATCTGTTATCCATCTGACAACTGAAACTAACTTTATTTGAGACGTCGTTTTGTAAACTTTACAAAACCTAATTATTAGACTTTAAACGTAGTGTGCCGTTCATGTTTTTGAGTCGTAACATAGTATTTTTGTACGCCCGTCGAAGACAGGTCGTATTATGGGAACACCCATGGCGGGTGGGCGGGCATTGTCCATTGCGATATCCGCTCTTTAACTCAAACAGCTGTTGTCTGATCTTCATGAAACTTGGGGAAAATGTTTAAAGGCATAATATCTGAGCCAAGTTCGATAATCAGCCAAATCATTTCAGCCACTTCAGAGTAATGGTCCTTTATTCATTAAAAAATTGCAAATTCGCCCTGCCCGCTCTTTAACTCAAACAGTTGTCTGATTCTTCATGAAACTTGGGGAAATTGCTTATGTGCATGCATAATATTTCGGCCAAGATTGACTACCAGTCAAACTGCTTAAGTCACTTAGGAGTTATGACCCTTTATTTACAAAAAGGCAAATTTTTGACGGGCGTATTTTGTAGCACTTAGGCACTTGTGAGAATATATTGGTTGTCTTTAAAAATTTACTTAATGTTAAGTTTTACAGAAAATGTTGTAATAGTCAGCTATAAAAAATCATTAAGTACAGGTTAACCTTAAATTTTAGTGCCAGCCTAAACTGCACTTTAAACATAATTATAACGTTTCTTTGTTTAATATGTAATTGGCAAGACTTAGCTAAAGAAGTCTTGATTTTGTAGTCGTTGAAATTTGCACTCACATTTACAAACTTTAACATGTTAAATTATTGATGAAAGATTTTGCAATATTCTTCATAAAAATTAATAATTGTCAATTGAAAAAGTCTTTATAAATCTGAAGAATGAATCGTTCTTTATGTTTGCAATACAAACTCATTCAACGTGGATCACTGCATTTATAATGGTCGGAAGAAAACAAACAGTAATTGAAGTCAAAGAAAAATTTATTTCAACCCATATGATTTGGTAATCCTCTGGTTCCTGGTATCAATTAATTGTTCCACATAAATAAACATATAGTTATTTTGTTTGTTATAAATCAAGATATATATGATCTCTAGCACCTGTAAATGGAATCATCTTAGGACTATTGTAACATCTGGTTGTCATAGAGATTAAATAAGAGTAGACAAATTGCAAGCTAACCTATGGATTAGACAAAAAACACAAACTATCGGACAGATGAAATAATAAGCAGACAAATCTCAAAGAAGAAAACACTAATTCAAATAAAACCGGGAGTTTAAAATCAGGTGCTCCAGACGTGGAAAACGACAATTGTGTTTTCTTTTGGTCATATATGTAGGCAATTGTTTTGGAATTAGCTGTTTGGCAGCGGAGATCCTGTATGAAGAACATGTCTTTTCATTTATTCTATCCCTTATTCTTTCGCTATTCTCGGAGAATATTAAAGAACAAATAAAACTAATGCTGATTGTGTTGGGATGCCACAGAATGTCTCGCAAACGAACCCCCATTGCCACTACAATGTTCATCATGTTGAATACCCCCCAAATACAAAATTTTACCAGAATAATGCAATGTCT
Source organism: Limnoperna fortunei (assembly GCA_944474755.1). Lineage (NCBI taxonomy): Eukaryota > Metazoa > Mollusca > Bivalvia > Mytilida > Modiolidae > Limnoperna > Limnoperna fortunei. Next base: position 15,835,979 of record OX104116.1, on the reverse strand, counting down.
TATATAATGACCCCGTTTGCATGGAAACGGCAGCCATTTAGAAAATTCCGAAAATGGATTGCACAACTTCAGGTCACCCTTTACATGAAACTGTGCTGACAAGACTGAGAAACAAAAAAGAAAAAGAAAAAAAAAGAAAAAAAAAGAATGATAATAAGAAACCGGACAAAAACAAAATGTCTCTCAAAACTTCGTTTGGGACACATACAAATAAATAATACACGTACAAACATGAGGAAGGTAATACAAATGAAATCCTAAATGAAGGTAATAATAAAATACCGAACACCGATGAAACTCCAGAACCAAAAACCAAAGGTATAGTAACTAATTCTTAAAACAGGATAGTTAAAGTATGACATATACAGCGTTATCATATTTTAAAAAATCCGAAGTAATTATAACGAGTTTTCTCCATGATTAAGTCCATTAATTATCATAATGACTCGTTCTCCGTGTATAATTTAAATATTCAACAGGTCATAGGTGATGTTTTTAGGCTTTTTGTGTTCGTGTAAGTTTCTATGTGTTGTAATTATATCGTATAAGTATAAACATGCTAACATCGATTATTTCGTCCTCCGAAATCTTTATTTGACATTTCGGTTATCGACACAATCAGATGAATTCAGTGTTGTGACCTAGGTGGCCAAATGTTTAAGGTAATTGCACGCAGATCCGACAAGCGTGCCTGGTGTATTCCCCACCATTGTTTTCAAATAGAGAGAGAGACAGAGAGGATAAATGGATGAAATAAATTAGTAAAATCAAAGAATGGGTAATAGGTCAATTGGATCTTATCAATTTTAAAACATTTGTTTATTTCTGTGAAGTTTTCAGAAGACAACTTTATAACATATATTTATTACACGATTTTCATTCACATTTTCAATTATCTTTGTTGTTCCTATAAGATTAAACACAAAATACGAAATCTGTTGTTAAAACATATCTTTTCATGTGTCTAATCCGTGAGCTTCCGAGTTAGTTGTTTAAAAAGAAAAAAATTGAAGAATGTGTCCATGGGACACGGATGCCCCCGCTAAAGGAAGTCCCAAACATGAAGTAGTTGTCCAACAGGTCTGAAAGTCGCTTATGATGTACAACTTGTGATACTTAACCACCCTGCCAAATTTCAAATTGTTCTAATGTACGGTTTCTGAGTAAAGCTTGACGGAAATTTTCATACTCGTGTTAACACATTTTCAAATCGGCCCAGTCGAAAACAGGAAGTAGTTGTCCGACAGGTCTGAAAGTCGCCTAGGACGTACAACTTGTGATACTGAACTAACCTGCCAAATTTCAAATTGTTCTTGTGTATGGTTTCTGAGAAAATCTTGACGGAAATTTTCATACTCGTGTTAACACATTTTCATATCGGCCCAGTCGAAAACAGGAAGTAGTTGTCCGACAGGTCTGAAAGTCGCTTAGGTCGTACAACTTGTGATACTGAACTACCCTGCCAAATTTCAAATTGTTCTTGTCTACGGTTTCTGAGAAAAGCTTGACGGAAATTTTCATACTCATGTTAACACATTTTCATATCGGCCCAGTCGCAAACAGGAAGTAGTTGTCCGATAGGTCTGAAAGTCGCTTAGGCGTACAACATGTGATACTTAACCACCCTGCCAAATTTCAAATTGTTCTTGTGTACGGTTTCTGAGAAAAGCTTGACGAAATTTTCATACTCGTGTTAACATATTTTCATATCGGCCCAGTCGCAACAGGAAGTAGTTGTCCGACAGGTCTGAAAGTTGCTAAGGACGTACAACTTGTGATACTGAACCACCCTGCCAAATTTCAAATTGTTCTGATGTACAGTTTTTGAGAAAATCTTGACAGAAATTTTCATACTCATGTTAACACATTTTCATATCGACCCAGTCCCAAACAGGTTGTAGTTGTCCGACAGGTCTGAAAGTCGCTTAGGACGTACAACTTGTGATACTGAACCACCCTGCCAAATTTCATATTGTTCTGATGTACGGTTTCTGAGAAAAGCTTGACGGAAATTCGTACGGACGTACAGACGGACGGACATGAGTAAAACTTAATGCCCCCCGACATGTCGTCGCGGGGGCATAAAAATATAATTGGACTTCTATATTATTAAATAAAATTTGAATGAGCAATGTAATATTTATAAATTAATATATGGGCTGATCTATATCAGTATCATCACGAGACACCCCCCATATCAGCGTGAGACGGAGTCGAGAGCCTATATGTGTCGAGGGATGAAACCCCTGGTTGGTCATTCCGATCATAAATAATATGCAATTTGATAAAATGTTAAAATCCATTTTTGGTTACTTGGTAAATAAAATATAATATTACAGCTCAATATAAATTCATGGGCATTTAAAAGTATTTCACAATTTTGTTTTCAAGTCCAAGAGCTGATATAAATAAGATAATGGGTATGTTATCATAATGTGCTATACCCTAAACACGTTGCAACATGTGGTAATCTTTGGTTTCTCCTTTAATTTTGTATCGCTTTCATACATCCGATATTTGATGCCGTGTGTGTTTCAATCAATACTTGGGAGAATCATCTCTGATATCATTGTTTCGTCAATTTCTCATTAACAAAAGACTTTGTTTAGGATCAATTAATTCCAGTGTTAAAATAATATTTTATAATATAATAATAGTTATTATACAAATTCAGTAGCTCTATACGGGGACGTTAATGTGTGAAATCATTTACATTGACATAGGGTAAAATTAGGTCATCAGACATCAACGATTAGATTTAACATCCTGGACCTAGTCAGGTATTTGTAGACAATTAAAATATGTAGCGTTAAAAAACTCCAGCCAAAGTTTTAACATGACTTCTCGAGGTTCAATATCCAGCTTAGTTTAAGCTATATACGCTAAACAATACGATCTTAAACGAAATTACATCCTGGTTATCTCAAGTGTTAATGAGAAGGATTAGTGACAGAAAAGGAGAGCAAGGGATGATGTCGCATCATTCATACCGATCTCCGTGTGATTTTGTACCTGCAGTTCCAGCATTAAATTTATAGTCTAGCTATCCGTCCGATGGACGTGGTTATGTATTTGTACATTCAAATAATAGGCGCAATTGTAAAAGGGCTTTTTCACAAGCTGGAAAGAAAACTACACCTAGGTGTATAGCCTGATTTCAGTGGTTGAGACAAAGGAGGTAAGCACAGGTGACACAATTATGGTACTATATATATATATATATATATATATATATATATATATATATATATATATATATATATATATATATATATATATATATATATATAGAAGTTAAATCGATGATTTTAATAAAATAAACAAAATTATGTTCTTATCTCACTGAAAATCCCTTCTATAAATATAAATAAAACAATATCTTTTCATGTTGTTTTAATTAGGAAAAACCAAACGAAAACTTCTGTTTTGTTTACTTGATTTAGTAGAATCATGTGATAAATTTTGCACATGTTTTAATTTAATTTCTGCAAGATAATAGTACATGAAAGAATGAGACGAAAGAACAATTGTATATTTTTGTTACCGTCTATTTATCTTATATTTTACTGAAATAGATCAAATTAATGCAAACCCTCATCAAACAATCTACAACCTTTGCCAACTCTCAAGTGATACAACATGTAAAAATGAAATCTTGCATCAAATAACCCTCATATGGAATCAGTGATATTCCAATAGCTAATCCAAATGTTTAAACAATAACCGATGAAAACGAATAATTTCAGTTTAAACAATATAAAATGTAGTTATAGAAATATTAAAGACTAACCAAACACTAACTGAAGAAATCACAGTCTATATCAGTTAATTATGTCTATGTAGTTCTCCCGATAGCTTATATTAATAACTTACAATAGGTGGCAGAGTGGTTAAGGTAGTTCATCTACTATTTATCAAGTGCCTCTCAACACTGGAGTCGCAGGTTCAAGCCTTACAGCCAGCCAAGTGTGCTCGACAGCAACCTTATTTGACGATGATTACGTTTTCCTGCTGTCCGGGGTTTTTTACATGATATCCTTGCTTCCTCCACATAAAACTGGACGACTTAAATGGCTGAAAATTGTCGGTTAAAACAAACAATTATTCCTGTCTTGCAAAGCATGAATTATAAATTCAGTAAGTGCAGAATTTATTGTTTTCTCTTTCAAGAAAATCGCAATTAGTAAATTTCGCTGTAATAACTTTATACATTGAAAATAAGTCACAGATATGTTAATCTCATTCCATGAATAACAGTGATATATAACATGGTAATCTATCTATCTATCTATCTATTATCTATCTATCTATATATATATATATATATATATATATATATACGTCTACAAATTAAGACCAACACTGTCAGAATTAGATTTTTAACACTGCCAAATTTTTGCTTACCCTCAGAGGGATTCGAACTCACACCGTTGTGACACTGTGGCACCAATTCGCCTGCACTATGTCCAGCAGTCTAGATCCCTCGGCCAAATCCGCTATAGAAAAATAGCTTCATTAACCGGGATGAATAGTAGACATAGACATGTGTACTAGCCTGTGACGATGGAATTTTCGTAACCAATACGTATTAATCTGACAGTAATCTAATTCAGCATTTTTGTATATACTATATATATATCATCGAGCTTTCTAAAGGCGAATCCACATTTTTCATGTAAAGCGTATCTACCAATTTTGAATACAGTATTTCTGTTTTTCCTTATAATTACACCTTATGTAAAAATCTTGTATTCTGACTGGTATTTTTTGTATATCTTTCCCTTACTAAATGCCCCGGATAAATATCGAAAAATTTTTGTCGCAGCCAGGGTATATACAAAAAGGTATATACAATTTTTACCTTGTACATACACTTTTTTCTCTTGATATACATTCTTTACCCTCTAGAGCCTCAGCGCGCCAAAATTTCATTCGGAGCTCATATGGAGATCACTGAAAGTAACGCTACATGACAAACCAAATCAATGTTGATTGATTTTGGAATTCCGAAAATAAACATGTGGAATGTTGGAACGGCTGCGGTCGCCATGATATATTTTGATTGATAAAATTTATATATTTTACATAAGTATTAAACTTTTATTTTCTCTAGCTTTTCAACCTTAAAGTTCGGCCTCTTCTGAAGTGTCTTCAATAAATGAACAAGGAACACGAGGCGAGTTTTACGACTGAAGTTTAATTTGTTACCATTTCTACATGTAGCAGTTAAATATTCGGTGTAATTAAACAGATATTTAATGGGCCAGAACGGGTTAGCAAGAAATACCAATCTTAAGCCGAAATTTCCCTCGCATAGCGGCTCTTGAAATTTACCGTCTCTCGACTGGTAGTTTTCCTTATACCCTCCCAGGCTATTAGATATCTTTTCATAATTTTGGTGCATTATAAATGTATTAACTGATATGTCAAATTTCAAGAAATAAGGCAATTTTCTATAGTATTAATTGTAAATGCTTCTTAAAAAGTTCATTACGATCTAAAAGGTCAAATATATATCAATACTCTTTTCTTTCCAATGGGAACTGACATAGCGTGCGTGTAAAGGCGGCTTAATTTGTTGTCAGTGAATGGAGGCGGTAAAAAGCTTACGAAATTTTAATAAGAAATAATTTTCATGCCTTTAATATACATGTTAATAAGTATCAATCAACTATTTGCCATTATACAACATCAGAAATAGAGGTATCCGTGCGACTGGAAGTCCATTGCACAACATGTTATGAAATGATAATTAAAGAATCACTCCATAAATATATATGTATGTGAAATAACTTGTGGATGTTTCCAAATATTTAATAATGATAAAATTAATACAAATGTGTAATATGTGATGAATCCCTCCATTCAGTGTTATTGTAATTTTAATTATTTTGACAATTACTCGCTTCTAAGGAATTTGATGGTTTAATACTTTTGTAGTCGACAACCAAAATATTAACGTCACCGATTTGTTTAATTTTTATTATATATTTTGTCTCTATTGTCTAGCATAGAGGAAACGATCTCTTTTCATAATTTGAAGTAATCGTGCAATGATTTAGGTGTCTCCACTCCTGAAAGTTTACAGATTTGCACTAATCTTTTACTGGTTTAAAGAAAACAAGCTATGAAGTTCATTCTGTTTTGTTTAACAGATGTTAATCATTGTATGTGCCTAGTATAGCATTGATATTGTTCAAGTTACGACAGGGGATTATTAAACGACGTATGTTTGTGACCAGATTTTATCATATAATCCTCTTCGTGTTTTTTTTATTTTTGTCTAAAATACTGCAAATATTTGACTACTGTGAATCGTTATAGATTTCCGCCAAGAACATTAACAAGAAAAAATGTCTTTGAAGAACAAAATGCAATTATCAAATAAATGAATCCTACTGTTGTTAATTTCAACCTAAAAATACTAAATACATCGTCATTTTTATTCTCAAATTTTTAAAATTGTACCTTGAAAATCATGGTTACTGCTTAAAATGGATCTTTAGGACAGGACAGGATACTACATGATAAAATATCCTTAATGCGAATCCAACATCTTACAATTGATTAGTGATGTTCGGACCTCCTACAATGAGTCCATAAAGTGATTGTGGATGTATCGTGTTGCAAAACAAAAAATTGCATGTTTCATTTCTTTCATCTCTTGTTCAAACATAGACGCTTTAATGAGTATTTCTGGCGACATTGGCTTGTTTTCTAGTAACTTTTACTGGGTTATTGCCTCGTGTCCGGAATTTTGTGGATAACTTGTGTCTACTTATCCATTTAATAATTAAAAAAAAGAACCATGAACAAATGAAAATGCTTCTTATATTTGATGCTGAAAGTTAAATTTACACATCGTTTAAGCTTCTATTAAAGTATCAATCTAGTTGAACGGGTTTGTTTTAAACAAACCAGAAAAAAAACGATACCAAAATTTTGTACATTTCAAATATAATATATAGATTAAACACAATTAAAGATAAAAGAAGACGCTTATTAATTTATAAAAGTTAATCAAAAACAAAATACCGAAAATTTTAAAGATATATCGATCCCCTGTTGAACATTAAACAACCGTACAGTATCGAAAGTCTAATTATTAAACGAAAGCTTAAAAAAATAAGCTAAATAATATGACATAATTTTATCTTGGGGAACCATCCTTTATTCACAAACTCAAGCAATTATATCTGATGTGCTGTTTTAATTTGTATAACCAGAAGTACTTGTAGACCATGGAGAAATCCGAGCAAATTAAAAGACATTTTAAAACTCCCAAAAGCTTACAGAAAATAAATTTAGGGACAACTTGTCAAGAGGTTTAGAATTAATGCATCAAAACAATCGGAACTTGACGTAGGTTTACCTTAATTGCAAGTCGTACATCTCACGGGAAGCGTCAATGTAAAAGTTACAGGAACAAAAAAATAATCCAAGTCTGCATGCTACTAGAATTATGGCACTAAGGGAGCGACATTATTCCATGTTCCAAGTTTAAGACCATGAATACTTGCAAACATATACACGAAACCGTTAATAATATTATCGAAGAATTTCAAATTTTTATCTTGACAGTCTTACATCTTTTTCGAATTTAAATGTTACCAAAATAATGAACAGTATTTGTTTAAAGTAAATATTTTCAAAAATATTTATAGTACAAATTTTAGCTATCATTTAAAATTAAATTAGTGATTGATACATATATTTGTGGCAAACATTAAAAAACCTACCTTCTTAAAACTGCTTGTAGAGAAACTAACTATCCTATTCAATCCAAATATACAATTAATGAAATCGAACATCACAGCAATGCCTTATATTGCTGATTATATAGCGACACGTGTTAGCATCTTGCGCGTTCTTTTATCTAATAGCATTTTTTGATAAACTGAGTTATACTTGGAAACTTCTATTAATGTCCTTAAAGGCACAATTTTTATAAAGCTGTATATATTGTCAAAGTAGATATTTTGGATTAAAACCGAGATCCGTTGGTTCTCCTGCAAATTGCTCTGCGGATCAAACAACTTAATGTGTTTATTCGAATGACATCGAAAGTTATTGAAAACCCCCGATTGCTTCGATACCAATCATCATGTAATCTTGTCAATTTGTATTATGTGAAATCGATGCTGTAAACATACGGGCCAAATTACTGCCTTCATGACAGGGGATGAGGCATTTGTCAATGATCCGTACTTTCTCAGATTTTGTGCGTAATAGTATTATTTGCTCCTTATGACTTCTGACATCATTTTTATAATTGCATTTATGACGAATTATTTGATACTATCTTTATATATTTTTTCGTTTAAAAGAATTTTAGTGATTCAAAGAATATTAAGAAATGAAAATAACAGAAATCAAATTCATTTCTAAGAAATCAGAATTAAACATTTAACTTTAGTATTTAATTAATGTTAATTTTAAGTGATTTGCTTTTTCTTCTATGATTGCGAGTTGTACATCTCGCCTTTATTGCTGACTGTTTATAACAATTACATTTTCTGTTTACTGTTTCCTGATGTTAGTATTTAATATAACTTTATATCATCATCAGTGGAACTTGGACGTTTGCTTCCAAATTGATCATTTTTAACGCACTGCATGTTAATTACGGGTGTGAAGTGCAAATTTCACATATTTCCATGTCTAGTTTATTTATCAACAATATTTACGTTGAAAACATACATGTAACATTCGGTATTCACTGAAATACTTGGACGTTCAAATTATAAGAAGATGCAGATGTCACCAAAACGATTTTTATTTTAGAAGTCCGAGTCCTAGTGATATAAACGGTGATCCACGATCAAATTATTGACCAGAAACCTAATATGGCCCCGCTGAAAAATATAACAAAATTGGAACCGAAGGTTGGTCAAAACGTCGATAATCAAATCTGGGAAGTGCAACGTGAAAAAAAAGATATATATAATTTTCGTCATATCAACAAAAGTTCGAGCCCATTTGGGCAAGGTGCGCTCGCCTCCAATCTTAATGTTTGCTGCTAGTGGGCGTTATTATATCGTAGTGATTAAACTGGTAAACTCTCTATGAAAAAGTCATATATTGCAAAATTGCCAAACGTAAGGTACAACTTAAAAAAAAAGGACGATCACTTTGATTTTAATGAAGAACTATACTGACTGCACAACAAATATCGATATCCAGGGATAATTTTGCTTCTGACATAAAGTTGTATAGTTAAAACGAGGATTTGTCAAACCCAAATACGTTTATCTACTTCATTGCATACAAATATTTGATTGTGTCATTTTTAGACAAACTACTGCCGTCGCCTGTATTTCTTAAGCAGTATAAAATAGACATAACAAATCGTAGTCCCTAAAGGGGCGTATGTACATGGATATAGAAGTGCAGTTAACAACGACAATAGTTTTTATTTATATATCGAATCATGTTTTTATAAAAACGTTGCACATGCGCGCATGGTGGTTAGTATTCTGAAAATACGACAGAAGTTGAACCGTCGCATTTTAGTGTCTTATTTTCTCCTTTGTTGTTTGAGTATACATAATAGATTATATCGTAACAATGTCTAAATATTTGAAAAGAAGACAGCTCACTTAAAACAACCAAAGGCAAATGTTATTAGAAACCATATCGATTTAATGGGAATTATAGCTCAGAAAATTTTATTACCCGATTAAATAGTACAGCAGTATACATATTTTAACGCGCTGTATTTTTTCATTAAGACACGTTCTTTATCTTGCTTTTTCCATTGAACAATTTTAAGTAACTTTCATGACCATTCTGTTTCAAAATTAACGTTTCTATAAATGGCAGTTGTCGATTTTTAAATTTAACAACTTCGGTTTCTTAAAGTGTAGATGATCAAAGTATATTCGGTGTTACGAACATTCATATAATTCTATTTAGATAATATATATTGTACATTTTCACCAGTAATCTTGAGAACAACGTACATTAGAGAGCTGCCGCAAACCATTAATACTATTAACTACGTTGTAAATCTCAATAATATGTGATGAAAAGAAAGGACTTTTAACACAATCAATATTGGTCTTTATTTCACAGAATGCAATTATTGAAAACACCAGGAACAAAGCCATACTTAAAGTTAAAAGTCAAACATCGAGATAAATAGATTTATAAATACAATGTATACAATTATATATTTCTATTTTTCATTCGTTAATAAGCAAGTTTAAGAAATGAGCATGGCTAGATTTGAAACACGGATTTCATCCTTCTCTTATTCCAATCTTCAATACATCAAATTAGGTTCATATAATATACAATTATAGCCTTTTCCTCAGGTCGATAAAAACATGTATCTACTGAACCCTAAAAGGCTATAACTGTTTTATTATAATACCATGGAAATGTTTTGTAGATTTTTCATTCTTTTAGTCAAATTGAAGCAATTTAAGAAGAACTCAAGTCAAACAATTAAATATTTAGTTCAACAAACAATTTTTGTAAGAACAGTTTTGATTGGCTCTTTGCAAATCTATACGCCCAATCAGAATGAGGTTTTTAAAGAATTGGGAAGCACATATTTTTTTTTAGAAAGTCTTAGCCTGTCAACTTTCTAAGTTTAGAAACAGTTACTCATCAAACATTTTCAAGTTTATTTTTGGAAAATCTTATTTTACCAACGATTTACAGTTTAATCATGTGACCTGATTTGACTAATCAAATCTTTTAAATTACACAGTATTATAATAATAAGTGTTATCTTTTAACCAAACAAAATGTCCATGTCCATATGACCACCTGACCATGTAATAAGTATTAAAATGACAGAACGTTCCTTTTCTACTGATACATCGATATCGTGTGCCTTCTGTCAAGAACTCTTTGTATTTTTGAGTAAGAGTTATTGTAAAGTATAATATCAGAAACTATTTATGCCTGTAGTTGTCCAATCATGAATACAGGTCTATTTTATTTTTACAAACATATGTTAGTCTGTTAGTCCCAGAGGGTCTCACAAACCAGGCCAGAAGTTACACATACGTTCTGACACGAATATCATTGATTCAGTCACGAAGACATTGTCTAAATTTACTATCCGAAAATTTGTTTATTGTTTTAATTTTAATGTTCTGATGTATACTGTATATGATCTTAGACATCTTTGCTATTACTTTTTAAATTTTGGTTATTAGATATCTTTTACACATTTATAAACTATCAATACTGTTTGTTTTTTCTCTACTGACTAGTCTTGATATGAAAAGTCGCGAGACTGGCGTAGTAAATTTGTCCTTGTCTTGTTTACTTGTTGCAGTAACAGGCATATAGGGGGGTCATATAGAAACATTAGGTAATCCTTTGTCTATTATCAGCTATTAATGATACTAGAATACTGTCACCGGTTGAAAATGTCAAAACATAATACCTATCACAGTCACAAAACATGTATTTAATCATATTGGCTATATAAGTTTGAGTTCTAAATGGTAGGCCGTATCTTGAACGTTATTGTATGCCAAGAACGCAAAATACAAAACTGACAACCTACAGCAGCAAAATAGGCTTACATAAATATAACTGACATTACCTACACTATAATAAAAGATCGAAGAATGTGTCCATGGGACGTCGACACAGATGCCCCCGTTAAATGAAGTTCCAAACAGGAAATAGTTGTCCGACAGGTCTGAAAGTCGCTTAAGACGTAAATCTTGTGATACTGAACCACCCTGCCAAATTTCGAATTGTTCGTATGTACGGTTTTTGAGAAAAGCTTGACGGAAATTCGTACGGACGGACATGAGTAAAACTTAATGCCACCCGACATGTCGTCGCGGGGGCATAAAACTATCGTCAAGGCTACAATTACAGAAGTGCATTTAAATTAGACACCTTCGTAGTTGATTGTCAACACTGAGGTTGCGGGTTCAAGTCTCATTTTGGTCAAGGTGTGATCCACTCGAAACCTTAATTGACAACCATTGCTAGTTTTTCCTACAGAAGGTCGGTGTTTTTCTCCGGGTACTCCGGTTTACGCCTCAACAATACAAAAATAAACCCAAAAAACATGACCAAACAATGCCAACAAACAAAATAAAATAACATCTCTTTAAAATTTAGTTCCTATAATTATATCTCTTAAATATTTGCAGAACTTATAAAAATCATACCTGAGTATTCAGATTCCTTGTTAACAGTTCCGTGTAAGAAATTAAATTCAATATGATATTAATTTTAAAGATATTACAGTCAATATTTAAAATAATTATAACAACGAATTGTAACAATTATGCAAAATAAATAATAACGTGTCATAATTAGTAAATATTGATTCAGTCTCATACTTTCTTTTATTAGTATCTTTAAGGGAGATCGAAACGTCAATGTTTTGTGACTGAGTATCTGTTTGACATAGTACCACTCAGCTAGACATATGAATGGAACTACAAATACGCGTTTGGCTGCTTCGGTTTTACTAACACAATATATATTCATAACAAAAACAATCAATTTCAGTTATCATGAAGAGCACTAAGTAATAAAAATATACATTATCATTATTCTGAGCACTTAATTTTCTTTCTGTTGGTTTGTTTAAAACGGGGTTTTATCGCCATCTTCAGCAATTTTTCAGTTATATAATGGCGTCGAAGTTGTATTGAATAGTAAGCCAGAGAAACTATTAACCACCGACCTGTGTCAGGAAAATTGGCAATCCTTGTCAATTTAGGTTGGAGTTGAGCACATCCTGTACGCATTGAGACTCGAACTCGCAACCCTAGCGACTTAACTAGCGACCAAGCACTCGGCGGCCAAGCCCCTCCCTAATTAATTTTCTAAAAGTAATTTATCAAACATGGGCAAAGAATACAAAACAAAGAAAATGCAATTTTATTATGTCTACCGTAAATTAACCTACCTGGTAGAATTATACTTTAGGTAAGTTTAATTTAATTTTTGAAAATAGTAAAAAAATTCTTCTACAGGTATTTAAAATACGAGTTTTCAAATGCATGCCATGAACCAAAAAAGCCAAACAATTCTCTCTGTTTCTTTCACTAACGAAATGAAATCTGATATTAATTTATCTTATTTATGCTTAATCATCCTTTAAAGATCGATCAATCCGATTAAGAAAGTAACTTTAATGCGAAGATGCAGGTGCTATAATCATAAAATAAAACCGATTACGGAAACAGGATGTACAATAAATGTAGAATGGTATGTTTGGGCCTCTAATTGCGTACATTTACTTTTTTGTCAATAAGATAACTTTACGAAAGGTTCACTTTATAATAGAGATAAAAGTCGTGATATACATGAACATATTATAAATTTTGTTGTACCCGGAAGCAATAATTTTTAAAGCTACTAGAACTTAAACGTTTCTTGAATAATAAATAATGGAAGAAATTTGTAATTACTTTGAAACGAAATTGAATTTGATAAAAGATAAATTCAGATCGCATTTATGCCGTAAAATATAAGTGTACGTTAGTTAAAAAAATACGTTCATTGACTTTTTGAATCCACTACCAAATAAACACGTTGTCTAAGACATTAACCGATCTATGGCTGTTTTCAAATTTGGTCATTGATTTAGTTATATACAATGTACAAACCTCGGTCATGCACAATCGTGTACTTTTAAAGATAAGCTCGAAGGAACATGGCTTAATGCATAGTTGTTTGTTATCGCAAAAACTACACACAATGTTTACATTTGTTGACAGAAAATAAATATCTTTTTAATTGCCTTGTTAAGCCGGTCTCGTTATGTGGACGATCTTCATAGAGGCATGTACATAACTACAAAGACGCTAATTAAGGCTAATAAAAGAAACAACTTCCTGTCAGATTCAAACTTTTTATTCCAACTCGGATGTCTTCTAACATAAGTCTGTAGGATGATAGTGTGTAGACATTATCAATCAGACCAGGAACCGGTGAACATGTTTTATGTCAATTTCCATGTTTTTAAGAACAAATATGTTGTGTTATATTCAGTCTATAGTAATCTAAAATGTTTAAACAGACAACTTTGTCATTGTTTTCCGTATTGCAGGAAGGTAGTCATTTCATAGAGTAATCATTTAATGCATATTCCGCACGCATTTTTTCATGGATTCCAAGCATTGTATATGTTGATCGGTTTTATTTGCGGACTGTGTTACTGAATTTCATTGCATCATTTTTTTTAAATAAGGTACGAAATACACTGGCGATAACGGAAAGCGCGAGGTATTGGCGATAAATAAACACACACTGACAATTTATATTTTGTAATTTCTATATTGACTGACATTAAGTTTAATATCGTTGTGTGGACAAAATGAAAGATACGTTTTAGGGAACATTATATACAAATTAAGGATTTACAGCGACTCAAGAAACCAACTTAAAGAGACTTTACAATAAATCATAATCAATAATTGTAAATCAATAATAGATAAGTATAAAGAAGGATCAATCATTTGGAACAAAAGAATAAGAGGAAAGTAACAAAGGATCACTCATTAGGAACAATAACAGGAAATTAAAAAAGGATCACTCATTAGGAACAATTACAGGTAAGTAAAAAAGGATCACTCATTAGGAACAATAACAGGAAATTAAAAAAGGATCACTCATTAGGAACAATAACAGGCAAGTAAAAAAGGATCACTCTTAATTAAGAAACAATAACAGGTAAGTAAAAACGGATCACCCATAAGGAACAATAACAGGTAAGTAAAAAAGGATCACTCGTTAAGAACAATTACAGGTAAGTAAAAAAGGATCACTCATTAGGAACAATAACAGTTAAGTAAAAAAGGATCACTCATTAAGAACAATAACAGGTAAGTTAAAAAAGATCACTCATTTAGAACAATAACAGGTAAGTAAAAAAAAGTAAAAAGGGATCACTCATTAGGAACAATAACAGGTAAGTAAAAAAGTAAAAAGGGATCACTCATTTAGAACAATAACAGGTAAGTAAAAAGAGATCACTCATTAGGAACAATAACAGTTAAGTGAAAAAGGATCACTCGTTAGGAACAATAACAGGTACGTAAAAAGGGATCACTCATTTAGAACAATAACAGGTAAGTAAAAAGAGATCACTCATTAGGAACAATAACAGGTAAGTAAAAAGGATCACTCATTCAGAACAATAACAGGTAAGTTAAAAAGGATCACTCAATCAGAACAATAACAGGTAAGTAAAAAAGGATCCCTCATTCAGAACAATAACAGGTAAGTAAACAGAAGGATCAAAGATTGTTTGTTGTTTGTTTAAATAGTGCTTAACGCTACTTTCAGCAATTTTTCAGCTGTACCATGTTTTTATTGTGACGTGAGCCAGTACCCTTGGAAAACCTCCAATCTCGGTGTTAAAACTGGCAATCCTTGTAAGTTAAGAGTTGTGGAGTCGAGGACACCTTGCCGCAGTGAAACTTGAACCCGCAACCCCAGTGTTGACAGGCCACGTGATCTATGGAAAGTACAAAGAAGCTGCAGTGTGTGTTTGGGGGTGGGGAACTGCAGTTTCTTCCTCTACTAGTACAGTGGACTATTAATTCCCGAGGTATTACCAGTCTGAAGTTATACTTCTGTGCTAACATGAAATATCATTAATTTATTCACCATAGTCATTATTTAAAATAACTGCCATGAAATTACAAATTACAAAACATAATATTGTAATTACTAGTATAAGTTTTTTCTGCAGGTATTCTTAGTCGGGTAACGTTTAAGAATTTTTGTAATTTTGACCTTCCAGTACTGTTAATTTCAGCGACTCTGATGCATCTGTAATGGACGATATGCTGTTGTGAGGGATCACCGAGTTAGGTTTAGAGTTAAAGTTCGATGTTCAACTTCTATATCGAGTAACACTTCGAGTTAGAGCTCGAGTAAAATTTCGAGTTACATTTCGAATTGATCATGCTAGTTAAACTTCTACAAATGAACTTATTTAACGTGTTTCTTTAAAATATACTTTTTGTTCTTGTTTAATAACCCTTTAAACAATTTTTAACGAAACTGAATGGCCCTTGTCCTCATTTTAAACCGATCATGAATCAGAATTTAAATTTTAAAAAGCGAAGTACGGCTGTAACCTTAAGCTGTATCAGACATATCTGTAGTCGTTTTTAGGAATAATACCAAGTCTATGCAGATTTATATACAGTAAAACGTGCATAATTTCATGCACAGATAAACATTTCTGAGCTCACGATTTTCCGCTGAAACATAAACGAAGTCATTTTACGACAATTCATCATATCCTTCCGCTTGGTCAGTACATCATGTCGGTTCGAATAAGTTGATAAAAGACGTTTTATTACAACAGAATGCAGCATATTCAAAGTAAAACATTGGATTTGTAAGTTTGATATATTTCTCGTTAATTGTATTGTCGTTTTATTGGTAAAACACTGATTTATTTTCTTGTACGGCACAACCTTCTATGAACCTCCAATAATTAAGCAATGAATATAAATCATACACTAATATTCTTGTTTTTCCTCATTTTTGTAGAACATTATTGTAAGTTTTGCTGTTTGTATCGAAAACGTATAACCGTCTGAACATAACACGCTTTCAGTGTACCCTACATAAACTATTTTACACGACGTGCGTTGTACGGGATGAATCAGTTAGAATAATAAACAGGGCCACAATCTCACGCCTAGATTTTGTTTTTGTTTAAATGGTTTTCAACACCCACTTTTAGCGATTTTTCAGTTATATCGCGGGCTTCGCGTTTTTATCTGGAAAGGAAGCCTCATTACTCAGAAAAAATTTCGACCTTCGGCAGGGAAACTGGCAATTCTTATCAATTAAGATTGCAGTAGAGTACACTATGCATGGATTGAGACTCGAACCTTAAACCTCTGCATTGACAGACCACGTGATCAATAGTAGATGACTAACCTTACTTGATGACTCGGCCACCAAGACTGCTTCAACGCATAGAAGGCCAGTTACTAAGCGCAATTAAAAGCTTGGACCTTGCATCCTAGTTAAAATATTGAATGACTCCATTGGCAGCAATTGACCAATATCATCTCATTTTTAATTAACAGCGCAAGTTTAATCGAGATTATTAAAAGGTGTTATTGTTTTGGTCAAAAGGGATTTAGTTTATTTTGTTCTGGTTTTTGGTTGCTAATGAATGCCATTATGAAATGTCACTCTTTGGCGTTGTTAGCTTAAATAATCAACTAAAATTATACTGGAAAGGAGCGGAACAACACGTACAATATATTGATATAACATAAGAAAAAAATATGATTGAATACATTAACTCAAATGTCAGATATACATGATTGTATGTATTTCGACTTTGTATACTTGTTTCAATACAAAAACTAAAATAAATTCCAACTACAAAGCTGCTGTCTTATATAATAAGAGATTCTAAATATTAATGTTTTAAAGTATTCAAAAACTGAAAATAACTAGTTGAATGAATTCAGTAATGACTGCTTTTAATTGCTTTGTGAAGTCAGTTACACAAATATAAGTCTTTATCTCTTTTAAGAATGCCCGAAGTTCTTAATGCATACTGCATGCACCTAAAATTGGCGAGGAACGAATACATAAACTTGTTTCTCTCGAACAAGCTTTATACATCTAAATTGTTGTAGAATACATTTAAACAGTCTTTATACGGTTTGATGTTTTCGTAAACGGAAGAAAAGGTCGTTTTAAATATACCTTAAGAGGGAATTAAAACCGTGTTTTTATTTTCAATAACGTATTAATGTACAACCTTATTGTAAAAGCCAGTAAAATGTTCATCCATTAAACGCTCTTAAAGAAATTGAGAATTCTGTTCGAAAATTTGTTGTTAAGACGTAAAAGCCATTTTCTTTTCATCTCTTAGTAATCTACATTATAAGATGAATTAGGGATAACTATTTAAGTAAAGAAACGCACAAAACCATTTTGCAATTATTTAGACTACTGTATTAGACGATATGTTCTGCTGCTCAACATACAGTTTTACAAGAACCGATTCTTCGAGATTTTTTTTTATTCAGCGTTATGTAAGTTTTAAATCTTGTAGTCCATATGTTCATCTCACATTATACATTTTTGAATTACGAACATAGTTGCTTCATGTACTCTTTAAAAATTGAAAGCTTCTGAAAACTGATTCCATAAGACAGATTACAATTTTCCTTTAAATAAAATTCTCATTCATTTTCGTATGTTTAGCATATTTTCACAAAAAGTGTCAGTTTTTTTATATTCGCTATTCTTTTCAAACCAATAAATAGACATCGACAAAACAGATATTGTATAAATTATGCTGATCATATGCAAATCCTGTTTGTTTTCGTTTTTGTTTAAAGTCAGGCCTGCCAACTTTTGACTTTAAAAATGAGTGAGATTTTATCGCAGTATTTACGCGGCATTTTGCCGCATGCAGCACATTTCAAAATGCCAATATAATCTCAAAATTCCATGAGTAAAAACAAAACATTTAACATATACTTTTATTCTTTGTTAAGTTGTCACACCAGTGACACATATTTCAGTTTGAGTGTTGAATGTTCTTTGTTATAAGTTGATGTTGCTGTCTTTGATTCTTTTATTATTTTCTTTGGTGGTTCATACATGTGGCAGGGCTCTGGGATTGCCATTTTGATTGTCAGTAGACTTGAAAGGGTACTGTCCAGTCCCAAGGAATCTCTAAAATCAGTTTTGTTCCGTTTTATGAATGAGAACACCCTTTCTTCATCTGCATTTTAATGGGGAAGTGTTAACACAAGCATTGCAACACGACTCTGATGCTTTTATCAGCGTACTTTTGCTGTAAGCTAAGTACCAAATCATGATTTTGGTCAATGATAGCCTTCCTTATTCTGGAAATGTCTTTGAATTTTTTTTACGAAATGTTTGCTAGTCACCTAATCAAGATTATAAACAAGTAGTATTTAATAGATATAGTTCCGATTCTCTTCAAACACATTAGCGATCTTGATTATTATACTGGTACTGGATCATAAGACAAAGAGTAAAGGAAAACCAGTTGAAAACATAAGGGCTGAATCGTATACGGTAAAAAATATCCGGAAAATTTATATTTCGTCAAAATGCGTGACATTTCAAGCCGTCCGCGTGTGAGCGTGAGAGAACAAACAATGCATGAGTCTCACGCGAAATGCGTGAGAGTTGGCACTATTGTAAAGTAAATCCTTTTCCAGGTTTTAAAGTAACAAACCTATAACCATTTTATTAAAATATTTTAAAATACTGCGAACTGTTCAGAAATCCCATAATCTAATTATAATTTTAATAATTGTATAAAAATGATATTTTATTGGTTATGTATTACTTTAATGTTACGCAAATTTTTGTTAGTGTTTTAACTTTCAAAATATCTAAATGTTTCGTGTATCTGAGACTGCAGATGCGGAGCCAGACATCATGCTTCTATGACTGTAACCTCGTACGACCTGCCTGCAAGTGATGGAAATTGGGGCGTTTTTTAATAGGTCTATATAAGCAGTGCAGTTTCCAACCTTCTCTAGTCTCCTCTTAAACCCTGTTACGAAAGTTTCTGTAATAATAATTTGGTTTAATAATGTTGGCAACCTTTTACTGATAAATTATTTTTATTGTTTTGTATTGATCCTTTGCCAATACAGTTTGCGAACTGACATGAGATCGTCGTTGCGGCCGTACAACAGTAACGTATGCCTACAGATATAGGAAAAACACCACGTGAAGTCAGTTTAAAGCCAGCCCTGTTCTGTACTGTCTACAGTTTATCTACTAAGGTCGGGAGTTTTCTCCGAGTACAACCGGTTCCCTCCCCCAATAAAAAACTGTGCTATAACATAGCTGAAAAAATTGCTGAAAGTGGCGTTAAACACCATTCAAACAAACAACAAACATTTTCAATATTGGCATAGAGAATAGTCATACTTCTAAAATGCATTTGCCATAATTATATTTCTGCCCCCTATTCCCCTCTTCCAAAACCATAAAAGGTAAAAGATGAAAAAAACAAGAAATAAAACATATACATGCTGTTAACATGCATAATCTGCCTCGTGCGTGGGACAAAACGAAATACATTACACTTTAAATTAATGGTAGATATGCCCACAATGGATGTAAACTAAAACAATTTATTTAAATAAAAATAACTGATTTCCTTCTCTTGGCAGTTTCCTGCAACTTTCTCCAAATTATGCGCGCATAGGTGCAATTGAACAAAGCGCAATTATTTTTCATTGATATATTTTGGCAGTTCAGTACTAAACTAGCATTAATTAATCTAGATAATAAACAAAATAACTTATCACACAAGCTGGATATTAAAATCTAAGCACCCATTGAGAACTAAGATGTAGAATTTTTGTTCCTAATCATTGATCTTTGTAAAAAAAATGGGTGAACGGAGAGGTATTTGTCTATGGATTTATATCAAAATTAAACCACAGTATATAAAACATGAAATCAATTATCCTGTTAGATTTTCTAATTCCTCGATAACATTTTCATGTCATATTTAGCATTTATGCTTTATTACAAAATTGCGCATCATTTAGAAGTTAGTTTGAGTGTAAATTACACTTGGGATTTGTACTCAGCGAGAAAGAACCCACTTGATCGCACGTTAAATGACCCATATGAATTTCATGTCTGCCGAAGTGACAGTGTTTCAACTGTCGTGAACTCAACATTTTTGTGATTTATCTACAATCTGTCATGTAATGAGGTTATAAGAAGTTCGTAATTTGTACGTGCTTTAGTACAAATTTTAACCAATAACAATATGTTTCGATGTTTCTTTGTCTTTCCAGTAGCGACCGCATATTTGGGGCTCTGATGCAAGTCAAAATTAATCAAGTTCACACTGAACTTTAAAAAACCTTTAATTGTAATAGAAATCTACTACTATGTTTACGTCAGGACTTTGCTTGAATAACCTGTAAGACATTTTCTAATGATACATCTAGAAAAGTACTATAACGAAATTTTTTCACGTCGCTACAGCTGCAAGAAGAGCTACCAAACTAACAGATTTTTTGTACAAAGCCTGCTTCAGTCTCGTGGCTAATTGCTGTTTATAGCTAGCATAAATGATACAAATTGTGTTTGACGGGAATATTATCGCAATTACGATAAGTACATTACTTTCAAACTAGGTTGATAATCGAATTAACAAAGTCTTAACTCGAGTTTCATCATATTGTTTTTGTCTAAACGTAGTATCGTTGGTTTACTATATTTATTAAATAATAGGACAACATTAACATACATAAAATATACATGTATATATCACAAATATTATGTAGCATTCATTGTATTATATGGAAAGGATAATATAAGTTTTGATAACTTGTATCCAGTGTTATAACTTTTGACAATAAATATGTTTAAATTTAATTTAATTAATTAAAAGACAATTTAAAATACATCAAGACCCAAGTAAATAATCCGTATGTTGTATCTGTACGTGAGCGCTTCTCGATGAACGAAAAGGACATGCTTACGTCATCTTGTCCCGAAATCCCCTATAAAATCTCACACGCTGCCCCATGATATTGTCTGGCAGCGGCGTAATGAAACAGAATTACTTGTTTACATTCTTAAAGGAGCTTTGTGTAATGTTAATATATGCAAATCAACCTTTATGGTAAGAATTTATATTCTGCCGACGATAGTTTATAAAATAATCCAATTATTTAACATTTATTCTGAATCCTTTGTGATTTGTAATGAAGACATACAAGTTCATGTTAATATTTGAATCAGATCAGAATCTCAGAGGACGTTCTTAATTTGAATGTAATCTTGGCTAACATTTTTTGCTATTGTACACAAATGTAGGAGATTTTTCAGGTCACCACGGATTTCTTAAAAGCTTATATCGGAAATATTTTTTTATTATAATCCCAAACTATTAACTGACTGTACAGCCAGCACTTTTATGTGAGTGCATCACAGCGGTTTGATAGTTAACAACTTTTTATTATAATCCAAAACTATTAACGGAAGGTACAGTCTGCACTTTTATGTACGTGCATCACAGCGGTTTGATTTTTAACCATGTTAATATGTTAAAAGGTGATGAGCTGACAACTTAAATCTACATACTTCAGCAGCGGGACTGTTCTGATCCGTGGTACAACAGTGTTACATACGATATGTCTTCAAATGTTAATAAATTATCAACAAAATATTAACTAGCTAATATTATATATGAAATCAAGTACTTCGCAGCTAATGTAAGATATTCAAAATCGACAACAGTTTTGTCGTACTTGAAGTCCATGTCTAAAACTCCACTTTATTTATAGAGATTTATATTAGAATTTTCTTTTATTTTTCTTCATCTCGGTCAATATTAATTTAATAAACAAATAGAAGTTACTGTAACTTTTTTGAAAATTTAATACTGATGTTTTCGCGACAGGTCAGCCTTAAATTACGTAGACACAGTATACTTTACTCCCTGTTTAACGTGTTTTTGTTTGTTTGTTTATATGTTTGTTGTTTGTTGTTTGCTTGTTTGTTTTTTTTGGACAAATCTTGCATGTATATTCATTCATGATGAAAACGTTCAAAAAGTTGCAGCACAAGATGAAAATTATTAATTTTTAGACTAAATTAAATTCTCATCAAGATAGGAATTTGTATCTTGCCAAAACCTCTTTTATTGTAATTATAGCCCTCTTGGTCTCTATCAGCTCCAAAGGTTTGTGCAATAAAACAAGCATGACGCTGTAACATCTGATGATGTTTACTGAGTTGATAGTACTACTAGTTACTACTTATAATCCACATTAAGATAATATTTAATTATTTTTGTAGTAAATCAAATTACTTTATCAAAATACATTAAAAAAAATAGAAAAAAATTATAAATAAAATTCAAAAACGCTTCAACTGATTCTAAAGTTTAATATTACAACACATGCGCTCCTACGAAATGTACTCAAGATAGATAAAAAAAACCTAACTATAGTAATCAGCAGGTGACAACAGGAAGCTAATGAATACAAGGGAGTGTCTCTAAATGAAAAAATATTTTCTTACAAACAGAACTAAAGTAATTGTCAATACAACATTAAATGTTTTGTTTTGACATTATAGACTTTTTTGTTGCCCTTGTGATTATCGATGTAAAAATAACAAATTGAAATTACAAACAATACAGAATTTTAATTATTGTTTTGACAGCAATGAATCATTTTTTTACAACCTTTCGTTTATTATGACTAATTTGATGTTTCACGCATTGCGACTTTTTTTTATTACCCCAAGACTCGCGAGATCGCAAAATTAATGTACATGAAAACAAAAAATTCCCATTGAATAATGTTTTACGCCACTATAATATATTTCCAGCAATATCTAGGCGTCTAGTTGGGAGAGGAAGGTGCAAACCCTCGCGTAATTGTTATATTGTCCTAAATGTCAAGTGGACAAATTACAATATGATATAAGTATCTTACCTTCTTCTTTGCCATTTTGATATATCCATTAATGCAAAAGAACCATTAATACAACCTGTTATTTGAACAGCATTTCGTCGCTATCACACATTGCTGGTAAAATGAGTTCATATAGACGTATGAAAAAATGTATAGATTATAACACATACTGCGAAAGTTATTTTAAAAGTGTACCACTACAAAAACTGCAGTCAACATAAGTGGTTTTAGACTAAACTGATTACACATTTTAAATCACAATCTAAATGCTAAAAACTTGAATCAAACAAATATAATATTTATTCTCGGTTTCATTTTAGAAAAGCGTTTTATTTCGGTAACTACTACGACGATTTACAGATCATGGATGTGTATATAATTTCTGTTTTATCCATTTTAAATTACATAATTTAACAAAACGAAACTTTACAGTCTTGTTTTCTGAAAACAACAAAAGAAGAATCTACTAAATTTTACATATTAAAATATACCACATTACAGATCTCTACAATCTTTGAACCAATTTTTAAAGTTGTTTGTGGAATTGAAACAATTTTAGATAACATCTTGCTCAGACAACGAAGTTACCAATAAGTTACAAAATACGGATTTAAAATATACCGCTGTTTGTTTAAGTGTATTATCAATAGTAACTATTCTTTATTCATAGCAAATTCGTAGGTACTTTATTTACTTAGTCCATTTCTTTGGCGTCATTTTCTTGTCAAATACGTTGAAATAGGCAAATTGGGCGTTTAATTGTGACTTCTTGACTTTATACTCAGTGTAGAATCGATACCTACTAGATCTGAACCAATATCGATTGCAGCATTAAATATTTATCAATCGATCACATCAATTTACCATACTAACTAAATTACTTTTTTTTTAATAATTGAACGTAGTTTTATTGTTTTCTTGCTTAAACTTTAAATGATAATCCAAATAGTTATGAGAAATATCTACAATCATCAATATTCAGTTAAATTGATATTTTCTATTCGAATGATGGGAATATACTGGGTGGGTTCCCGATGCTAGACCCACAGAACAGCCCAGCGTGTCCCCGGTAGGCGGATAGTGAAAACCCTCTCGTAGGGGGTCGTCAGGTCATAATACGTAAAGCCTCTTCGCGGACCGTAGTGTATATTGTGTTTGGAGAGTGCCACGCTCTTTGCAAGATAAAGACCCCTTTTGTAGATTTCGACAAAGAGTCGACTCATTGTCCGCCCCTACCCAATACTCCATACTTTTCTAGTGGCAGTCAAAATTGTGTTTCCTGTGTCCTATCCGCCCCCTTTTCCGGTGATATTAGCTTTTGTTAACTTGTTCTCGTTCTGAATATAGCTGAAATATTGCTCAAACATACGATCAATCAATCTATTTGAATGAAAATCGTGTTATCGATCCTTAACAATAGATCACGTGCACCCTCTGCAATTTTAAATATTATAAGCAGACACGTGTAGGTCTTTTTCTGTCAAGATTTGGTCATAACGAGGCAATTGTATTTCCACAGACGCTCGTGGATTCAGACAAATGGATCCTTATATCTGTTTCGGCTTTTGTTCCCTAGGTATTTGCGATAGAATTTAGCTTGTATATCTAGTTTGGCTTTTGTACCATACGTATTTGCAATATAATGGATTCTTATATCAGTTTGGCTTTTGTCTCCATTTAGGATCCACCCATTGTAAATATATGTTGCGTATAGCAAGGCCTGTCGTGAGTCTGGTAGTCCAGGAAAGGGTTAAGAAATAAAGAAAGAACTGTTTGAAATTCAAGAGCGAAAAAGGACATGTATGCATAAATTCAAAAAAAAAAAAACAAAAACAAAGCAAAACAAAACAAAACAAAAACGAAAACAAAAAAAACTACTAAGAAAATTGTACGGAAGCCTATAAGGGTCATTAAAAAATGACGACATAGCTATGTCGAAATAGCGGCATAACAAGTCGCAATTACGACATAATATCAATTTGAAATAACGAAAATATCAGAGGAACAAAATACCTCCGGTCGCTGTTGAGACAATAACTATAGGACAGTGATACCTGGATGAAAGTAATTCGACAAGATAAAAATGCGAATTTTTTTCGTTCATTCTGTAAATTTTCCTCACTAATGCAGCAATATACAGTCCCTGGAACGTATAAGTTAACGATTTTATCGTTCGTACATCGTGCGTTTATCGTTCGTACAGCGTCCGTACATCGCGCGTATATCGTTCGTATATGGTACCGTATAACGTATAGTATATCGTGCATCGTTTTCACCAACGTGCATCGTATGGTGGATCGTTTGTTCTATCGTTTATCGTATGGTTTTCCGTTTATGTTAGCGTATATCGTATGGTTTATCGTACATCGTATGGTTTATCGTTTGCGTTTGCGTTGTTCTGTCAAATTAGCGTACATTGCATAATGCTTGGGTAATTTGATTTTACATGTACATCGTTATTTACGATTAGTAAACTGCAACATTAAATAACATATTTCTGCTCTAAGGATAATAACTGTGCATTAATAGTTTTTAAAACTTTGAATCATTGATGTAAAAAAGTTTATTGCATTAAACAGGATCTGAATTTTCTTTTTACATAATATAAACTGGAATTGAGTTCTCTTAAATAAATAAATAAATAAATAAATAAATAAATACAGGCGATATGATACCGATTTTTTAAATTAAATAAATTCATTGATAAATTATAAATAAAATATTTATAGTAGATGCTACAGATAGCAGTAACCGTTACACTTGTGTACAATAGCTACAGTAATGTAGCTCCGCCGACATAACACAATGTTCAAAGGAGTAAATTAATGCAGCTTTTGTGCGTAGTTGCATGTACATGTATGAGACACTCCTATTTCAAAATGATTTTATACCTTTTATATATTTTTTAATATTAATTTTGAGCTGTCTTATTGATGAGTATTTGTACATATATGTAGGAGCCTGGTTTTGCATACGCATGTAACAAGGGGGACATGCATATTATGTTTGTTAAAATATAAGGATTTTTCATAAGAACCTATGTTAGTTTGTAATGAAACGAAAACTTGATATATTTGTTCGAACTTTGAATATGACCGAATTGATTTAAAATGTTGATCCACAATATTTACTCGTATGTCTAATAATATTCTAACAAAACGATGAAATATAAATACCGACAATGAGGAGTTTTTTCTTTGTCTGCCCTAACAGATAATTTACGAGAGATCTAAAATAAGTACACGTATCTCCACCTTTCCATCAACTAAATATGATGCCGGCCGTATGACATCGTTACTTCGAAATTGGAGTACTTATCAAAAGAAGATAATCAAGTTGTTATATAAATTACACTGTAATAAAATCACTTCAAAGAGACACGTTATCCTCTATTACCTGTGGTGATTGCAATTAACATATTAACAATTTAATATCTTACTTGTACACATTTGCGTTTTCGTAAGTAACTTTATAGTGCATGACGAATCACGCGTCTCGTGCTTATTTTTAAAATTTTATTTTATAAATTGAAATTTATTTTACAAAAAGTGTATGCTTGGAACACAAAATGCATCTATGGTCTTGCATTATTAAAGTGCTGTGAAGAAATATTCAAATACTGTGCAACTAAAAAGTGTTCTCGACTTCATCCCTCTTTCCTTGCCGAGAAGTTAAGGGCTTCAACCAGGTTCTCGTTATTCCTTCTCCATTAAAAATTCGAGCCGCCCCCCTCCCCCAATGCTGAAAAGTGCTGAAAGTGGCTTATAACTTCAAACAAGAAATCAAATTATTTTTCCGGTAATAAAAAACCCAAACTCATGGTAAACTTTACTGCAAATATTTTGAGCTTTAAAGTGTATTAACAACGCATTAAACTGTTAAAAGACATTGTGGCGATTGGAATTGTTTGGAAATACGGCTTGGGTTTTGTTGATTTAGAGCTAATTACAATCTTAAAATTTTTTGTCTCACTTAAATTGCAGTACATAACTGTTATTTTTTTTACGTTGATTGATTAGCTCAGATGTTATCTAACTGAATTCTCTATGTTCTAAATGCATACGTATTGTTTCGTGCGTGACATTGTACGGTGAAAACAAATGGTGCACTCGATTTGAATTCATGTTTGTCAGGTACTTGTCCAGGGTCGGTGATTCTCTCTGTCGTCATATGTAAAGATTTAAAGTGTTCGATTTTAAAGCTAGTTTAGTATACTTTCGACGATAAAGAAGAATTAACCTTCACAACGCTACATACAGTTTTACGATATTTACACCAGGGACGAAAAAACGTCTTGTTAAAAGACACTTCTTTTAAATTTATAACTGCAAATGGATGAATTACATTATAAAGTATGAATCTGAATCGTTGTCTTGGGTGATCGGGCAAAATTACATAAAATATACAAATGTGTCATTCTTTACGACTGGTAACTTCCCGCGGCGACGCACACTTATTAACCACCTAAGAAATATAAACAACCAGTAGATGTAGATAAGTAAACAAAAATAGTTCTATCAAAACCAAAGAACATGAAGTGACAACAATTTTATAGTTTAACACTTAGTACTACTGTTCAGAAAACGCGTCTGTGAATATAGTTAAAGATCATTTTAAATTTTAGAAAGCGGTGTCAGTTATATTAATGAATAAAAATATAGTTTAAAGGCTAAATATATGAATATTTAATTGATTGATGGATTGTTTGACTTCCAGCAAGCAATATTTTAGCTTATTTTCGGGAATTATGAATATTTGAATTAACATATAAACAAAATACAGATAGGAATCTAAGATTTATGTTGAATCAATTTACCATCAGCAGAAAAGGAAATTTTCAGGTACACATACGGCCACAGAAAAAGTTTATTAATATTGTTTTTAAACCGCAACAATGTTACAATTTGTAAATGACTGGCGCATTTAGTAACGTAGGAACTTGATGAAAGGTACATGTATAGGAGTTACTGCTTTTAAAACATATACACAGAATTGTTTAACTTTTTCGGCTTTTTCAATCGAATGAATGTAAACGCTTTTATTAAGAAATGTAGATAAGGTTTAAGTTATATATTTTTTTAAATTTATTTAAAACCGAGGTCAAAGTAATGTTATTAATCAACGAAGTTCCATAACAAAATACATAGCGTTATATACTGATGCTAAATTTTACGCACATGATTGTGCTCCGTTATCAATTAAGTACCTTTTAAATTATTATGTATCAAGTAAAACTAGTAAATGCCTTTAATACTGAAGAAAATACTGAAAAATAAACCATTTATACCAAGAAAAATCATTCAACCATGCAATGACGACATGAGAAACGATGCACCATACGATAAACCATGAGATAAACGAAACGTTGCACGATACGATATACCATACGATACACGAAACGATCTATTAAAACGATAAACGCCGTCTCACCGTTTCTATAGTATATCGTATCGTATATTGTTTCGTGCATCGTGCGTACATCGTTCGTTTATCGTACGTACATTGTCAGTATATCGTCCGTTCATCATTCGTACATCGTTCGTGCATCGTGCGTTTTGTTAACTTATACGTTCCAGGGACTGTACCAGCTTCCCCCGCATACGGTGTCTAAATTTCTCAATTGATCAGGTATGCAAGAGCTAGCAGCAAGTATACTGATTTTTCAAATGTTACTTATTTCTCCGGGATATACTTATAAACCAAGGTTATAATAAAAAAAAGAGTTGTACGCGCCTTTTATAAGTTTTATTATAGATTCTACTTCCATGTCGAAAAATATTATATCTAGTTTGAAAACATGGTTGCAGATAATTTCCCAATTTTTGAATTTAGTGTACAGCTAGTATGCTACCATGATTGTTGTATACACCTATTACTGACTAGTGGTATATGATACCGATCCATTTTACTCAACAAACCATTCACATACTACAGTAATGGAAGCTGGAGGTTTGGCATGCCATAAAACCTGGTTTAACTCCACCATTTCTTTTGAAATACCTGTACCAAGATCAAAGGTTCGACTTTATTGTTGAAATGCAATAAAAGACTCTATTCTGTAGTTTATGCACAGGGTGAAAACCCAAACTAGATACAAGGCTACGTTTTATAGTAAATACATAGGGGACAAAGCCGAACTAGATATACATTGCATTAACAGAATGAATACAAAAAAATGGCATTGTATTCACTTATTATCAAGGTATCCCTATCTCGTAGTTATTGTTTAGACAGCGACCGAAAAGTCCAGATATAGGTATTTCGTTTCGGTGATATTATTATTAATTGTCATTTCGAATTGCTATGACGTAATTACGACTTGTTATGTCGTTATTACGAGATAGCTATGTAGTTATAACGACTTGGTACGTCGTTATTACGACATAATTTTTTTTCAAATGACCCTTGTCGGCTCCTGTAAAATTGAAATATAGTTTCTTCAAACTAAGAATAAAGTGGTCACCAACCGTATTTAAAAGTGACGACGTCATCTTTATTACCCGTTTTTAAGGTACCGGGATTATTTGTTATTTAACTAATATTTTTTCCATAGTTTTCTGTTACAGTCAACATAGATTGTTTTAAAGGCATCATATAGTGTAGAAAACAGCTATGTAAAACAAAGTCCTTTCGTCGTAGAAGTTGATAATCATCGATAGCTATAGGTACAGATTGAAGTAACAAGTAGATCGTGTCGTCAAGTTCACTTGAGCCCCGTGCGGGATACGGGTGGTTAAAAGAATAGACCGCAGTCGCGCTAGCTTGTCGTAAAAGGCGACTAAATAGCGCCCAGTATACCCTGACCGGCGTGTCAGGTCGGTTTGCCTAAAGACCGACTGGGATGTGTGCCCCAGGTGGTTGAATGGGGTACCCCTGGCAAGCTGGGGTTGTCAGGCCATAATACGGAAAACCTGACCGCAAACCATATTAGTGCACCGTGTTGGAAAATGCCACGTTCGTCGCTGCTGTAGTATTCCCTATGAGTAGGGATTTCGATCCCGCTACAGGAGGCTAAAATTGCCCGACCCTATCCATCCTCTTATTTGCCAGTGGCAATCTGAAATCCGTTACCCCTATTTTTCCTTGTGTCCCATCCCATATTCATTCATCATCATTTCATGTTCATTTTATCATCCATTTCATGTTCATCGCCTGAATATAGCTGAAATATTGCTGCTCGGGCGTTAAACACCATTAATCAATCAATCAATCAAGTTCACTTGATAGAAATAACTAATAAAAAGGGAGGTAGTAAAAAATATATGTGAGTGTGCAGTTGAAAAACTAGTCCTTAAATATATTTGATTTATGCTTTATAGAAATACACAACATATTATCGGATGGTGATCTTTGAATCACCTATTTATTTTCAACATATAGTATTTCTTACAACGATTCACTGATTTCTAATTAAGGCTCTTTTTTATCTGAAACCATAGTTCTAATCAATAAAGCGCGGTCGTGAATAAGCTATGCAATTTTCTATGCGTGCGCAATAGCGAGCTAATATATATAACGTCAATTTCCTATATGTTGGCTTAAAACTGGCCTCTTATAGGTTTTAATGTGGAAAAAGTTACCCGAAGTAATTTTGCAAAGGTTTCGAGGAATCAAATGAGATTTTCAAATACTTTCGAGGAATAATCGGAGATAAGTTAAATTTCGAGCATAAAAATAACGAACACAATATATGTTTTACACTTTTGCATGAAACAGGTAAGTATGTTATGATCAGAACATCAAAATGAATATTGTCGAGAGAATTCTAGTTTTTATTGTAAACTGCAATCTGATCCAACCAGTGGCAGGATCCATAAGGGGTCCGGGCTCCCGCGACCCAATTACGATATAATGGCCAGTAATCCAAACAACTTGTCCAGCAGAGCCACCAGACGGTGTCTGGAGCGGACCCCTGATAAGAATTCCTTAATCCGCCACTGCTAACTCTCTTCAAAAGTATATTTTTGATGTCCGGGACGCCTTTAAACAAATTGAATATTATTTTTCATATTTAAAATAAAACATTTTAAATAGTCATAATAATCATATATTTTTACAGCTAACTGACTATAATGTCTCTAGGAATCGCAGAAAATCTGTTCCAGTATCAAATGAGCGTCGTCCCGAAAATGTAAAACACAATTTTCATTATTTTGAGATATTTTTCGATAATTGTTTTGGCATTTTATTGTATGAAATGTTCTTTGAACGATAATTGGACATCACCTAGTATATATCATTTTTATTTTATTGTACATATAAATCTGTAAGTTACAGACATTCTTGTTTTATTAATTTGATTCGCTGTTTTTGTCCCAAAAGTAAATACAGGATGGTTTATGGGAGCAGTAACAATAACATCATGTTAAAAATACAAACAAACCCAGGTGAATGTATTGATTCCATAGACTGAATGTTTCCTTAAAGTCAAGCGAGAAGTAGTTCATATATATTCAGGACGAGATACAATAATAAACGTGGAAAGGTAATGATTGAACGGAAACTGAATTTTGAATGCCATTGAAAACAAGTATTGTGTAGGGAGGGAAATTTGAGCTTTTTGTAGCGGCTACAATAAGCAAACTCTTTTTGAAATCTGCAAAACAAGGACATCGTGCAAAGAGCATACCACTCTCCAAACACACAAATCAACTTCATAACGCTATGAGAAAAAAATGAAATATGACATTAAGTTAAAAAATCGATGGGTCAAAATGAGTGGCAAAGATATGTAAAAACTGCAGTCAAAACAAGTTACGTTAATATTATACCACGTAATATGTATCACGTCATATTGTTTTCATCCCAAATCTACCAGCGGAATATACTGAATATATCCATACAATATCAACATTATAATAACTAAGAAACTATGACATTTTTCTGATTTGTTGTTTATAATATTTTTTTAAACAAAATTAAATTCCCAAAATATAATACTAGCATACAAGTAGCTACTTTCAGGACTCTAAAATTAGAAAGAAATCAAAGAAAATTCACTTAAGAAAAACCAATAAAACGGCTAATTATTGCATTTCAACATTAAATCACAATAAATATGTGTTAGAGTCGTTCATGCAACGTAATTAATTTTCACGCTAATTTAAATATAAATTATTTACATAAATTTCATTAAACTTTCGTGATTTTGTGTGAAATGCGTCAATTTCTGGAACTCAACAAAAAGAACCTTGAATTAGGTACGATAAACTTGTCGACATTTTTAGTTAAAGTTGAAATTTACAATTATTCTGTTGTGTAATTGGCTAAACCAAATTAAGTCTTCATCGATCTACATAGCTACAAGTTTCATTTTAAATGATTAGACAAAGACGCGTACATGTGAATTCAATGCCATGTTGAACCGATTTGTACTGAGGCAATAACAACTGCCGTTTGTTAAAATGTAGGTTTCATTGTGACAGATTGTCGACTTTTTTCTAAAAGCATGTCAGTCAGTGACTGTAAGTATACGTAATTTAATAGACGAAATGCTATGGGAAATATTTGGCAATTTGAAACGATGTCTTTAAAGAAAAAAAGGTTGTGCAATTATATTTAGATTTCGTTAACCGTAAATAACATACTTATGTCTGGAACAAAAAACGACCAATGTAATTATTAATGGTAACAGTACTATGATTCCCTCGTGTAGACTGTCCATGATTAACGAATTCTTCATGCCATCATACAATGTATACGACGGTAGATCCGTTTAAATGTATCAGCTCGTAATGTCAACTCTATATTTAAGTTAAATCTGAACAATAGAACATGAACCAACACAAAAATAGTTTCAAAGCACTATGAATATGGTAATCTAAAACTTAATATTGTCCTAACCCAATTAAGATGTTCTGCATTAATACTGAATTATGACCTATGCAAAATATTATATCTGACCCATCTTTTTGCTTATCTGACCGTGAAGATTCAAATTATTACTTTTTTAAATGTTCGAAGTATGCTAAAATCAGAAACAGAATTTTTGAAAACCTTTAGTGGCTACCAATTTACTGTCCAATAAATCTAGAACTTCTTACGTTTGGAAATTCGTTTTTGTCTAATGAGCATGGTTTTAAGCATGTATTTGAATATATCAAAGGGTCAGAAAGGTTTACCATTGTTTGAGTCATTATTCACATGTATTTTAAATCACACTCATCTTCCCATCTATTCCTTTTTTCTTTTTTTCCTTTCATATTTGCCATCAAAAGTTTTTTTTATCTGTTAGTGTATATATGTAACACACTTAATACAATTTGTATTGTATTATATCAATATTGTTGTGACATATTGTATACTGTAGACGATTTTATAAGTTTAATGTGTCTTATACTATTTGCATAATTGAGGAAATACAATATGTCTTGACTTATCATGATTTGGAATAGCTGAGGAACCGTAGCTTTTTACGTTCTTAGGCTATTTTTCTATTTGGCTGCGGTCCTAAAGAGTTACAGTTCCACAGCAAGATTGAGAACTTATATTTTATTAAAAAAGAATTCTTCACGCCTATATATGTTTGCACGTCTTCTGAAGGAAATATTATACAGACATACAATACATTTTAATAATTTAATTTTTTTAATGAACACAAACAATGTATGTATTAACAGTATAGACAGTTTTTTTCAGCACGTAATTTAAATAAAAGTAATAACAAAATTCCGAACACCAAGGAAAGTGTCAAAAAGATAATACCTAAATCGAAGTCCAAGAAACCAGGAAAACTTCAGTACTAAAAACCAAAAATATAGCAACTACAGCAATTGTCCTAGTTGGTACAGGTATTTTAAAAGACATGGTAGGTTAAACCAAGTTTTATGGCATGCCAAACCTACCACTTCCATTACTGTTCTTTGTGTGTGTTGGTGTGCTGATGAAAATGGTTATCAAACACGGCTTGTCAGTAATAGGTTTTTTCAATAATCATCGCATCACAATCTCTATGTGCTGAACTCAATTGGGAAAACTATCTGCAATCATGTTTTCAAACGAGTATTTTTCAACAAGGAAATTGTATCTATAACTTAAGGACTCGAACAAGTCGTTTTTTATGTAACGTAGACTTTTAAGTCTAACCCGAAGAAACTCGTGACGTTTGCCTGTATACTCATTGCATGCTATTGCATCAAGTAAGAAAAAATACACAGAACAGAAGCTGGAATATTGCGGCAAAGTTTGTAATTCTGAAATGAAAGTCGTCTCGCAACACATCGGCAAGTAGTTGTGTACAGTTAGTAGCTATTGGAATTCACATTACCTGCTGAAAAATGCCTCCTCGAAAAGTTACAAATATGTTGTCGATCAGAAAATCTAACATCCTATAAACCTGTTACTCCGCCTTTTTTGTTTTTTTTTAGTAGAAAAATACGTATTGTTGTACCCTAAATCTACATATTTATAGGCATACGTGGAGCGAAGGCTTTATGTATGATTTTAGTTTATCATGAGGAAAGGTGATATACAGAGTTGAAAATGTTCTAACAGATGAAATTTTAGATATCAATCTTGCTTATAAACATTTTCAAAGTACTTTTGCTTTCCTCTCACTGCAGACAATATCTTAATCAACCGCATTGACAACTCTTTGGTAGAGCATGTCAATGAGTCAGCTATGTATTGTTCCTTGTAAGGATTTTTATGTAATTTTGGAAACAAACAAAACCAATAGAATTATGGTAAATCTTTAAACTTTGTCGTAATGGCTATTCAGAGAAGTCATAAAGGGCTTATAGTTAGCCTTGACTTTATCTTTGTCAAATGTGGTACATGTATGTTTGTATGTAGAATTACCAGAGTTATCTTCTGATGTCTTGCTCTTACATGAGGCTTTCATAGTAATGAGACGTACATTCAAGCACATGTTGTTAGAAGCCTAGTCTGCAGGGAAAACAACACAGTGTAATGGGTCTTGTTTGCATTCTTTCTTAATCCACTCTCGCGCAGAGTCTTCATCTGAATCCATAATAGTTATAATTGTGAAATTTAAATTCTGTCTACAGGTTAAGTTCCTCCGAATTACCGACTAGAGAATGTTTCGGAGATTCTCGTTGTCAATAATGGTCAGATCACCTGTAATGACATGACTTAAGTGATGGCTCGTTTTTCGCTTTATGCTCGTTTGCGATCCAATATTTTACAGTCAATCGTGTTGGCATGTTTCTAAGACACGGTTGGAGTAGAACTTTGACTCACAAGCAAAAAGACAATGTTTTTGCCTTTTTTCATATACAGTCGAACTTCAGTAGCTCGAACTCGGATGGCTCTAACACCCGGGATTGATCGAACACCTATCAAAGTACGGAACTTTCCCCTATATAATCAATGTTAAAATTACTTCGATTTCTCGAAAACTCGAACTAAATCAGCAGTCCCAATACTAAACATCCATTGAAAAAGCCATGAATAACTCGAACTAAAATTATTGACAGCTTGCATGACAAATTAATAAAAACAAAAATACGTACTTAAAAATAAGAT
This sequence comes from Limnoperna fortunei, assembly GCA_944474755.1. Taxonomy (NCBI): domain Eukaryota; kingdom Metazoa; phylum Mollusca; class Bivalvia; order Mytilida; family Modiolidae; genus Limnoperna; species Limnoperna fortunei. Next base: position 15,800,067 of record OX104116.1, on the reverse strand, counting down.
TTATATATGAAATGCAATGAAGAAATACAATTTTATTAAATCCAATGTTACACAGGAAATTAAGAGAAATATATAAACCGATATCGATTCCGGTTCGCACATGAATCATTTCCGGACATCACAAGCCCACGCATTCTCGAACTCCCGATTTCTCGAACTATTTTTGTCGGCCCCTTCGAGTTCGAGCCATCGAAGTTCGACTGTATAAAAACTTTGAACAAAAGAACGAAGCAATAGTTTTAATTTAGTTAGCCTTAAAGTCTTGGTTGAACGAATATATGCTAATTTTAAAGTCATACTATAGCAAAACTACAAAGCAGTTTTTGTCATTATGATCCCGTCCTACAACACTTAATATACCGTTATGACTAATACATCAAGCCAAAACGTGTTCATGTTTTCTCTTATTATGATTCGTTGGTTTGCTTTGTGATGTTTTCTTGATTTAACTAAGAATTGTATTTAAATTAAACAGAGAAAGTGATAGGCGCAGTTTCTTCTGATTTTAAAATAAATTTTGCCATGCACATTTGTAGGACCTCTCATACTGTTAATAAAAAGTATCACTTAACATCTGCTTTGTGGTCAATTTTTCAATAATAAATGATGCCCTTTATCGTCATATAATGACATAAGGGGAAATGTTTCGCTGTTTTCGTTGAATCTCAACAGTTTGACTGGCAAACAGCCAATCGTCCAAGTTTAAATCGATTTACATTATATAATTAAGTAAAAAGGTCTAGTGGTTATGCTATGAACACTTTTAACGTTACGATAACCATGCCTATTTGTTGGTAGGAATTGTTTTAAAGGAATTTAATAGTAGATGAAATATTGTATGTGACTCATATTTATTGTCTTAATGATAAAATGCAATAGAAGGCAAGAACTGAGCACTTTTTGTTGTCGTACTTTCGGTTTCGGGTATGAAACTGAGAGGAAATTAGGAGTTTCATAGAAACATATTTTGTATATCAGTGTCCAAGGATTGGATAGTTAACACATTCTTTCAAATAACTCCAAATAATTAAGCTACCCGCCAGATTGCGCCGGCTCAATCTAGCTGTCGTTTTGTTTTGGAACACACCGACCACTCCATATATAAAAATTAATGCCAAGAGATAAAGTTGTGAACCATTCATAATGTTTAAATGGGCTAAAAGGGTTATTTCATGAAAGGATGTGAGAAATAAATAATTTAGTTAGCTAACCAGTACACTATTTCTTTATCCTAAACATTTCAATCAGTCACTTTTAAGACCAACAAAAATGAAAGGTGACAGACCTGGCATCATAGATGCAGCTATATCCAAATCACTTTCAACATTTTATCGAAAAATCCTGCTACATCTGCATCTATTGACTAACAGAACCATTAATGAGAGACAATATCTGCATCTCAGTTAAACCCCATCGAGGTCAAACTGTTCAGCAGTGATAATCCAAATAAAACATGCCGAATTCCCCCACAAAGAAACAATATCACGAAAAATAAATAAATGAAACTATAAAACTAAATAAAGACACACAACACATGTGGTACGATTGATTGTTTTAAGACCCACCCAACGAGTTGATGACACAAATCTTAACATGCATAAATGGCAAAAAAACGCTCGCTGAACCTAAAAATTCATCAATACTCATCGTACATTACATCTTATAAACATCTATCTGATAATTGCAACAGATGTATATGTATGTAATATTAGTTTATTGCAAAAAATATATCAAATATTTTTATAAGGATAAGAAACTGGGGGGGGGGGGGATTAAAAACCGGCAAAATTATAGTGCAAATGTTAACATTATCTGTAAAAGATTTAACAACAATGAACTCTTTTTCCACATGAACAATTCAACTAAAACACACCAGCAATCAGATTCATCAGCTCCCCGTCATAACTTAACATATGGAACCCACTTAACCTCGTCGTAATTCTTATTTTAAATTTTCAATCTAACAGTGCGTTCATTAGTGATAAATAGGAGAGAAAATAATGAAAAGTAAATAGATATTTACATATAAATAAATAAAAGTATTCACATTTCGACATGAAATATTGATCTATTCACTGATTAGCCATTTTATAAATTTCTGTCCTCAAATGGTATGAAGTTAATTAAGTTCTTAACATCTTATGTTTTGGATTTCATTTTCGTCCTGATAATCTGATAAACAAATTGACGCAACAATGTGTTGATAAATTATTTGAAGTTTCTTCGACAATTGCGCAAAAATTTCGTACATGTATTATGAACAAAGATCTATATTTTCTACCACACCACCTGTATTTTCACGAATAAAAGTAAAATAAATGACGTGCTTTAAATGGAAAAATTTGCTGTTTTATTGCACAGCATTTTAATGTTTCAATTTTAATGACTAACAAGTTACTGAAACAGGGATATATTCTTCTTATCAGACATTTGTCTTTGAATATATATTTGGTCTTTCCATTTCAAGCAATAACGATGTGTATTATTAAAGGGCATAACAAACTTTGTAATTAAGAAAAAAAAATGTTTTGCTGAATATTGTTTTGTACATTTTGAAATACATCACATTGCTGAAAATGTTTATGTTTATGTTTGAAAAGCGTTTAAAGTCTCTTTCATAAATTTTCAGCTATATCGTGGCGTCAAGTTTTATTGGTGAAGGAAGCGGGAATAGGAGAAAACCCCGACCTTCGGTAGGAAACTGTCTATCTTGGTCAATTAAAATTGTAGTCGAGTACATCCTGTTGTAGTCGAGTACATCCTGCCCACAGTGAGACTCGATCCCGCAATCTCAGTGTTGGCAGATCACGTAATCCATAGTAGACTAACTATCTTAACCACTCGGCCTTCTTTGCTGAAACTTAGATTTGGAGTCTATTTATACGCGGTGCATCGCTCAAGAAACACATGTTTATTGTCGACATTTGATTCTCCAATGACAATATCAATATTGAACTTTTAATTTCTATAAATAAAGTTGTTCTTTTAAATATTTATTGTTTCTGGTATTTTTTACCTAAATACGTTGCTTTACTTTGACCTGTTTGATAAATATCTGATTTGATGTTTGTCTCCAGAAAAACCTGACCGTAAGCACATTTAAGAATTAGGTGGCACAGTCAATGCATTTGCAAATACACGTACTCAGTTCTTTAAGTAATAAAATTTGTTTTGTTATATTTGATTCACGCCATGTTTCATATGACTTGCTTCATTTTATTTAATAAAACAGAGTGGACATATTGGCACTCTTACGTTAAACAATTCTCACAATCCTAATTAATTCATAAATAAATAATAATAAAAATAAAAGCATTCTCCTCAAGGTCGACATTTTTATGTATCCACTCGAAAACAAGTGTTAATGAAATTTTCCAAGCTTTTAGGAATTGAAGGTAATGAATGTTATAAGTATCAATTCGCTCTAATATAAACATCATTATATGTAATGACTACGCTTTTGTAAAATCTATTGTCTATAAAACGAGACTAAAAGGCTGTCAGAAGCCATCACAATGCGTGAGTCACTCGGAGAGTTCTTGTGTTTATTCATGTAAAACCCATATATGTACAGTATGAGGTCGCATACATGTTTATGACAAGTTAGTATACAAAACCGAATTATTTAGTCAATTTGTATATCTGTTTATAAAACAACAGTAATGTTTAAGTCATTCATCCGCCCTGTTATTAATGTTTGGATATTTTTATGAAGAAAGCACACTTCAGTGCCAATGTATACAATATTTGTATCTTTTACTAGGTTAATTAATTTATTTACGATTTTACATAACAAAAGAATAAAAATACAAATGATAAAAACTATAAAAGTGTGTTTAAAAATAGCATTTTAATTTCTTACAGTGTACAAAGTCATTGTTTGCTGTTTGCAGGCTATATCAGTTACGGACAGTTTTAAATATCTACTTGTTACTCATTAATACATCAGCAACAGTTTGCTTTCTTAATAATGTTTTACTGTTTAACCATTCACTACATACCAAACAATTTAATAGTTTTGTATTTCATATATTGGGTAGCTGTCAAGAAAATGTAAATTTCCGCAAAATCGACAACACCACTTTTGTCTGATATTGACACCGCCGTTCAACTTTTATATTAGAAATTAATCAGTAGCTTTTGGTATTCTGTGATAATAGATAGCTATAGTGCTAGTGTTTCGTGATCCGCTAATGGATATTTTGTTAAGTCAATTGTAGCATGATAAATGGTTTGTCAACATAAGACTTTAAAGAGTCAATTATAGTAGAAATCCGATAAGTAAAAGACATCTTAATCCATTAACGAACATATGGGCAAAGCATAATTTAATCGCAGAGACTTTTTGGAATATTAAGAATAAAAATTTGCATTTTACGTTCATTTTTCAGTCCTTTTTGGACGGTAAAAGCGAAAAAGACCAGTATCATTATCGACATCAATGATTGAGCTGATAAGTAACAACATCCAAGTTTATAAATCACTAATAATATAATATAAGCATAGACACCTTCATTACTTCACCGCATTTAACATTTGAAATCATATACTAGTTATTTCTCTATGTGATATGCATGTAAAGCCATTAAAACAAAATATTTCTTGCTCAACATGTTTTTTCTTAATTTGTCTAGAAGAAGCTACTCACGTTGCATTCGGTCCCAAAGGGGTTTAAAGTATTTTAAGTGTAGATTACCTCTAATATTCATGGCTGATATGTATATTACAATTTCCAACATCAGCATCTTTCAGAAAGGCTAAGGAAAATAATTTAACATAAAAACGGTATTTAAATTGAAATATTAATATTTTAATTTGTATTGAAAACACCCTCTTTAGATTCGTTGCATTACACTGGAATGTTTTCAGTATTATTATTTTTTAAATAAATATTTAAACCTTTGTCGGCTTAATGGTTATTAATTACGAAAGGCATTGGAAAAACTGGGAAATTAAATTTCATCTCTATCTAGAACTATGTATTATAGAGGAGTGACTCTTAATACATTTAACTTGGCTGTAAATCTTTATAAAATGTGACAATAGACACACTAGAACTGCAGAATCAATAGAAGTCCAATGATTTTAAATCAATTATTTACTTAAATAAAGTACCGCTGCGTGATTTGATCTCGAGAAAGTGATTCCAGGAACAAATACTAAATGTTGAATATATAAGGCGATGTCAGTCGTAGTCAACAGTTGTTTCAGTGATATTTATGCAATTATCGATAGTCTAAATTGGTATTTGCTCTTTAAACAGAGCTAAATACTACTTCTATTAAATTAGTTTAATTCAATTAGTAATTGTAAACTCTCAGTTACGTATATAAATTTAAATTCTTAAAAAACACAACTTTATTATGATCACAGAAAATACTATATATATTTTAAACTAACAAAATTTTAAACAAATGTTAGAGCTACCTTACATTTTCTTAATAAATAACAAGAACGAGTCAAAAGTATCTGAGGAGAAACCAAGTGAAATTTAACTCGCCAACCAGTGTGGCATAATACACGTATGTCCTAACTTGCAGTACGTTGTATTACATATGTGTTTTCGTGTTATTTTGATTTTTAATGATAATCCGTTTGAAAAGTAAATTGAAATTTACGTCTTTTATGTTTAAAATGAAAAACGCAACAAAACACTCTTGAATAGCAGAGATTGCGCTACTGAAGTTAACAAATATTCTTCTCTTCTACATTGATTTCGAAAACCAGACTGCCGACACGTTGCCTTAATTGGCTAATATATGGCTATGACGAATATAAGACAGCTGGCTAGTTCTTTTATGGCAAATTAGTGTTTAGGGTTTCTATTTTTTGAGTGTGGTACATGTAGGCTAAATATTCACACATCACATGGAATACACGTCGATATAAGATAGTGGTTGAAGAAGCTAAAGCGTTATTATTCAATTTTTATAGACGTTAGTATTGGTGTGATTTAGGCTTGAGAAATAAATTTGACACGACGTTACTAACTTTGACCAGACACAATCTTACGGCATCATGCGCCGTTTTTGGTGCAAAACAAAAAAGCTATTTTAAAGGCAATTAAAATGATTATATAAGACACGAAAAAAAATCTTTCAGCATTTAAATATTTTTATAACGGCTGACAATTTATACAATATCATATGTTGAGCCTCATATATATAATGATAAGAGAACGTAAATTGATAAAATCACAAAAAGTCGTATTCAAGAACTTGTTAGCGTTTGTGTCTCCATTAGATCTTAGTTTAGTTGACCAAATATCGAGGTTATAGATAAGGTCAAGCTGTCGATTTAGATAAAGAACACAAAATACATATATATGTGTTTTAAAAATGCTCTTTTAAAACAGTATTCAAAATATCTTTTTATCTTTTAGCTCCTTGTTATGCTGCCTTGGCTGGCTATGAAGAAATCCGATACTTAAATTTGCTACAATAAGTGTAAATTACAAGAACAAATTACTGAATGTGTATATCGTTAAACACTTACAATATAATATTTGGTGGAAAAAACTTCCGACAATGGAATACTTTAATTTCGGCATATGTTGTTATATTCAATGTCGAGCAAAAATATTAAAGAAAAATTTAATTATAGATATGAAGATACAGAAACGTTAAAAAAAATGTCAGAAGGTATTATAGGCGTTATAGAAATGTTTGAAATACCCAAACCCTTCCAAATCATTGTAACTGAAATCTTTAACAACTGACTAGCAAAGATCATTGATTTTTCAGATTATTTGCGTGTTTTTTATGCCCCATACAACATGTCGGGGGGCATATACTGTCCGTACGTACGTCCGTACGTCAGTACGAATTTCCGTCAAGCTTTCCTCAGTAACCGTACAGGGTGGTTCAGTATCACAAGTTGTGCGTCCTAAGCGACTTTGAAACCTGTCGGACAACTACTTCTTGTTTGGGACTTTAGCGGGGGCATCTGTGTCCAATGGATACATTCTTCGATTTTTTGATTTTAACAAAATGACTTTTTCACAATCCAGTCAAGTTATGACGTTAACATTAACAAACTAATGTATATTAAACAATAATGTCGGCTGTATTTGGATTAATTAACACGGAATATGCGACTTTAAAAAAAATCATTCTTAATATATAATCTTTAGGTTCAAACCTTATAAATTTTGCATTTTAGTACTGTTCAACGGTGTCTTCCCGAATGCAAACATTTTGAATTGTAGATATTTCTCGAATGGCAACAAAATAATTTCAAAATATGTTTATACAATTACAAAATGCCCTTTAATTGACACTTGAAAAGTGCATACATTTTAAAAATGGTTACATAAGAAGTAAGTTAATAATAAGTTTGAAAGTATATCCATAAGATTTAGAATTCAATATTATTAGTTTTTCATCCTCCTTTTAAAAAAAATAATAAAGTTATCAAATAAAATGAAATATAAAACAATAAAAAAAAAATTAAAAAAACATTTAAAAATAAATAGTCTTGTCAATTAAAATAATTAATTTAGTCTAGTAAATTTTTATTTCTTTTTTAATATGTTCAATATGAAAAATGAGAAATTAATACATTGATAATAATAAGTCATAAGAGTTAAAAACTATTTATTAATTGTTCACAATTATAACTATTTGTGTCAGCTTTGATTAAATACTTAATAGAAGGTTATAATTCGTTAATACTATGTACCAGCAAGAACCTATAAATCATAGTTAGTTATACAAGTCGAGGGTGCCAGACATAATGATGATAAATAGAAATATCCAAGCTGACACTGAGCGAGCAAAGTTCCAAGCCAGCAACATTAAATAAAAGGGGGAAACAAACTAGGGATTGTTGCACTTTCAAGTATGGTTTATTTACGGTTGAATATACAACAAACTAACAGATAGATTACCACATTACAGTTTACAGATGCCGCATCCTAACTTTGCATCTACAGTTAATATGTATCGACAAAATATTGTGCTTGTATTGTTTCATATGCTAACTTATGTTAATGAGTTCAACCAAGTTTTATGGCATGCGAAAAACCCCCGCTTTCATAGTTTAGTTTAAACATATTGTATTTGTAGAAATGCTATAAGAGGGGATTAGACACAAGTACAACGTACTTATGAAGTCTTTTCCCAATGAAATATAAACAAAATAATGTTATAATGAAACATACGAAGATGAATGACTGTAGAAAACTCAATATATATATAAAAAACATATGTACAAAAAAGGGAAAATAATATTGTAAGAACCGTGAATATATATTTACATGTACAGCATAACTCATCGTTTGTTTGTTGTGTGTGTATGCAATATTTATGGTCATCTCTACACGACGAGGAATCTCTTAGATTTTTTAATAAATTCATGAACATATGTAACAATCATTTGATTTTTGTCTTGAGATAAACTTTCATTTCCGTTCAGGAGAAGTTTTAAGTTTAATAGTTCAATAGGGAGTAGAGTGTTTAACTTTTTTAACAAGTCTCTTCTTGGTGCATCATATTTGGGACATTCAAAAAAGAAATGGTAAGCTGTTTCTTTACAGAAGCCGCAATGACATGATGGGCTGTTTACAATATTTACATTATGAAGATCACAGTTTAAAAAAGATGCACCACAACGCAATTGGGTCAGAATAATATTTAATTTTCTAGTACCAAAGCTATAGATTGGAGGTACTAAAATTGTATCCTTTTGTTTAAGGTAATTTTTGAATTTTGAGACGGTATCTATTTGTCTAGTAGCTAGGTTTAATTTATTCCAAAGGTTTACAGAAGATGGCACAAATGATCCCATAGTTAGCGAAAGCCTACAAAATGGTTGAATTAAGTCATGTCCGTTTCGTAGGGGATAACTAGTGGTGCTCTGAACTGTAGGCGGCACTAATGTATTTAGAAATGGCGGTGCTATTTCATGAACCATTGAATAAAACATTTGTAGTTTTCTTCTTTCCCTTCTATGTTTTAGAGTTTCCCACCCGGTTTCGCGATAAAGATGTTCAAGTTTTGTAAAAATAGGCAACCCCGTTACAATTCTCGCAGCGTCCAGCTGAATGTTTTCTAACTTGTTAGTATAAGTAGCGCTACAGTTATCCCATAGTTCACAGGCATACTCCAAAATAGGGCGGATATATACTAAGTACAATTTTTCTAAAGTACACCTAGAGATCTTGTATTTCAATATTCTCATTACATTGATATGCTTGGAAGCGCTATTAATTAAATTTTCTATATGCAAATTCCATTTGCCGTCATTGGTTAGAGTAATACCTAAATGTTTATGGTTTTTTACAATAGGAATATTTTGATTATTAAGGGAAAAGTGAAGGTCTGGAGTTTCCGTGCTGGAAATCATTAATATCTCTGTTTTATTGAGATTGAAACTCATAAGCCATGTTCTGGACCATTGACTCAACTCAGTAAGATCATGATCGATGACGTACTGAATTTGATTCAAGTCTGATCCAGAACATCCAAATGAGGTATCGTCTGCAAAAAGTCTTGTCAAGGAAATCATTTTTTCAGAGATATCATTTGTATATATAATGAAGAGTAATGGACCAAGAACTGAACCTTGAGGTACTCCAGCTGAAATATTGCAAAGAGTCGACACTGCATTCTTTATTGTTACATTTTGGCGTCTTCCATTTAAATAGCTTTCAAACCATTTCAAAAGATTTCTTTTTATTCCATATTATTTCATTTTATGTAATAGACCTTTATGCCAAACTTTGTCGAACGCTTTCGAGAAATCACAAAAAACTAAACAGTTAATTTCTCTTTTTTCTAATCCGTCTAATATGCAGTTATAAAGTTCTATTAGTTGGTGCACAGTCGAATATCCGGGACGAAATCCGGACTGATATTTATATATAAGGTTGTTAATAGCCATGTGATTGTAAATATTTTTGAATATTATTCTTTCCATAACTTTTCCAATACAACTTATAAGAGAGATAGGTCTATAGTTTGAGGGTAATGAAGTATCACCGTTCTTAAAGATGGGGATTACATTTGCAATCTTCCAGCTGGAGGGAAATTTGCACTGTTGAAGAGACCTGTTAAAAATTATTTTTAATGGTATAGCTATTTTATCCGGATTAAATTTTAACATCCTATGACTCACCGAATCAGGAAACCTGTTGCCTTATTTGGGTCTAGAATTTTAATTATATCTACAATCTCACTATGGTCAATCTGGATGTCGTCTAAATCAATATCCGTTCGTTTTTCGAAATTTGGAAGAGGATGATATTTTTCATCTAACTGTGATATGGAACAGAAATATTTATTGAGAATAGTACACTTCTCTAAGTCATTGCATGTCATATCGCCAATAGATTGTTCGTTTAATATATTAATAAGGGGAGGGACAGTGTATGAGCCATTAATTGATTTTATCAGCATTTTCATTATTTTCCAATAAACTTTTGAGTTTGATATATTTTCTAAAATAAAGTTGTCTAAATTTTGTTGGAAATGTTCCTTAGCAGTCCTTTTCATATTATTTACTTTGTTTCTTTGCTGCTTGTATTTAGTTACATCACAGTTTCTTTTTAGTTTTTGGACTTTTTTCTTAATCTATCACGTTTTCTTATTTTTTTCCTTAATTCATTGTTAAACCAAAGTTTATCATTGGGTCTAATCGTGACTGTTTTGGATGGAACACATTCGCGCACAATGTCGAGAAAGTGTTCCGTGAATATTTCGGTCATTTCGTCTGTATCTTTATTGTTTAACAGCAAGTTCCAGTCCACCGAATCCATCATTTCATTAAATTTATCGATATCGGTTCGGTCGTATAGCCAAATTTTTCTTTTAAAAGGCAGTTCTTTATAATGCTTAGTTTCTAAAAACATTAAAGCAGCATCATGATCGCTAATTGACCTTGGTATTTGAATGACATCAGAAAATGTACATTTCAGTTTACTACTTAAAATTATCGGATCTAAAAGCGTCTCGGAGTGTTCGGTTACCCTTGTTGGTTTATTAATTACATTTTTCATATTATATTGATTGATAATAGTTAACAATTTATTGTTCAATGAAACAAACAAGTCCGAATTTAGATCACCCGCAAGGATGATGTTCATTTAGTTGATATGCTGTTTCAATAGCATGTGAAAGTCGTGTAAAATAATCACCGTCGTCCGTAAAATCTGATCTATATGTACAACAAAGCAGAAAGCTCGCCCCGTTAGCACGTGTTTCGACCCAGATAGTTTCATCTGTATCGTTTTCAAGTTGGACTTGACGAGACATACTTAAGAAATCTTTTGCATAAATTATTAATCCACCCCCAAAATTATTACGATCTTTACGGATCATAGTTGAAAAAGTGTCTAGTTTTAATTGTTCATTGTTGAAACTTGGATCTAAATGTGTTTCGGTTATTATAATTATATCGAATTGTTCAGCAAAATTTTGGACATATTCGAGTTTATTTCTAATGCTTCGTATATTTAAATTACAAATTGAAATAGAGTTATCGGAGGACTGGTGACTCGAGTTCAAACATGCTTCAGTAACCGGACCTGGATTTTGTTCAACATTGCCAATCAGCAGTAAAAAATGCAAAGTAAACAACAAAAATACTACGTTAGCATTTGGATTATACTTTGCAGCAGGGACAGTTGACCAACGATCAGTGTACATCTCAGATTTGTAAGTAGAATATCTCTAAAGGATTGAGATTTTTGGAATGTGATAAATCTATGCTTTCCTCTGTGCATGTCGAACAGACCGATTGCAGCCCTGTAATTACATATACAATTACCCATTTAGATACAAGAATATATAATTTCCACACGCCCTTGGGCTTGCAATAGGTCTGCACATTGCTACACACACAACAACAACGGATGAATTAAACAGGTTAAACGTGATGTCAATTATACAGTTAAGAGCAAATAAGATTAAACAAAAGTAAAAACGAAACATGGTCAAATTTGACATGATATGCTTTTGTTCAAAAAGGGATTTTTGAGATTCCTTGTTGTTAAACCTAGTGAGGGTCTCAACCTATATAGTATATCAAACTATATAGTATATACATGTATGCGTGGTTATTTAAGTGGTCAATATAGTTATATATAGTACAACATAAGATTTTTCAGGAGTAATAATAGAAATAAAATATAGTTATATATAGTACAACAATTATGATATACATAGGATATTTCAGGAGTAATAATAGAAATAAAATATAGTTATATATAGTACAACAATTATGAGATACATAAGATATTTCAGGAGTAATAATAGAAATAAAATATAGTTACAACAATTATGATATACATAGGATATTTAAGGAGTAATAATAGAATTAAAAGGCAAGATAAATGTAATTTCAGATAAAACAGTTATCATTATTAAGGAATAATATGAACTCTCAAGCATTGTAATTATTTGATTTAAGTGTATACACAATGTTCAAAGATCATACTGAAGCACGTGTAGCTCGTAACATGCTGTTTGACACAAACACAATAACAATAAATATAAGTTATGAATCTACATATTGTTATGGAGCTTACGACGGTAGATGGTGAGGTGATATACATTTTATAGGAATGTAATGTATTTATTATAGGAGTGGACAGCTGTTTGACCGGATACATGTATATCCAGTCACACCTTTTTTGCTTTAAAATTTGGTATTTATTAAAATATCTAGGAAATGTTGAAATAACTAAATAAACGTATAGACATAGATGTTTAGTATTATATTTTTTGAGAAAGCAAAACGGATGAGTTATGTTAATTAAGGACTGGTTCGATTGCCATTGGCGGTGGGATAACTCTAAATTTCTCAACTCTGGTGTTCTGTAAATACCAAAAAAGTGAAAACGAAATAACATCGAAAAAGATCATAAGTAAAGAAAATATCTCTTTAAGTTTTTCAATAATTTAATTAGACAGATGTATGAGATATGTATCGGAATGATAAGCATTGCAAAAGGGGCGGGGGGGGGCTGATAAAAAATAATAATAATATATATATTTAATTAATTGTTTTAGATTATAGATCTTAATATTTCCTTTGTAAAATTGCTTTCATATCCGGTGAAATCAGTTGATGCTTTTTACGTTCGTAATGCACACTGATAATGGAGGAGGAGAATACATGTGGACAACGTATTTGGAGATCGCAATAACACTAACAGAAACAAAAAAAAGACGTGACACAAACAAAGAACAACAACATATTTCTACATGGCAGTTTGTGTTATTTCATATACTTTTAATCATCACCAGATGTGACGTTTTCGGGTGGTGTTATCTTAGGACTTGATTTCTTAGTAGTACCCATTTGCTCAAGTCTATCAATATCAGTGTGGTCTCTAATAAGCATTTTATGAGCTGTTTTTGTGGTCTTAACAAATATCCTACCATCCATTGTCCAGTAGGCCTCTATTTCCTTCCTATGTTTAACTGAAGCTAATCTTTTTGTCAAACCAGCTCTGAACCTCTGTCAAGTTCTCAGTAATAAAGATATTATCTGGGTCACCTTTAAGAACTTTTTTGTGGGAAAAGACTAAATGTCTCTTTTTATAGGATATAAATCTAACTATCATCTGTGATTTACCACCAGAAACCTTTCCTATTAGATGAGACCTCCCAATGTCATCACTAGTTATGTCAACACCAAGCTTGTTTTGGAAAATATCCAGTGCTAAGCTCTCAGTTTCAACAGGGTATTTAACCTTTCCATTTTCATTAACTGGAACAGGAACATTGTGAAGGCGCAAGCTTGTTCGTCTGGAATACTGTTGTTGGTTTTCTAGCTCTATTTCAAGTTCAGCTTGTTTTCTACACAGTAAGTCAGTCTCATCGTTGTGTTCCTGCATAGCAAGTTGTAAGCCTTTTACAGCAGCCTCTAGCGATTGTGTTTTAATACACTGCCAAGAAAGCCTTTGGTTAAGTTCATTTATAGTAGCCTCTTGAACTTTAACTTTTTCTTGAAGTGGTTTTACCTCCATGTTGACTACATCTTGAATTTGTGATTCAAAAACAGTACCAAGTTTTTCTGCGATGGCTGGGACTATGGCATTGAGTACTTCCTCACTAGTTAGTGCTTCAATCAATTGGTCGGCTATATTTTTTCTAAGAGACCCTTTCCTAGTCATTATAGTTGTGAGGTCACCCATGGAACCTGCCTTTCGTCGTATCTGTCGCTCGGTCTGTTTTTGAGAAGCTGGCAATTCGTCGGGGCTATCTGGATTGATTAGGATTGGGAGTCATTTCTTTCTTAGAACTTTGTGACAAAAATTCAGTTTGAGGTAACGAGGTAGGGATTTCATTGTTTACATTGTTTACATTAATGGCGTCATCCATCATTGACTCATTAAATGACCAACGTTATTTTCAATGATGTTGTAGGTTAGAGTGTTACATATGCACTTTTTGTATTGTTTATATACTCATAGACATCAAAGTTTATAGTAGAGTAGGTTTCGAGTTCTTACATGAGCGTTATCCAGTAATAAAATCCCTTTTTTCGAGAGCTATCTAAACTTCAGTCATTCGGGTCTTGCGCATGAATCTCCCCCGCTTTCATAACTATGTGTATCCGATGATAATCGATGCACAATCACTATGTACTGAATTTAAAAATTAGAAATACTTTCTTCAAAACGAATACCTATACTAAAACTAATTGAAAGCACGGGCGAGACTTTTTGTGTAACCTTGACTTATAAGTCTATCTTGAAGAAATTAGCGACGTTTGCAAAAAATCAATATACTTACTTCAAGCTCTTGAATACATTGTCAATTGAGAAATATCGACACTGTATGCAGGAGAACTGGCAAACTTCTGCACAAGCGAGGACAATGTATAAGTTCATATAGTTTAGTTTGTGACCGTTAGCATCATATTCGAGGTGAAGTCTAAAAATGATGTAGATGTAGCTGTTTCTGTGATTTCTTTAATTTCCAGTTCTGAAGGATAAACTGTCTGAAGCTATTCAGTAAATTCAGTGTTGTTAATTAAAAGGGCCTAGGTTCTACCATTTTCTTGTCCTTAATAAGTCGTAGAAGAAATTCTGTTCTATAAGTATACAGTATCAATCAGCAAGGAATGGGAAACATTTTGTACTAATTGGAAATTCGATTACCTGCTGAAAAACACATTATCCAAAAGTTACAAATATGTAGTCATTCAGAAAATCTGTCATTTAGTTACTGTTCCTTCTTGTAGCATAACTTGCCAATTTTGCTCTTTATTAAAAGAATACCTATATTTGTAACATAAAACTACATATTGTTAGCAAAAATGTTCTTAATGTTCTTTGTTACAGCAAAAACAGTAAAATAGTTATGGCAAACCGAGTCTTTTCAAAGTGTATTTTAAAGTAATAAAATTCAAATTTTTATTCTTTTTCTGGTTCTTAAGAATTAAGAAACGTTAAAAATTGTCAAAAATACAGCAATTCATGTAAATTAATATTGCTAAATTTACATGCAGCATGTGTACCTATGACAGGAATTATGAAATTGATAGGTGTAATCTCGGGACCTTACCAAGTCATCTTTGTCACAAAGATAGAGCCAAATAGCAATATACTCTTCAATAAAAGAAAAGCATAGCTACTTTTTAATTTATAAAAATGAATTTTAATAATATAATTTAAATGACAATTGAATGTACAGGTAATTTTAAATGATTTAGCGTGTTTTCATCACATTGACATATTGCCAAATTATAAATTGACACTTGAAAAGTGCATACATTGTGCATTGCCGTAAAATTTTTAAAGTACTTCCAACGGAAAGTTAGTGGTCTAGTAAACTGTCTATTGGTAGCATATAAAAGAAACAGGATTGATGGTCCAACTTATCAAAACGTAAAAGTTATGCCATACAGCGGTTATATACTGCTACCAGAAAAGTCATCATCAGACGACTATAGACTTGAATCTCAATGTTAGGTTGCTCGGACCGAGAATGTGAACCAGAGTACCATTTGCAGACTTTTCCAACAGACCGGTACGACTAATGACCGTTCAAGAAGTGTTAGTCCACACATAACCACAGCACGTCAAGATTGGTACATCCTGGTATTTTATCTACGGAATCGAACAGCCACAGCAACAACAAATCTGCAGTCTGGATTGCGAAGAATCAGCTCCGACAACATGGAATAATACCCAGAAGACCGTATTGATGAGCAGTTTAAATTGCGTTACACCGAAAATATATAATCAGATGGTGCAACAGGTTGAGAGTCTGTGCATTCTAGAACTGGCGCAGAATTAGATTTAGTGAGGAGTCGCGGTTTTTGCTAGAGAAGCGTGATGGTAGAACACGTGTCCGTGAAGTGGATAGAATCGGCGAAATTAGTGCCATGATGTCAATTGACAGAAAATCAGAGATTTTGCACGTTCCACATAAATTCACATCTATGGGACCAACTGTACAAATGTGTGCGTATCACCACAGACCCTGTATCAACTTCGACAGATGTTGCAAGAGGAATGGCGAAGAATACCTCGCAATGATGTTCGTGTTTTGAATCCATGCCGTAGAGATGCAGATCAGTGCTGGCTTTTCGAGGTGGTCACACACGTTACTAACTTGCATTTGATCGGAAGTGGCTTTGAACTGTGATTAATTTACCGTGATTTGTACATGCAATGACTGTTACTTGTCATACAACAAACAGTTGAAGTGCATATCATTGTTAGTGTTATTTAAAAACTATGATATGAATATCACATGTAAAAAACCACTATGCGTTTCTTTTTAGAAGAGTATATACATATTTGCCATGCCAATAACAAACATCATGCATTATCGAATAAATGTATTACAAATTGTATTAAAACATTTGAATGTGGATAGTTCGTTTTGCATTTAAACCTATGCAACCACATTAACAGTTCTTTTCAGAGCTAACCTATCATTTTACATTCTGTAATCTCAGAATCTTTATAAAGTTAAACTTCTTTAATGCGACCAAAACCCAGAGGAATAATTTTGTTGATTACATGTAAAGAGAACGTAAAATTAATATGATGTAGTTTCCGACATTACAGGAAAATCCTAAACGGAAGTAGGATATAAAAGAACTTAGAAAATCAACCTTGTATTTCGTTATGTCTTAATTGAAAGAAGTTCCATAAAACATTACACAAATTTTACGACCTATTAACTTAACGTTTAAATGTATTTGTTATTCTGGACTACCCTTTATCATAAGCCTTTCAGTATCATTATTTCTCAAATGAACAGGGATATAAATACATCACATCATAGATCATAGACCTATACAAGAAAGATATATGAATGTTAACCTGAAGTTCATACCGTCTTCATTATCAATCTATTTAATTTACAAAGTTTCTTGTTGTATTTTTGTAAGATAAATAACTTCCTCTCTTCCCTCTCATTGACCATTCATATAAAAAAATCATCCCCTAATTATATTCCAAAACATGAAGTCTACCTACCGTATTTATTCTCTGTCATCTGTCTTCTTCTATGTGTAATTCAATATACAATTTTGCCACGTGCATATGAAAGACACTCCACAATCAATTATAATAGAATGAAGATTTTGTTTATTCCGACATGTTGTATGTGTATTTTTTTATATGGCTGTAAAAAATGACTGCATTTCTTCCAAATACAGTTTTTGCACAACATCTTTCCAACGTTCTATATACCAGGTAATACTACGCAGGAGTTTTCAAACGAACTCGGATTTTAAAATATTTTTTAAATTGGACCTTATGTAGTTTTCCCTTAAGATTAAATGCACATCCGCATTATATTGAGGACATATGTACAGTATACCACTTATAATATCTTTCTGACAATCGTAAGCGTAAATTTATAATACGTCTATTTTTGGACACTTTAAAAGTTTTGTGTTAAACTTTGTCTGTGGTTTGTGTATCGGTGACATCCGAAAAATAATGTATGTAATTACTCTATACAAGTCATAATTCAGAACAGAACAGATCACAACATATCAGTTGTATAAGAATAATATTCAACTTTCTTGGGCTATTCGAAGTGGTTTGGAATTGATAAATCGTTGGAATATAACATTTCAGCTCACGTTTAAATTTTGATCCTGAATCTGATTGTCTCAATTCAATTTCAAGATTGTTACAAAGCCTTATGGTTGATGGTATTCATGATTATAGTAGGGTTAGTCGATTAAAGGGGAAATTAAAATCATTCCCTTTTCGTAGAGGGTATGTAGCTGTACTTTGGATTTTTTTAAAATACAAGTTTATACATAATATAAGGTTTCTTTTTATTGGATATTATAAAATAAATGTAATTTAAGCTTTTTCCTTTTTATATTTAGTTTTATACCAAAGCTCAGTGTAGACTTGACTAGCATTACTATCAAAGTCCTGTAGCAATTTTTGTAGCATTGAGTTCCAGTTTGATCAAGTTTGGTGCAATTATAATTAGAATATTCATGCAAATGTTTTTAAAAGACTTTATATATAGCTTCTCTAAATTGGTGCGAGTTAATTTATATGTGATGCGTAAGGTTTTGTCACCGATGTTTTCATTTTGCGACCTCGTTATCATGCTTCCTTTAATAAAAGATTTAATGCTTTCAACAATTGTAGCTTCAGCACAAAATTAGTAATTTATGCTAAACTGTTTAAACAATTTTGCGTTTTGTCAGCAAATGTTCCGAAGCTTTATAGTAAAGGATGCAAACTGCTGTAGTCTAATCTCGCTGCTGCCGATTAGTAAAGCGGTGCAAGTATCCGATTGCGGTAGATATTATTGCAGAAACTCTTCCAGGTTTGCTTCTATGTTTTCTTGCTTTGTGTTAAAAACCCTGCAAAGATCAAGTTCTACTTCATTAGACGCCATCTCAAGTTTATTAATATATCGTGCCTTCTCTGCTCTACTTTAACCTCCTTGAGCGATTTCATGCCTGTAAAGATACTGATAGTATATGTGGCTGTCAAGTTTATTTATCACAGAACTATTCTCACGATATTTCTTACGAGTATTAACAAACAAAGTGTATCTTGTGCGTTTTGTAGTTCTGTATATTTCTTAACGAGATCCTTTTCTTCCCTCTGAACTGTGAAGACGAGTACAAATAGAAAATATACTTTTTCATTTCTTCACGGACATTTGGTTTATTCTTGTAAACTTGAGTTCATATAAATCGCAATAAATCTATAATTCTTGCCTGCCGCCGTACATAACTTGTCTAATTTTGTTCAGCCGTTCCCACGTTTTGTTACATTTACGTTTTTGACATGCTTATTACTTATTGCGTAGTCCCTTGTTAATCAGGTTTCTGGTTCCAATTGCACAAACTAAGGCTGAATTGATTGTTCCACGAATTCGTACTTTTCATTTACATTGCCCTATTCTTACTATATGTTATTGTCTTCTTTAAAAACAAGCGTTAAATTTTCTTGTAACATTGGAACATTTCCTTTATGCATATGGTACTTTAGGATTATTTAGGTTCAAGACAATATTCCATTGAATATATTGACTTCCTGACGAGAAACATAAGTTGTCATCCATGTTCTCTTACTTTAAATTGACAATTGTTAGCCAGTAAAAGTTTCCCTGTTTATAGAATTAGACAAGAAATATATTTGCACTGGAAGAAAACGTTGGTCTTGAAAGACTTGCATTTGATTACAATAATCAAATTAGACGAAAAACATACCATCTATACATTTTGTAAATGTCTAAGGAATTATTTTGACATTAATATTTTGCAAATGTTTAGAAATTTACTTAGGTATACAAAACAACAGAAACAAACATCGTCTTCAACAACATGGAAAGCAAACCAGAATACTAAATATCATTTGCAGTAATGATCGTCGAATATTATTTTTAATCTTCAATTCGACAATTTGCTCATAATTCTAAGAAACAGTTGTTTGCATTCAACTCAAGCTTTTAGTTGAATGTCAAAATATAATTTTTTTTCATAAAATGCAGTTTCACAAACGTTTACAGCAAGAAGTGCAAAATATCATAAAACGGCTTCTTGTCTTTTGATTTTGTTTCTGTGTTCAACATTTTCTGTTCTATACATCTTTTTGTAAAGTTTATTAATTTAAAATTGGTTTATTAATATTTATAAATAGTATTTTTATTAATTAAAAATAGTATAAATCAAATTATATATATTTATAAATCACATAGTAGTTGTAGGAAAGAGGAAGCTGGTCACGATCAGTGAGACATCGTGAACAAAAATCTGTTGGAATACAATCGATTCCGCCCCAGTATCGTTTATGTATCTACATGTAAATAACAAATAAACAAACTTGAAGTAAGAGCAGAAAAATTAGACCAAATGTAAAGCTACGTTTAAAATATCAGTCTAAGCCTTAATAGCAAAAGGCATAACATGATTATGTTTTCATGTGATAATTGACTACAAACATAATAGAAAATTCAAAACAGCAACAAGATAATTGAAGAATCTTGGACACACTGCATTAATTTTAATAGTTGAAACGAAGTCGACTTTCTAATATACAAAACTTCCGTACATAGTCAGTATTATTTATTTTTTAATTGGTCAGTGCTCAAACAATACACAAATGGTAGCTATTGAGAAGATATGCAGCATATATTAGCTTTAAGTTTGATAAAGTAAGTTTCTGCACTCTTGACAGGTTAGGAAACGATTTCACATGTAACTCAACACAAACGACACAAGTTGGTATTGTATGATGTGTTGTGGTGTTTTACACGGATGCATTCCTTTACACTGAAGTACATGTACATAGAGTACTAAGTCGGAGTATATAGTGTTAAATAGCATGCTGCAATATCTGTTACACTCCCGCTTTGTTAACATGATCTTAAATAGCAATTTGTCAATAACAATTCATCTTAAGCACACATAATTGTCCGTTTCAGCAAGAATCTTGACAATGTCACGCAATAGAGAGGAAAATAATCATTAACAGGGTTAACTAAGCTCTACATCTTAATAAAATGTGACAATGGTACATTAGGTCACCGAAATCAATAAAACCACTTTTTGTAAATAAATTATTCAACTATGTTAAGAAAAGTGTGTGATTTGGTTACAATTATCTTGACAGTACCACCGAGCTTTCAGACTCCAAAATTGAAATATCTGATTTTTTGTATTATTAATAAAAGAAGGTAAAGAAAGGAACGTTCAATGTTAAATATGCAGTGGACGTTAGTTTTCTAATTTGTCAACGAAAGTGTTATGTTCAATCTGTAGGTTTAAATAATTCATGCAACATGTACTTTGTTTCTTATAGCAGTTTGTCTTGTGTGTCTTGTCCTAGAACTAGAAATTAAGAAATAATGATATAAATACCGTATAGCGGGTTATTTTAGCGGGGTGCAAATTTTGGCGTATTTTAGCGGTCAAACTGAAATCGCCAAAATAAAAACCGCTAAAATTTATGATTTTAGAAACTCCCGTAAAATGTTTTGTAGACGATCGGTATTTGTCAAATATTGGTATTACCTAAGATTGTGTTAATTAAAGGTTAGATTCAATAAAACTATTCAGTAATGTCCTACGGCTAATTTGGTCAATAACTGTGCAAAATGTGTTAAATTATTTTGACTAATCAACAAATCTATTCATCTGTTTTTTTCATGTGTTTAAAGATCAAAGGCCAGATTGTGATCTAGTTGTCAAATTGACACCTCGATTAACTGTCATTTAAACCGTTAAATAAACATGTGGATAAGCACTACATCAAACCACACAATTAATAAATCTGTCATAATTACGAAATTGGTATGCAACGTGATTTTACCTGTATATACAAAATTAAAATTATCAATTATGACTTATAGAAAATTGGTAGATTTGTAAAAAAAGATGTTTAAAAACATTGGAAAACTAAACACTTGAACAAGATGAAATCGTTTTTATTTCAGGAGAATTTTTCCCTCCTCAGATTTATGGAGGAAAACGGATAAATGCCATCTGGTAAAGAAGTTTCCATCCGTAATTAAGTTTCTGTTTTTGTACATGAAATATAGCCTGTTTCCTTCCCCTTCCTATGTAGTCCCCTTGTTTACTTACGTTCCAATTGGAAAATACACAAACACATGTTATCCGGGATGGCTAGACCGCCAAATTTTTTTCTATGGTTTTGCCCATTCGCCAAAATTAAAACCACCAAATTTTTTGCAATACATTTTGACCTAAAAACCGCAAAATTTTACACCCGCTAAAATAACCCGCTATACGGTACATCAAATATTAAAACTATACTCTTGCTGGCATCCCTTATTGTTTTATCCATTTTGCCACATTTTAGACGGATTGTCGGACATAATGTTTGTGTTACATGTCGCCTATTTTGCAGTGGTAATTATATTTTTTCTCATTTTTTGATAAGAAAGTAGATCTGTTCACCACCTACATGAGTTGTTTCTTGGTCTTATTTATTGCTATTAGCGTGCACCAACCATATTTGAAATAAAAATAACACTTAACGTTTACAAACTGTAATGTAATACCAGAAGCCTGCATACAAATTTCGTACTGAACTATAAAACTGCATATGATAAGTATACTTTTAGAGGTGATTAGTACGATATACAATTGTCTACAAAAATGTGACAATTTAACATCGTCCTGCGTGGTGTTTATTGGAGTAAACTACTGGAAAAAACTTACCTCGTGATGAGAGATTATATTTTATTCCCACCAAATTCCAATACATTGATCATTGATATTTTAGTTGTCCTAATGTAAGTAATATAAACACTGTTTTATAATGTTCAAAATAAAAACCTTTATAACAGATTGCATTATTCCGTAGTCTTAATTCCGTAATTAAGTATAATACGCAACAAAATTGGCCATGTTGAAGTAAAACCGTTGTATCTTAAAATTGTTTGTGGCGTGA
This sequence comes from Limnoperna fortunei, assembly GCA_944474755.1. Taxonomy (NCBI): domain Eukaryota; kingdom Metazoa; phylum Mollusca; class Bivalvia; order Mytilida; family Modiolidae; genus Limnoperna; species Limnoperna fortunei. The sequence continues at coordinate 15,777,200 of OX104116.1, read as the reverse complement.
AATCACAAGACTCCTAAATGTCTTGGTTGGCAAGATGCTTTTATTTGGTGATGTGATAAATATGGACGAAAATTCATTTTTAAATTAACAATGACAATAATCTTATAGATTTATATAAATTGTGTAATGTAGCTAAAAACAATATTATCGAACGTTGAAGCATTAGCAGAAAATGAAAGGAAACACAACCACATATGAACTTTAGGGAAAGATTACAAATCAGGTTTTAGACAAATATACACAACACAAAACAAACACATAAATGAAACCGAACCCAATTAAACCAATGAGTGCACTCAGGTGCTGGTAAGCCATTCTTGTCTCTAATTAGACACGCGTCGAGTGACGCCTTGTCATGTCCAAGGAAAGGCAAATCCAGGAAGACTGAAGACTACCTATGATTAAGCGAACGTTGCAACTACGATCCAACTAATCCATGTTTGTATAGCTTTGTAGTCAATAGAATAGTCTTCAAAATCGAAATACTGGTCACAAGATCTGACATAAAATTAATAAGTAAGTTTTGAATACAAAGTTAACAAAAGGAAAGTCATCAAGTTTGTCGTAGTGTATAATAATTAATTTTTTAGTCCATGTCCAATTTAGTATTCTTAAGTTACAAGACATCATCTATATAGAGGGATTTGAAACGTAATGGTCTTTTTTCTTTTTCAGAAACTCAGCTTCATAAGACTACACAAAAATACAGTCAGCAAAGAGAGAAGCAAAACAGAACCCTACAGAATGTCAATAGTTTCTAAACAACGAGTACCCAAAATGTGTTGTTAAAAGTCTCACATTTGTCGATCAACCTTCAGTGTAATTATTTTGTGATTTATAATCATTAATGATGAGGTATGTTCTGTCATGACTATTACTAACTGTGTCTATAGTCTCCTGTTTTTTCATGCAAAAGCAGCAATGTCAAATTATGTTAATACATTTGGTAGAAAATTTATTGATTTTTGTAAAAATAATAACTTATTGATTTATAATGGTATAGTTGGTAAAGATAAAAATGGAAATACAACTTGTAATAATAGTGTAATTGACTATGTTATTAGTACCTCAAATTTATTGTATGCTGTAAACAATTTTGAAGTATTAAATTTTAGTACACTGTATTCAGATGTACATTCACCTTTATCTGTTAGATTTAAGCTTAATCACTTTTTGGAAGTTGAAGATAATATTAATATATTACCGTATTGTAAGATAAAACGTTGGAAGTCGGAATTAAAAGATGCGTATGAAAGTAACTTATGCAGTGAACAGATAGAATCTGTTTTTGAGAAATTAGTAAATGCTTCAAATGACATTGGTAATGTGGATGAAAATGATATTAATTCTTTTACAGATGACGTCACATCAATTTTGTTGGACTCAGCCCGACGGACGCTGGGTGTAACAATAAATACACAAAGCGGCCGCCTGAAAGATAACAGCAAATTGTGGTTTAACTCTGTTTGCCACAAGTCAAGAAACGATTTTAGAAAAGCGAGACGATTATACAAAAAGGACGGTTCTTGTTTATTCAGGTCTCGGTTGAAGTTGGCTGAAACTCATTATAAGAAAACTATGAATGAGAGCATAGCCAAGTTCAACAGAGAAATGAAAGATAAAATGAAAGAGATGCGACTTAAGAAACCAAAAGATTTTTGGAGGATTTTTCACGGAAATCGAGTGAAAGAAACTACAAAGATTTCGCCCGATGTACTGTTTGAATTTTTCAAAGACCTTAATAAAAACAAATTTAATGTCGAAAATGATGTCAACATTGAAATTGATTATGATGAGCAAAGCGAGACTCTTAATAATTCCATAACAAAAGAAGAAATTAAAAAGGCAGTGATAGCAGCAAAGAATAATAAATCTACTGGTGATGACTGTAATAAGTTAAGTGATGTACTAGTTCTTTTGTTGAATTTGATATTTGATACCGGACATGTGCCCAAATCATGGTTACTTGGTATTATTATTCCTATTTATAAAAGCAAGGGTGACAAAATGGAACCTAAGAATTATAGACCTGTGACTCTTTTATCATGTCTGGGAAAGATTTTTACATCAATCTTGAATTCTCGATTAAATAAATTTATTAGCGAATCATTTGTATTACACGAAAACCAAGATGGTTTTAGAAGTGAATATTCAGCCAGTGATCATATATTTTCCTTGTATGCGCTTTTTGAACTTTTGACAATGAAAAAGAAAAAATTACACTGTGCTTTTATAGACTTCGAAAAAGCTTTTGATTTTATTCATGGAAATTCACTATTGTTTAAACTGATGGAAAACAAAGTTCGAGAAACCGGCAACCCCAGAACCAACAACCAAAAATAAAGTTACTACAGCGATGGTTTCAAATTAAATAGTTGGTTAAACAAGGTTTTATGGCATGCCTAACCTTCCGCTTCAAATACTGTAGAATATGAGTTGGTTAGTTGATTAATATGGATGGGTACATCATACCACTAGTCACTTATAGGTGGATCCAGCAATCATCGTAGTACATTCCTGTACACTGAATTAAAAAAACCTCAGAAAACTATCTTCAACCATATTTTCAAACGAGATAGAATATTTTTTGAGAAGAGACTCGACTCTGACCTTAGATATCTACCAGGTGTTTTTTAAACATTTATGACACCCTTAAAACAGCAAGTGTCATTATTGTTGGAGGCCCGATTTTATTGCTATTAAAATTGTTGTCAGAAGTTTAAATACACGTTTAGTAGTACATTAAAAAGCTTTAAATGCTCTTTGCGTGGATTTTTGTTAAAGTTGGGTATCCAGTACAGGGATGGTAGATCAAATGATGCCAAACAGTTTTGTGATTTTCAAAAATATCCTCAATTGAACTGTCCAATCCTAATTCATTCATTTAACATGAAACAATCTATATAATGTTATGTTGTTATGGGCACCGATTAAGCAACATCGGGAATGTTTAAGACTGATGATACTTTTATACTAAGCGACCTTCTTATTCAATCCTGATCTACTTGTTTGTTCATTATATTCCGGTTCATTGGACAACATGTTATGAAAGCTTTTAAAATTGATAAAGTTTAGGTCTCCGATTATCATGGGACCTGAAGGACTATATATTAATGTGGAATTGTTGCATCGATTTAAGAGATTCTGCAATACATGGTACCGGAAATTGAAAAGCGTGTACGTAATGAATGTAAGTTAGTACATTTTACAAGATGCCCATGGGCTACAACGCGAACCTTTAGTGCACTGAGCCCGATTGTAAAATTATTTTTAACCATATTTAAATCTCTGAATATAACTTTATTGATCAAAACATAATCTATCGACAATATTATTTGACCAAAAAGTATCAGAGGTATCATGTCTGTGTTAAATGTGAATACTTAGTTTATTTCATCAAATTAATATTTTTCTCCTATTTGCTGAAGGAACATCCGTTGAATTTAAACAAATTACCACTGGTCGCCATGCACAAAAATTGAAACGAGCACAAAATCATAGGTGGATATTTTAATTTCAACATCAATTTTTAACCATTTCCTAATTATATCCCCTTTAGAAGAGAGAATGTGTCTTTGGTGGCACAGGCTTGAATTTCTATCACCAAAGAATACTTTGTGTCAAGTTTTATTTAAATTAGTACAGTGGTTTGGGAGAAGAAGATGAAAATGTAAAAGTGACAACCACACACCACATTATGATCGGAAAAGCTTATTCGAGCCATTGGAAAATGTAAACTAAAAGTTACTGAGATGGCTAATAATAAAGTACTAAGTATGTTGTTTCTATAATGTGTAAATAAATAATCAATTACTCGATCTTCTGTAGTATAAATGAGACCTTTTCAATCACAAAATAAAGCTATTGCTATATAGCTTATAAAATCGTTGACTGGAGGTTTGTTTTAAAAGTTTTGATTGAACCAGCAATTAATAACAACTGATGAACAGATCTTCGTATTCCATTTAGACTCGAATTTTATACTTGTTAAATATCCCTTTATTTCACTCATATTCAAATTGTCGTATGAGTTGAACACGGCATGATGTCTAGACTGTATAGAGCTATTTAGTTTACAAATTTACGTTAAAATCATGTATAAACGATAAATGTACTTACTTCTCCGGAGAACATAGTCAAACTCTCGTATGCCATGAGAAATGAAAGCTTCATAAAAAAGGTACTGCTAATACCCTGTGTACATTGACATTATGCTTCAAGATACACTATAAAATCATTGCTTCATAATTTTTTTAAAAATTTGTGTAAAACATTATTAATTTAAAATTTGAAAATCACATTAACGTGCATTACGTATTTATATAACCAAATTACAGAAACCATGTTCCCTGCATTTTAACACATTAGACGACCATTTGTCGTCAACTTGGTGAAAATAAAGACATTTCTTTACAGAATCAATACGCATTTAGATATAGAGGTCGAAGTAACAGACTTATGTAATAAAAACTATGTTTTAAAATTTGTTCGTTACAATCACAAAGCACTTTTAAATTAAATTTGTTTTTATATGAATCCTAATGCATAGTTTGTAATCGATTTTATTTATAAAACATGCTGAAAGTTGCAAAAATAACTGCAATACATTTTCAAGAAACACCAATAATTGGAAAAACGTCTAACCAAACTCGATTAAATGATTATTATTCATAGTTAAAGAAATAAATAGAAATGAAAAAAACATACAAAGACATATTTTATAGGCTATATTATCATACGTTATACAAATTAATTTATTATTTCTTTTACTAAGTTTACTAATGTGTCGCCTAAATGGCATATTATTTTAACCGCAATCCTGGCACCCTGTAAATTGTATCATATTTTAGGCCACAACAGTGAATTGCATATATGCAACCTTTGTTTATTTTCGACTTACATATCTTAACATTCACTGGAACTTGCGACAACTCTCAATAGGCCTTCGGTGTTTTTTACAAAAAGTCGTAAGTGTAAAAATACATCGTAAGTTTTGGCGTCGCAATGCATTTTTCTGTGATCTTACACACCACTTACGATACATTTTATACTTACGATTTTCTGTGAAGTCCACTGCTGATCATTTGAATTCCATAAAATCTGATAACAAAATCAGGAATTTGAGATGTCCAATTCCCAATTCCAACGTGCTTTTTGAATTATATCCGACATTATTTATTGTTAAAAGTATTTATTAAGCCTGTAATGGTTTTATAGATTTAAAACAATTAAATTCGCTAGCAATTCTTTATTCGCTTTATTTGCATATGCAATGTGAATTGAATAACGAGTTTGTTTAAATAATTCATGAGGGGTATGATGTTGTACTCATTTACGCATGGGCTGTGTTATTTTTTTTACAACGCGTATAAATGAGTACATCATTATACCCAAAATAAATTGATACAATTTTAAGAAGAAAATATCCTGTGTTTTTCGATTCAAGCGGACCCTATAGGCCTTGATTTTAAGCAGCCATTTTCATGATGAACATTTTTTGGTAAAAAATCATTTCAAGTGTGCAATGTACGTTGGACAAAATAAAATTTAACAATACATTTATTGAATATTTTACCATAACGTGCATTCGATGTGTCATTACTTGATTTTTATTTTTAAATTCAAAAATTCAGCCGTTAGCCCTTTCAGTTCCAAATTAAAAAATTTTAAAGTCGCCGCTCAAAATATCGTATATGACGTTTCTACACCAAATTTATTGAGACGATGTCGTGAGAACTTTAATTGTTTACCGTGAAATGCGACATATCCTCGGTAAACGGAGTCATATAACGAACTTAACGTTGGTTAATGTAGGTCAAGTAGTAGTATAGAATACAATACAAAAAATACCATTGAACTACATGCAGTCATTCTCAGCTGACAATTTACTATCACTAAACGAAAATCCCAAATATAAATAGCAGAAAATAATAGTTTGTAATGGAAGTTGCATCAGAAGCTTTAGGGGATTCTGTAGATAATAATCTTTAAAAATATATATCATGACATATTATATTTATTGTGAATTTCTGTTTTGAAATTTTTTTCTTATTTACGAATGATGAGAGGAAAATACATTCACGGCGCAAAAAAGAAAGAAAAAATGAAAACAAAACACATGACCTTCAAACTTTGCTAAAGTTATATTTCAAGACTTTAAAAGATAAAATTTTACTTTGTTTATTTAAGGAATACTTCAAATTTCTGAACAGATTATACGATAATGTGGTTTGGGTCTGTTTACGCCTAATTATAAATATCAAATTTATTTGCAAATCATAAACCCTGACGGGTTCAGCAATACAAATAACTTACAAACAGAAAAACATAGGAAGACAACTTGTTTTTATAGAGAACAAAATGATTGAACATGTTAATGAATTATATATAGTTATAACAGATACTAGTGACCAGTCTGGACCTTATTTTCGCAATTCAATAGATTGCTTTATGTAGTCGACAACGATGGACAAGATATCTGGTATAGAGTCAAGAACAATTTTAAGAGTCTCTCTATTGAACTAAGGTGGTTAAAATAGGGATAATACCTGTCTATTTTATGTAAAAAAATATTTCGTATCTCACTACTTGTTTTACAGGCAAAGAAGAAGTGATTTTCATCATCTAGTGTTTTACAAATTTTACAAACTCTTTGTTCTCTTGGAACTTTTTTATAACGACCTACTTCTATTTTTAGATTTATGTCACTGATGCGAAATTTAGTAAGTACTTGCAACTATAGATATTTTTTAAATTTGTTAAATAATACTCAATCTTTATTTCATTTTTAATTTTACTATAAATAAAAAGTTTAGAATTTTCGTCTATTTTTTAAAGTTTTTCTATTATAGTTTTATCATGTTGTTTTACTGTCAGTTTTATAGATTTTTAATAGGGTTTTTAATAAGATTAAAGGCCCTGTCTTCTTCCTTAAGTTCATCTTCATTAAGATCAAACTCATCAAGTACTTCATTAGCAAAAGTATACCAAGAATAAATGCCTTCTTGTGACAATTTCTTGTTCACTAGAAGTGCATCTTTACTAGTAGGTTAATTTGATTACAGTTAATGCGGGTATAATATAATAAAACTTGTGTTTTAATAAAAGAGTCAAGAGGCAGTCTACCTAACTCTGATTTTGCAGCAATATTGTTGGATGTTTTCTTGATTCCAAGAACAGATTTACAAAACTTATGATGAAGTTTTTAAATACTAGATCTGTCAGTCAATGATAAAGTGTCACATCTAGTTCCATTGGTTCTAGCTCTATTTTTGCTTTATATATAGGAAAATATTCTTCCATATACCAAATTTCACTATTATAAAGAATTATAGGTCTAGTTAAAGAATCAAAAAGCTTACAAGATAAGTCAACTGGAACATGTTGAAAATTACGCATATATTTTTTCAAAAAAGGAGGTCTTTAGTCCTTTCTTTGTAATTTCTTGTATATATCTTTTAAATCTACCCTTTCTGTCAATAGTATTGCCTAGAAAGGTATATTATTGTACTTATGTAAGAGGTGAGTTCTGATAGAAAAAGTTTGATTGACATACTTTATTTCCACCATTACATATCATTACTTTAGTTTTAGTTTTATTAACAGTTAATTGCCATTTATGACAGTAATTTTCTAGTTTATTTAAAGCTATCTAAGGGCCTCTTTGAGATTCTGAAAATATAATCAGATCATCAGCAAAGCTTAGACTATTAATTGAAAACTTGTTTAAATGGACAGGATCACATGTTTTATCAAAAATGGAGTGAATATAATTAATAAAGCAGTTAAATAGGGTGGACTTGAGCTATCTCCCTGTTTCACTCCTGTATTTACCTCAAAGAACTCAGAGTGTTGATTTTCTATTTTGATAGAGGACTCACGTTTATCATACATATCTTTAATCACTTTAAATAGTTTTTTCCTACTTTTCCCTTTTTTAATTTATATAGTAAACCTCCATGCCAGACTGTGTCGAATGTTTGCGAAAATCAACAAAACAGCAATAAATTTTGCTCTTATTTTTGTGAGATATTTTAACATTAACGATTTTAGAATGAAAATACTATCTGTTGTCCTGTGATTTTTTTCTAAATCCAAATTGTTGTATAACAAATTTCTCCTCATAAAAATTTACTATTCTAGAATTAACAACTGCACTTAATAACTTAGCTATGCAGTTTTAAAGAGATATTCCTCTATAATTGTTTATATCTAATTTGTTTCCAAATTTGTGGATAAGTATAATAAAAGATTTCCTCCAGTTGGATGAATATTTACCTGAATCAAGTATTAAGTTAAAAGGTTTAGTTATTGCTTTACATGTTACTACTCCACTGTATTTAATAATTTCATTAGCGATTTGATCAGGGCCAGCACTCTTGCCAGTTTGTAGCTTTTTGATACACTTATTAATCTCACTTATAGTGAAAGGTTTATCTGTTATCTCCTTATATTATAAAACTTCATCTTCCACTGTTTTTTTTAATTCTTTATAATAATTTAAAGGTAGTCCCTGTTGTTTAAAGTGTTCAACAATTTCAGGAAACCAGCTTGAAGTTCAATGGAGTTATTAGTATCTTCATATTTAAGAGATTTTAATATTTTCCAATATTGTTTAGGATCTGAATCTCGTAATTTTGTAAGTTTATCATATAAATTATCAATGAATAATTTTCTTTCCTTTTTTTAGTTTTTTACATTGTTTAGAATCTTTTAAAATTTTTTGTCTCAATGCTAGATCGTAAGGTTGCTTTCTTAATATTTTAGCTATAGAGACTACAGTCTTTTTCAAATCAGTTAATTCTTGGTCTTCACATGATTTTTTCTTTATTAATTTATTTAATTGAGATTCAGCTTTTTCTATCCCTGAAATATTCTTTTCAAACAGTGTCGACTCATAATTAAGTATTCCATATCTAATATTTTTTTATCTTCTAGGGCTATATATAATTTATCCTTGGAGGTATTTTGCTCCCATTTATAGGTTTCATCTATCACATTTGCTTTATATTTTTTCTTAAATTAGAAATGTTTATATTACTTTTTAAATGTACAACAATTTGAGCATGATCAGATAAATATGTTGGATCTAAAACTTGGGAAAAGTTAACAGAGTTTATAAGGTCCACAGTGGTCAGAGCATAATCAATAGGACTACATCCACAATGTCTTTCCCAGTGAATCACCAATAAATCTACCATTCCATACCCGTAATTGAAAGGCAATACAGAGATCTAACAGCTGCTGACGTATTAAAAATTTTATCTAAAGAATTTCTACTTAAAGGGAAACTTCGCGAAAAAATGAAAATTTGATATGTTATTCTTCAACTAAAAAGAAACACATTTGCCTCTTAATGTTTTATTATATTTTCAGTGGTTAAGTTTCTGCATGGAATTTATCGTGTAAAAAAATGCACTTATAGAGGTCCGCCATCTTGTCACCATCTCGTCACTAGATGGCGATACTAGACATCCAAGTACCTTAAAAGTCGTCGTATGATAATAACGCAAAACGGTCAATAACAGAAGGTTGTACTATTAGACAAGGTTGTTGAAAGATTACATTTCGTATTCCTGATCTATATATAAGAAAAAAAACCGACTTGTGTAACAAGTAGTTAACCAATTTAAAGACTTCTACTTAAGACTATTTCCACAGCAGCAACAACGGTAAACGGAAAGAAAGTCACATTTTTGATAGGAAAAAAGTCCATAAATATTAATTAAATTGAAAATTATTCGTATTACTATTTTCAACTTAATCAGATTAAGCAACAGATTGAACGAAACTTTTTTATACAAAATATTTGCGAAGTTGACTATTTAAGAAATAACGGTCATTAAATGAAATATTTTTAAATACTCTGGTTTTCGCGCATCAAAATTTCACTTCACGTTTAGTACATTTATAATAATAATAATAATAATAATTATTATTATTATTAATATAATTATTCTTACTGGTAACATTTTTTGTGCGTGTGCGTAACACAGTTTCCAAAATTTTACATGTTGTGTATATTGGAGTTAACGTGTAAGTTTTACGTTTCCTCTGACTTGGCATCTAAAGGTATTCGAGATCTTATATACATCCTGTGTCCTGACACTTCGGTGTATTCAAATCATACCTGTCCTTGGCAGGAGGGGGTGTGCCTTTCTAATTTCGAATTACATGATTAACCTTTAATCTAGTTAGTCCGAATATTCATCTTCAAAGTCGGCGTCAAATGATCTAGTATTGCAATAAACATCCTGTTTGTTTACCTGCTAATTCTGTTAATTACCTTCATAAACGAGTATTGATTTACCTGTAACATTTTCACGTCCAGGTACAACTGCCGTTTTAAGACGTGCAAAATTATCCACGGAATTTTATTTTATATATAAAAATAATCATATAAATATATCTTTTATTACAATTTTTATTTAGGTAAATTATATCTGAGTTAAATAAAGACAAGTTAAAATTTGTTTCTAAAAATACTTTTGTTAAAACAAAGATCATTAAAACATTAAGACGTATTTGGTAATCTTATGTTGTCAGCCGGTCATTAGTCATCGCCACAGTTTATATATTCTTCAAAGAGCTAAGGCAGAAAACATATTTTTAAACTGTATTATTTGTCATATTTACTGGATAATTACATTTATCACGTCACAAACACAGTGACGTGATAAAATACTGTCAATATGGCGGCCCCCATACACAAAATTTTACCACCTTTAATCCACTCTAGAAGCGTAACGGTAAAGAATACAATAAAACATCAAAAGGCAATTATATTTCTTTTTATTTGAAGAATAACATATCAAATTTTCATTTTTTCGCGAAGTTTCCCTTTAAGTTAGAATCTTGTACATAATCATCAGGCAGCATATCCTGTAAAGTATTATGAACATTTTCATTTTGTAAAAAGTCCGTTGATTACTGATTCTTGCGTTTAAATCTCCTATAATAAGAATATTGCCTTTATCAGATATTTAGGTAATTTATGTTTCCAACTTCAGGAAATCATCCTCATAATGGGGGGAAGCTTAAAGGGGGTACATAACAGGCACATAAGTACATGTATATATATCTTTTACTAGACCAAAAAAATCTTTATTTAATTTAATCAAAATACGATTTTTTGATGTTGTTATATCCTTTACTTCAGTTATTCCATTATGTAGAATGGATTTATAAAGAATTATCATACCTCCACTATATCTCTTGGAGCGTCTGTTCTTTTTTCTGCTTTTTTGAATAATCTTATACTCTGGAATGTTAAAATCAGTATATGAGCGCTGTAAACACTCCCAAACTATATTATATCGTATAATCTGTTCAGAAATTTGAAATATTTCTTATATTTTAATTTTAACTATAAATCTTATCACTTTTTGTGGAAAAAACGTCGATGACGTCTTGGAACTATTTGAATTTTAATGCCGTAAGAATAGGTCCTAGGTCACGCAAGTTATATCTTATAATATGGGTTGCCCGATTTGAATTGACCAATCAGACTTCAGCTTTCAAAGCAAATTAAATTATATTCAGATCTTTGTTTGTATTTAACATTTCAAATCTAAATAATTGTCAAATAATATGTTCGTAATGTTCTTACGTTTTACAACCATGGAGACTCGAACAAATTTTAATCTGCATGTCATATTCATGTTTCATAACAAATTATTTGATGACGACAGAGCTTAGGGCTATAGCATTTTTTGTCGTTTGAGGTAGGTTTTGATGTTTAGTTTCAGATAATTTCAAAGCGATGTGTCACAAACCATGCTTAATGACCCTTGATCTCAAGGTCAGCGGGGCTCACAGTCATGGAGACAATTTCACTGATATCTTATTTTAAATGTTTCTACTATGATAGCTTTTTATCCATTTGATCTTATAAATGATGCCTACATTGAACAATGGAACCCGAAAGATAGTCTATGTCAAAGTTGGGCAGCAGATACATTCAATGTACTGTTTAGAGAGAGCCGCGCTCTCTGCTTCCAACAAAACAAAATCAAAAGCCGCAAGCAAATTTATAAGTAACATATACTAATTATTTTAATGATACATTGTTCTTCAAATGCATTTCGATGTAGCTAAAATTGAGTGCTCGGTGAACAGTACATATCAATCAATCAGTTCATCTGACTGTCATTGCATTACAGTCTATATATATTAAAAACATCAACAACAAAAACAAAACAAACAAATTAAACAGAGTAGTCTATAATGTCTCACTATGATAAAATGTACGCAAACAGATACAAATTAATTTCTACCCAAGATTTTAACATTGTTACGGGGAACAATTATCATAGCATTAGTATGATATGTATATACAATTCATTTGTAGGATGCGCTTAACATTTGGTCCAACTTAGCTGTAAAAAATGACACACACACACACAAATAAATAAAAACAACACGAGCTTAAAGTCAATGAACGATTAGATATTTCCTATTCAATTATATTAATTTACTAGTCGTAGTGACGACTATAAAAATCTCTGAAGGGTTATCATCAACTAAGGTACAACAAACCATTGTTTGTGTATCTTAACAGAAGTGTCCTAACTAGAAAACCAGAATACGGATCGCAATATCTAGTGAAACGTTTTAATTTAAACCACACGCCGATACTGCTGGAATTTTGTATGGCTGTGTCCAAATTAAAGATTATCACAATAGCTTTGATTGAGTTTTTGTTTGAATAGTGTTTAACTCCACTTTCAGCAATTTCTCAGCTATATCATGGCGTCCAAATGGGGGGGGGGGGGGGGAGGAAGCCGGAGTACCCGACGAAAACATGGACCTTCGGTAGGAAATATGGCAATCCTTGTCAGTTAAAATTGGAGTCGAGCGCACCTGCCTGCAGAGAGACTCGAATCGGCAATCTCAGTGTTGACGGTTCACTTGATAAATAATAGACGAGCTACCATAACCACTCGACCACGTGACATCAAGAGAAGGTTGTGTTTTGTTGCTCTAAGAAAACTATGGATTATAAACAGTCAGCAAGTGACCTGTGGAATAAAAGTTCGCAAAATGTGAATATACTAGAACTATTCTTTATTGATTTAGAAATTTAGATGTTGGGAGGTCCGCAGAGCCCATATTTATACTGCAGAACTTTGTCTTCTTAAAATTTTTTGATTACTCAATGAGACCTGACTTGTGCCTGGGGCTTTGTTATATGTGGTGATAAAAAGTGCTCACAACATTTCACTGTAAATTGGACTTTGGACTGTACAGGATTAATACTACGTCACTCATTCATACCTGAAACATTTTACTCATTTATATATATGTTCGAAATATGTCGCTTTCTGAAACGTCAAAACTATTACTAGAGAGTCAGCAAATTATGGCGCAAACGAAGGAGCATGACAATAATATATACATGTTAAATATGATACTTCAAATGGTTACTGTAGTTGACAATCGATCGAAAGCAATAGAGGAAAAATTAAATAAACTCGATAATGTAGAGTCTGAGCAAGGCAAGGGCCGCTAGAGAGATCCGTCAAAGAAATCGAAACAAAAAATAAAGAAATTGAAACATCAGTTGTAGCTATGAGTGAACTGTTTGGTGAAACCAAAGCAAAATGTGATATTCAGAAGAGACAAGTTGAAGCAATCGAGAAGGCCTGTGCTAATAATAAAGTTGAAGTTGAAAAACTGATTACCGAGTTCGAGCAAATTCATGTCGATTCGTTTTAGTCGCACAGAAACGGTACAAAAGAGCTTGATGAAATCAAAAGAGAAATATTAGATCTCAAATGCCGATCAATGAAGAACAATATTATTTTCACTGGCCTAAAATATTACCAGAATGAAAACCGTGAAGAAAAGCTTAGAAGCTTTTTATTGCATGAGCTTGGTATAGAAAATATAGTAGAACTAGGCAACGTACATAAAAGGGAGATCTTATAACGGTGGTAGACCTATCGTCGCCCGATTCATATTCAGGAAAGATCTAGAGCTCGTTCTCAGCAAGGGCTACCTGTTGCGAAATACCCCTTTTGGGATCAAAGAACAATTTCCAGAGGTAATAGAAAAACGTAGGCAGAAACTGTACCCTGTCATGAAAGACGCAAAACGACACAAGCGACAAGTAAATCTTGTACGAGATACCCTATACATAGACGGTGAAAAATATGTGGCGGACGCGGCGGAGGACGAAACTTAAGAAACAGTAGAAGCAAGTACTTTGAATACAGAGCGACGGTCTTACAGGGATACCCTGACATCACCGAGTGTAGCGACGCAGCGACATAAGAACACTGTTAACACTCCACCTGGTGACGAAAGACAAAGGCTCAGAAGACAGAGAGTTGGGTCAACCGCTAGGACAGCCGAAGGGGTAGATTTAACTCGCTTGAATTGGAGAACAGTGTTTGTTCAGATGATTTAAATGTTATTTGTAAACTTTTACCTACTGACAATTTAAAACTTTTATTTTTGAATTGTTGTGGGCTAAAACATAGGTTACAATATCCTGAATTTGAAACCTTGCTAAAATCAAATGACATTGTCTGCTTTGTTGAAACTAAAACTGATATATGTGACGATATCAAACTACAAGGGTATGATTTTTTCATGAAAAACCGTAACTGTATTGGCAAGAGAAGATCGGGAGGGATAGTAGTTGGGTTTAAATCGTCACTGAAAAAGTTTTTTTTTACACCTATTGAAAATCACTGTGAACTGGTCTCATGGTTTAAGATATCACATGAATTGTTAGGTTTAGATGGCGATATTGCTTTTGGAACTGCGTACATCCCCCCCAGAAAACACTAAGTATGCTAGTAACTCGGCTTTCGATGATTTAGATTTAGATATTCAAAATATATGTTTAAACTATAGATATGTTTTTCTTGTTGGGGATTATAATAGCAGAACATCCAATGATGACGATTTTTCTCTAGTCGATAAATACGATCCAAATAATGGTGTAGACAACTCAATGTATACAAAGTAACAAAGCTTGATGATTTGAATATTCCTAGAAATAGGAAAAGTTGTGATAAAACAAAGAATGGATATGGTAATAAACTGCTGAATCTATGTAAAAATCATGATTTTTTTTATTGTAAATGGTAGAATAGGAGTAGATGCTATACACGGTAAATGTACATGTAAAAATGTTAGTGTAGTAGACTACTGTTTATCAAAAGTAAACATGTTATCCTCAATTGTTAACTTTGAAGTGTTGGAGTTTAGCTCCCTTTTCTCAGACGCCCATACTCCTCTTAAGGTTACTCTTAATCGCAAATGTTTAGAATCTACTACAAGGGACAGACTTCACGATACATACTCAAAATTCCTAGGTCATCGTGAATATATTAATAAATGGGATAATGAAAAGAAAGCGGAATTCCAAAACAAAATCGATAGAGACATAGTTTCTTCATTAAAATGAAAAACTTTTAGCGCTACAAAATACCGTGATAGATGAAAGTATTGTAAATGATTTAACTTTGGAAATTTGTAATATTTTTATAAGCTCAGCCAGAGACACATTTGGATCAAAAACTATGTCTGCAAAAAATACCCCAAAATATCATAATAAACAACTGAATACTAAGCCTTGGTTCGGTGAGAAAAGTAAAAGTACCAGGCGTGTTTATAGAAAGTAAAAGAGGTGTTATAGAAAACATAAAACACTTGATAATAAAGTAAAAGTTAAAGAAGCTGAAAAGGCTTATAAAAAGCGATGGATATAGATATGAGCTCATATAGAATGAAAGTATCAAGAGATATAGTCGAACTAAAGTCGAGTAACCCAAGGGAGTTTTGGAAGCTACTTAAGGGTGACAGACATGAGGGGCCTAATATAGCGACTTATGAATACCTTTTCAACTTAATATTTGAAACTGGAATAATTCCCGAGAAATGGTTGGCCGATATATAAAAATAAAGGCGACCCCTCTGACCCTAAAAACGTCAGACCTATTACGATCCTGAGTTGTTTAAGTAAACTCTTCACTTCCGTTCTATATGAGCGACTCAACAAATTCTCGGACGAATTTTTGATATTAAATGAAAACCAATTTGGATTTAGAAAAAATTATTCTACCACCGATAGTCTGTTCTCTCTGTTTATATTATTTGAATTATTGAAATGTAAAAGAAAGAAGTTGTTTTGTTGTTTTATTGACTTCGAAAAGGCTTTCGATAAAGTATGGAGAGAAGGCCTATGGTATAAACTTTTGATGAATAATATAAACGGTAAAATGTACAAAGTAATTTGTAATCCTTATTATCAAACAAAATCTAGAATTGTTTACAAGAGGGAAGCGTCCGCTTTTTTCCATGTCTTAATGGTGTACGACAAGGGGAAAATTTGTCCCCCTTTTTATTTTCGATATTTTTAAATGACCTTGATTCCTTCTTATCAAGCTGTGATATTAGAGGTCTTGATTCAAAAACCACTGACATTGATGAAAAATTTGATATTTATATTCGACTATTTTCACTGTTATATGCTGATGATACTGTTTTGTTGGCAGAAGATGAAAATAGTATGCAAAATCTTTCAGATGCTTTTTCAGATTTTCAAAAGCTGGAAGCTTAAGATTAATATCGATAAAACAAAAATTATGATTAATATCGATAAAACAAAAATTATGATATTTTCTAAAGGAAAAATCTCAAACAAACTTAAATTTTACTGGGATAGCCACGAGCTAGAAATAGTTCAAGAATTTAATTTTTTAGGTGTTACATTGTCAAGATATGGCTCATTTAATGTAGCAAAACATGTAGCTGTTAAGAAGCCACAAAAGCATTGTATGAAGTACTTAAACTAGGAAGATTACATAATTTATCAATTACATGTCAACTTGATCTCTTTGACAAAATGGTGAAACCAGTCTTACTGTATGGCTCCGAGGTATGGGGATTTGGAAACCTCGACATGGTTGAAAAAGTTCATCTCAAATTTTGTAAATTGTTATTACACCTGAAAGCATCTACCCCATCATGTATGATTTATGGTGAACTAGGGCGCTTTCCGTTAGATATTGATATTAAAGTTAGGGTTATATCGTTTTGGTCTAAGTTACTAGCAGGCAAAATATCTAAAACCCCTTTTATCTTATATAGTCTGGCATTAAGTTTGTTAGATCACCAAAGAAATCATAGACTGCCAATAGAAAAAGGTAGATGGTCAAACATAACCAGAAATAATCGTATCTATAATATTTGTAGACAAAACGATATAGGTGATGAATATCATTATATACTTATTTGTCCTTTTTTACTAGAAAGTCGTAAAAGTTTATTCCCTGTTACTATTTTAAATGACCAAATGTGATTAAATTTAGTGACCTTATGAATAGTCACAATATATCAAAATTGATTAAGCTTGTCAAGTTTATTAAAATAATTAACAAAAGCCTTGGCTACCCCAGGCTGAGTTTAATTGCTTTTTAGTTTAAGAGTTTAGTTTGTTTTTTAGTTTGTGTATTACTGTATTTGTGTGTGGGGGGTGTGAGAGGGAGGGTGTGAGGGTGTGTGTGTGTGTGTGTGTGTGAGGGTGTGTGTGTGTGTGTGGGTGTGTGTGTGTGTGTGTGTGTGTGAGGTGTGTGTGTGTGTGTGTGTGTGTGTGTGTGTGTGTGTGTGTGTGTGTGTGAGAGGGTGTGTGTGTTTGTGTGTGAGAGGGTGTGTGTGTGTGTGTGAGAGAGAGAGTGTGGGAGGGTGGGTGTGTGTGTGTTCATTTTGTTATTACTTTTTGATTCTCTGTACTGCTGTCTTGTGGTTTTAGAGAAAGATATTAAATATATATACCACCGAGGCCCCTAACTTTTTGAATATAACAATCGTATACAAATATATATATCGTGCCTTAACCTGTTCTCGATAGTAACCTATTCTCGATAGTCATGCAAAAATTCATTTCGTCATAAAACGAGGATTCGCACATATCTTCTGTTTGTCGGAAATTTTTCTTTAGGATACCACTTTGCTCCTCGGGAATGAAAAAATAAACAGGTTCCATGTTTAGATGTTTAAAATTCTCCCAAATACAGAGTACCATATATTTCGATACCTTTCCGTAATCCCAAAAATTTCTTCAACTTATAGTACAATAGACGGGTCCTATCTTTTAAACTACTGCTTCAAGTTAAACAAATTTTATATGAATAACATTTTTAATTACATTTTATTGTATTTTATTGTCAGAATAGCCTTGCATAACTAATTACGCATACATTATCGAGAACTGGTGACGTATTATACCATATGTCAAAAATTAGGTCGTTCGAATAATTCGAAGATCTTGACAATAACCGAACGGTTCCTTGTAATTTTTTGCAAGTGTGTAGTAGTTTATCTATGAAACAAATGGGTAAATAAATAAACACATATCTAAAAGATAAGAACAAAGTTTTATCCAATAATCTCTTAAGCTATCGAGAACCGGCAAAGCCAGGATACAATATATATTCGGGTCCCCGAATCGCAAAAAAAAAAATGCACGCAATAATTTACGAATTTACAGTATTTACAATCTATCATTGTATGTAATGGGTTTATGTAGTTTGCGTTGTTGAAGGTTTCATCACAATATTCTCCGTTAATATTTATTTAATCGCTCAACATGATCTGCACAATGCGATTATAAACCATGAATACAGAATTGTGAAGAAAAATGTTAATTTTTATGAATACAACATTAAATAAATTCTAATTCCAATAAAGCCCACTCGCAATAATCTATTTCGATTCTAATATGTCCAACAAATGTTTTAAAATTTCGAAGCGGTTCTAAGAGGACGCTTTCAGTGGTCAGTGGCGTAGCTGTTTATTAGCACTGTAAGCATGTGCTTACAAATAATTTTGGCAATTTTTTTTTTCGTATTTGCATTTTTATGGGTTTATGAATATATGAAGTTCAAGATCAAATCAATGGACGCACAAAGTTAAACATTTAACATAATTATAGTTATTACTACATTATTTGTGTATACTGTTCAACATCTCGTTTGATCTTGAATTACGATTAATCAAAAATCGACCTACATTGTATGCCAAAAACGACTTGCGACCTCCCCGAAAATATAGCTTTTAAAATGCGACATGAGGAGTTACCCTGTTGGTGCCCCAAAAGTAACTGCGTTTAATTTACTTCTTGACTCATGACGTCACGATTTTAACCTGCGTCCTTTATAAATCTTGAACAGTTTGATTAAGCAATCCGGCTATCATTCACATTGAGTGAATTATTCACGATTTATTCGTGCTACCGTAGCATTTCATAAAATAATAATAAGTTTACATAAATCAGTAGCAAGCAGATCAATTAAAATGAAGAGGAGTAAGTCTTCCGAAATAGACAAGGGACAAAGTAAATTGACGAAATATTTTTCGAAACCGCAAAATGTCTCATCTGCGGCTCCCTCTACAAGTATTGATGAACATCCCGTAGAAAAACAAAAATCACCAGAGTCCGTCAGTCTTGCTCAAGGTGATGCTCAGTGCAGCGATGTTGTACCTATTAATCCGCCCACATTTGAATCAGGGTCTGCCCATCTTGAACAGAGCATCGCTGATCCAGATAGCAATGCTGCTTCTGTTAGCCCACCCATATTGGAACCAGAGTCCAAATCTTCCCAGCCTACAACATTTGATATTGCATTGCATAAAACAACTGTTGATGACAAACAAAAGCTTTTCTTATTAAAGAATAATTGGCTCGTTCCGACATCGTTTGTTTTTCCCCTTAGAAAGATTCGAGGGGTAAATAGGGCATTTACCAGATCATGGCTAGAGAAATTCCCTTGGCTCAGATATTCACAATCTGAAGATGGTCTTTATTGTTTATATTGTGTGCTGTTCAACAGTGATGAACATGCATTTGTTCGTGACCCTGTGAATGACTGGGCAAACTTGGGGACTTTAATCAAACGTCACTTGAAGCAATCTGGGCATGGAAATTGTGTGGAAAAAAGCGAAAATTTTGTGGCCGTCGCTGAGGGCAAAAAGGAAGATGTCATTTCTATGCTGAGTACCTCTTTCCAGCATAAAATTTCGAGAAATCGGGATATTCTAAAGAGCATCTTGAAGACTATCTACCTGTGTGGAAAACAGAATATTCCCCTCCGTGGTCATACGGAAGACAAGAGTAATTTTATCGCTTTGATCAAATTTAGAGCTGAAACTGATAAGATTTTAGCTGATCATCTACAGAATAGTCCCCCAAATGCCAGATATTTATCACCCCAAATCCAAAATGAGCTGATCAGTATTTGTGGCGATCAAATACAGCGACGTATTGTCCAGGAGTGCAATGCTGCTAACTGTTTCAGTATCATTGCTGACGAAACCACAGACGTGTCAACCATTGAGCAGGTCGCGTTATGCCTTCGTTATGTCGATACTGATACAGATGGGGTATTGAAAGTAAAAGAGGGATTTGTCGGATTTGCTGAAGCCAGTTCTACAACTAGAGAAGCTCTTGCGGCAACCATTATGGGAAAACTCAACGAGCATGGAATAGTCACACAGGCTATGAGGGGACAGTGGTATGACGGGGCTGCTAATATGGCGGGTAAACTTTCTGGGGTTAGAACCCGTATTCAAGCAGAAATCCCAGAAGCATTATGTACATTGCCATGCACACTGCTTGAATTTGGCTGTGGTCAAATCGTGTCAACTCCCAATCATCCGAAATGCCGTTGATATAGTAAAGGATGTTTCGTTTGCTTTTAGTTATTCTTCAAAGCGAACAGGAAGGTTTAAAACAATGCTGGAACAGGCTGATGCAGAACAAAGAGAGGTGCTTGATGGTCGCCGAAAAATCAAGGGTATGTGCGAGACTAGATGGTCTAGTAGGGCCGACGCTTTAAACACATTCAAGTCAGCACATTCCATCATTGTTGACACCTTAGATGACCTAGCGACAGATGGTGATAAAAATGCAAAACAATTGAAACTTGCTATTCAAGATTTTGGGTTCATGGTTGCTCTTATTGTAGCAGAGCATGTTTTGCAGTACAGTTTATCTCTTTCAAACTTGCTACAGCGACCCACTCTTGACCTCGTTGAGGCTGCATCGGAGGCAAAAACTGTCGTCGAAAGCTTCAGAAGAATCAGGCAGGACGACAATATTTGGCAACAACTTTATACAGAAATCCTAACGCTTGCCAGGAAACAAGATGTACAACCTTCTAAACCTAGAACGGCAGGTAGACAACAACATAGAACCAATACCCCAGCGGACACACCTGAACAGTACTGGAGAAGGTCCCTATTCTACCCCTTGCTCGATCATATGGCCAATGAAATCGAAGAGAGGATCATAGTTCCCAAAGACAGGTTCCTTGCCCAGTACCTGATTCCATCCAGACTTAATTTGCTAACTCCTGATATGGAAGCCAGTGTTTTTGCTCCATTTGCTGCGGACTTGTCAGAAGGTAAATTAGCAACATCTCGAACGGAGTTGGTCAGATGGAGGTGCAAGTGGGATAATATCAATGAGAAGCCTAGATCTTTGATTGAAACCCTCCAACATGCTAATCCTGAGCTGTATCCAAACATTCACACAGCTGTTAAGATTCTCCTGTCCATGCCAGTCACTTCTGCAACAGCGGAGCGGTCCTTCAGTGCACTGAAACGTGTTAAGACCTATCTTCGGTCGACGATGGTAGAGGACAGGTTGAATAGCTTGTCACTGATGCATGTGCATCCAGAAATCCAAATAGATTTTGATGAAGCCATCAATACTTTTGCATCAGATGGTAACCGCAAAATCCATCTTCTGTTCCCTTATTAAGCTGGTCGATTATTACAGTTTGAAGTAGATTGAATGGTTGTGTTTCAAGTCAGTGATCAAGATTTGGGGTTGTTCTGACTTTCTCGTCGATCTTCTTTGTGTTATCACTAGTGGAGTTTTTTATATACTCAGACTCAGACTTCTTGAGTATACCCAGTTGTATTTTCGCCAGGGGACCCTATATGAATGGTCCCTGTTTGCACCAATGTCTTGAAGGTAACTCTCAGATAACTGTTTAAAAAGTTTTAAAAAATAAAAAAAAAAATTAAAAAAAAAAATAAAAAATGAAAAAAAAAGAAAAAAAGAGAGAAAAAAGAAAAAAACCCTAAAAAAATCAAAGCTGGCTGTGATAACTTACTATCTGATATTCACGTTTTTGTGCATTTTTAATCATTACTTCAATAGCGAAATGTGTGGGTAAAAGTGCCTGGAGAAGGCCAAAGTCATCCTTCGACTTCCAAATTCTGTTCAGCTTCTGGGGGGCTGCCGCCCCCAGACCCCCTGCTTACAGCTTTAAAAATCGTGGCTACGCCACTGGTGGTAATATTGTTATTTTTTAAACTAATACGATTATATTCCAAAACAGTATGTTAAAGCAAATAAAATTGACATTATACAATTAATGACTTTGATATAGGTCGCTATAAGGATTTATCAGCCAGAGAAAATGTAATATTCACCGAGCCGCTAGGCGAGGTGAATATACATTTTTGAGGGCTGATCAATCCTGATAGCGACCGTATATCAAAGTGATTAATTGTTTTATTACATGAATAAAACCACCATCTCACTTGATCCGAAAAACAGAGGATGTTTTTTCTACTGGAGCCCCTGTTTACATTTTGTAATTGTTGTTACCCTTAATACTTTTATTTAATACTGCATTCTGATATCAATTTGCTGGTAATCCTGAAATTACAGTTGCAAATATTTAGAAGAGTATAAATGAATCAACATATCGCAGGGCCGACGTTTCTCCCATTTGTTGTTGTCACGCACGATGTACAATTAATACAATCGATTTTATTGGACAAATGAATTTGTTAAGACGGCTATTCTGATTGGCTAAAACATAAAAACCAGGTCGATATCATATTCCGCTTGACTACTATGCAGCGGAATCGTGCAGCGTACAAACATTTAATGTAATTTTAGTACTGTTGCAATTTATCGTGACCCAAAAGTTGTTTTTAAACCAATCAAAAACACGCAAAATTATATTCATGTAATAATAACATATATTCTCGTCATTTTATTGAATGTACATACCCTTTAAACAAAAATATTGAGAAATCTTAACGAAATTGCGTCGTTCTAGTTTGAAATTTTCTGTTCAGCGTAATATGACGTCGGAATTCTAATTGTGACGTCATATTAATTCGAATGAAGAATTGTTAAAAAAATAATGTATCGGGAGTAGTTTAAATCATATAAATCTCAGAATTCAGACTAAAAATAACTAAATTATTAACAATAACGATAATTATGGATAACACATAACAAACGGCATTTGCAAGTCAGTTTTTACATTTACACAAAACACGTAGTTTACGCATGTGCGAACTAAACTTATTAGAATTTTGACACGGCTTTGTTTACATAGCTAAAGCAGGACGTCATATTAGAATTGGAAATAAAGTTCGGACATGTATGTTTATCTTGTCATATGACCGAAGGGATGAGTTAGTTTTATATAAATGATTGACACTTTTTCAGCTGTATAACTAATATTTAAACTTTAATTATATTACTTTAATTTAATTATTTTGACCATGGGAACAGTTCACGTCGTGTCTTGTTTCAACGGAGATACTTGTTTTTTGTTTATTTGTTAAATCAACATTAACAACAGTATACGGCAATTTATAGTTACATAATCTTTATTTTTTGTGTAAAGGGAGATAATTCAGAAATGTTTATAAACAATATCCATCTTCCCACAGAGCTGCCGAATGCGTCCCGATTGTGGTAAATATGGGATGCCCTCTCATTGGAGGGTTGTCATGTTCAAACATAGTAAGCCTGAACGCGGACTGATATGTCTGGAGAGTACCACGCTACTTTTACGATAAAGACCCTTTGGTAGCCGATGAGAGTGGGCACGCTGTGGCGCTACAAAAGGCTAAATATTCTGCCCCTAACTATCCAATACTTTTCCAGTGGCATTCAAATTTTTGGCCTTTGGTCTCTCTTCCGCGAATTGATTATTTTTTTTTATTATTGTTCTCGTCCTTAATAAAGCTGAAATACTGCTCGCTAGACATAAGGCAAACATCCGATCAAACAATTGTAACGGGACAACCGTAAAGTCGTAGAATTGTCCCTGCCAGGTTCTTTGAATAAATACGAGCTCGTAAAGTTTAACTGGTTTTATTATGATTCTACTAAAATATTTAATGATATTTTATAATTTCGCAACGTTAAAACTAAAGTGTCACTTGTAATAATGTAGATTCTTACCAAGGTGTAAGATGAAATAATTTTGAGTATTTTTGAAGTCAGCTTTTAGAAACAGCCGCCTGCTAGTTCTCTTAATTCCAAGGACCCAAAACCCGCAAAGCCCCCCAGTATTTATAGTTCGCATGACGTCACAATCACAATTGCGGGTGCGGGATACCGGAAGTATCCCGCACAGGGGAAACAACCAAATTACGGAACTGTGACTTATCGACAAGTGAACTTTAAACTAGAGTAAAAACACCTGTGAGCAATGCTCACCTTTGATACCCCCGCTTCACAATTACTTTGAAAATTCAGGTGTTCTTAATTATGAAATTGAAACTTTATCTAGTTAAACGTGAAGGCGAAATTGCAGATAATACATGTAACCCTCCCCAATCCCCCATAGAATGGCATCCCCTATGTCAATGACAAAGTCCATGTTTTTCTATGGCAAACCTCCAATAATATTCTGATAAAAATGTTTAATATCCAATGCACAATGGCAATATGTGACCAAGATTCTGTATAAGTTTCAACAAATTCCATTCAGTGGTGTAGGAGGAATTGTAAATAAAAGATGGGTATCCCATTATGTCCATTACAAACTCCATGTTTTTCTATGGGAAACCCCAAATATCATTCCAATCAAAATGTTAAATATCTCCTGCACAATGGCACTATGTGACATGGATTCTGTGTAAGTTTCAACAAATTCCATTCAGTGGTGTAGCAATGAGTTGCACATAAGAGATGGGTATCCCTTATGTCCATGACAAAGTCCATGTTTTTCTATGGGAAACCCGAAATATCATTCCAATCGAAATGTTATATATCTAGTGCACAGTGGCAATATGTGACAACATTCTGTGTAAGTTTCATCAAATTCCATTTAGTGGTGTAGAAGGAGTCGCACATAAGAAATGGGTATCCCCTTTTGTCAATGACAGTCCATGTTGTTCTATGGGAAACCCCAAATATCATTCCGATCAAAATAATAAATATCTCCTGCACAATGGCACTATGTGACAAGGATTCTGTGTAAGTTTCAACAAATTCCATTCAGTGGTGTAGGAGGAGTTGCACATAAGAGATGAGGACCCCCTTAGGTCAATGACAATGTCCATGTTTTTCTATGGGAAACCCATCCTCACAAGTCAGGGTTTCTGTGTCCACATGTGTCCACGAACCCCTGACAAACTTAGATAGGAAATTCCCGGGCTAGAAGATTTTAGTATGACGTCAATCCTTCAAAATATCAACCAATGAAATTGCTTGAAAGAAGCAAGTGTTTGGCAGTAGTCATTCTTACTCATTCTTGAGTGGGAAGAAAACGTAACGCAACTAATAAATAACGCGGTAATAACAAACTATTAACACTCCTGTACAAAAAACATTGACTTTCACATGGTCTATGCAACACATCCGTTTGGTTTATTTACAATCGACATCAGGATATCCCCTAACCAAGCCACGAATGAAAGCGAGCTTTTGATTGGCTACATCAA
Organism: Limnoperna fortunei; assembly: GCA_944474755.1. Taxonomy (NCBI): domain Eukaryota; kingdom Metazoa; phylum Mollusca; class Bivalvia; order Mytilida; family Modiolidae; genus Limnoperna; species Limnoperna fortunei. The sequence goes on along the minus strand of OX104116.1, from coordinate 15,751,478 downwards.
GGTATGATGTAGCCAATCAAAATAGTGACTATGAGCCCGGGAATTTCCTATCTAAGTTTGTCAGGGGTTCGTGGACACATGTGGACACAGAAACCCTGACTTGTGAGGATGTGGGAAACCCCAAATATCGATCCGATCAAAATGTTTAATATCTCCTGCACAATGGCACTATGTGACAAGGATGCTGTGTAAGTTTCTTTAAATTCCATTCAGTGGTGTAGGAGGAGTTGCACATAAGAGATGAGGCCCCCATTAGGTCAATGACAATGTCCATGTTTTTCTATGGGAAACCCCAAATATCGATCTGATCAAAATGTTTAATATCTCCTGCACAATGGCACTATGTGACAAGCATTCTGTGTAAGTTTCATTAAATTCCATTCAGTGGTGTAGGAGGAGTTGCACATAAGAGATAGGGACCCCCTTAGGTCAATGACAAAGTCCATGTTTTTCTATGGGAAACCCCAAATATCATTCCGATCAAAATGTTAAATATCTCCTGCACAATGGCACTATGAGACAAAGATTCTGTGTAAGTTTCATCAAATTCCTTTCAGTGGTGTAGGAGGAGTTGCAAATAATAGAAAGTGTAACGGACGGACGGACGGACGGACGGACACCATGAACACTATATACCCCCCGCTTTTCAAGCGGGGGGTATTATAATAGAAGTAAGGGACCTTAACCAAACCCATAAAATAAATAGAATTACATATAACACAAGTGACTACCGTCACACTCCCTCCCTCTTAAGATCTAGTGTGTTCGGACACACTAGTCTTAATAGGTGGAGTTTCATAAAATACAATATTCATATGATTTACAACAAGTTTGCACGTGAAAAGGCAACAATAAATTACAGTCATTACAATAGATTATTGTCCATCACAGTAAAAGTTCCTGAGCTGAAATAGATAATAAGTTAATATTACAAATATAATAAAAAACAATCAACGTTACATTCATTGATTCAAAGTTACGATAATAAGATAACAACTTTCATTAGAATAAAACTTGTGTCTGCCATATCAAAATCTTTCTTTTATTCATAGCATTATAATTGTGTAATTGATGGATCGTACGATTTACAGAACCATGCTTAGTTCACAAGTTACACTTTTTGAAACATTTCCGAGATTGATAGGATATCAAGTAGTAAGTAATGGTACCTTTTTTTTTGCTGCTAGCAAACTCCATTTAAACTTAATTACTTAATTATGTAAAGGATTAATTTGAAATGAATTCAAAACTACGAGCACGCACTTGCAACACGTGGTTTGCAAGGTGAAAATAACTTTATATATTTTCATTTATCAAATTTTAAAATACATGTAATTATTTTTTTTAAATGTAAACAATAGCAATAATATTTTTTAACAATGCATGTAACAACAAAACAGTCCTCAGTTTAGTCCATATAACAGTCACTTAATAACACAGTTTTGTTTTTGTTTTTTTTTTAGTTCATCCCAATAGTGTCAAGCAGGTTAACAGATATACACACGAAAATACGGAAAAGTGTTTGACATTATAGAAAATCAACATCTTGTACATCAGAAAAAGGAGTTAGTTCAATCTCTCGAAAAAGGTTGTCTCGCCATTTTAGTTCTGATAGCTGTCTTCTAAGTTCCCGGTTTTCACTTTCAAGTTTCCTTAGTTGTGAATTCTGCTTTTCCTTCTGTGTCATCTCTTCATACATGTGCTTCGCAGACTCTCTCACCCTGCCGATCTGATCCATACAGTTACAGAGCCAACGGAGATAAGATTCTAGTTGTTGTTTTGAGGACGGAATAGGTGGAAGGACTATCGGGGCATAGTCCATGTAGTCTGTTTGTGAGGCGGAGTTGACTGTTGTATTACCTTTAAAGTCGGTAACCATCGGACAAGCTGAACTGCATGGGGTCGGTTGGAGAGGTGACGAGATCCTCGGATAAGGCTGCGGTAGAAGAAGCACGGAAATTCTCGGTTGCAATTCTAGAAGATAATGTGAAAGTGGTGGTGTCTGGTCTGATGTTAGTTTCCAACGGAAGAGGTAAAAGAGGTTTTCTGGTTGATGTAGGAGTCTGCGAAGGTATGGTGACAAAAATTTCAGGAGAAGAAACGGTTGCAGGTCTGGTAGCTGATTTGTTGACGAGCAGAGACAATCCAGGCAGAGCTGAAGAAGATGACGCTATCGGCTGCAAAGGATGCACTGAGGAGACCACGGTGGATGAACACGAAGAGGACACGCTGGACGAAACGGTCGAAACAGGCTTTCTTGAACTGAAGACTAGTACCCCTGGATCTATATAATTCTTGTTATTTTTTACTTCTCTTTTTACCAGATTCACAATTTTCTCTAACTCATCACCATACCTCTCGTGTACAAGACGAAGATGCCTCCTCATATCAAACTTCCTCTTAGAAAAATACTTGCACAGAGGTTCAGGGCAAGGGTATGAGAAAATAAGGAACCGGTGCTTCTCATCTCAGTGTCTTTGGTATTTCTGTTTTGACGCAAAGTGGTCCCCTCTGCAGCCGGAAACTGGACACACCATCCTCACAGGCGAGGAAAAGACAAATTCTACTCGGTCTTCCTTGGGAACCCTATAGTGGTCCTCCTCGAAGTCGCCATCAGCGTAGATTTCAAGTTCCATAATTCTGCAATGAGGATATCATCCTCCCAAGTCAGGGGTTCTGAGTCCGCGTTCGCTCCATCATCACGGGGTGATGATGGAGCGAACGCGGACTCAGAACCCCTGACTTGGGAGGATGTGAGGATATATAAATCATAAATTTGGTTGTACCATGGCGCACAATTTTTTTTTTTAAATTTTTTTTTTTTTACATTGCAGTAAAACTATGATAATGTGTTTAATTTGTGTTAGGAATATAGGCTAATTTATTGTACATCTTTTATTTTGTTTGCTGTTTTGTTTGCTCTATTTGTTTGTGCGTGTTTAATTGTTTGTTTATCAATAGAACATTGTGTGAAAATACAAAGCATTTTCTACCTTGTAGAGTAGGGTGTTGTATTTTGTAACCACCTCATTACGAGCGATCAATACTGGCCAGGTATTGAACATATACAAAACTAATCCTCAGCGATCAGTACTTTAGCACTTTGAAGTACATTAAAAATTTGTGACCTCAGTTAACCTACAGAGCGTATTGTATTCATTCATAAACACAACCTAAAACTATTCTCTGTAAGGTTATGTAATCACTTTGTGCATAAAACAAACTAACTACATTGTATTTTGCCCTTCTCGATTTTTTCTCTTTTTTTTTTTACACAAAACCATATATAACCAAACACATGCATTTTGTTAAATAGAGTAAAATCTGTAAAAAGTTTTGTGGAGAAATAAACATTATTAGAACTGTCAGAGACATATATGACTTGTTTTATCAATAAATAAAAATGATCTACGGGGAAAATTTAATTGGAGGCTTAATGATTCTTCCTCGTCTGCTTATTCTTTGACTTTGAAATGGTGATATGTGTATGTCGGGGTGACAAGGCTCACCCTCGTCTGTATCAGAATCTGTTTGAACGGTTAAGTCCGGTTCAGGAGAGTCTTTTTGTTGGTCTGACTCTCTTATTTTAAGGAGTTTAAGATGGTCAACATGAACCACTATACGTTTTTGTGTTTTCCTGTCTTGGATTTCGTATGTAATGTCGGTAATTTTATTTGTAACCGTATACGGGCCTGTCCACCCAAGGCCAAATTTATTATTTGCTTGTGGAGGGTACCACCGCAGTACCTGCTGACCCATTTCGAAATTACGTTTCTTTAGTTTATTGTCATAGTAATGTTTTTGTTTACGAAAACTAAATTGTATGTTTTCATGTGCGATTTCAAAAGCTCTTGACATTGTGTTGCGCATCCACTCAACATATTCGTTTGGACAAGAAATAGGATTATCCAAAGAAAATCCAGTCATGATGTCGATCGGTAAGGTAATTTCTCGGCCCAACATGAGAAAGTTTGGACTGCATTTGGTACTTTCATGGATACAGCATCTGTATGCCATAGTTACATATGGAAGATGATCGTCCCAATCATCTTTGTTTTCATTGACAAACATAGAGAGTGTTTGCTGAAGGGTACGGTTATTTCGAGGCATTCGCACAAGGCTGCAAACAGTTTGGACTCGAACTCCCTACCCTGGTCTGTGTGAATACGTGCGGGAGTTCCAAAACGGCAGATGAATTCAGTTGCTAACTTATCGGCAACGGTTTGTGCGGAGTGTTCAGGTAGTGCATATGCCTCGGTCCACTTGGTAAAATAGTCCGAGACTACCATTATAAATTGGTTACCATTTTCCGTCATATTTAGAGGACCCATGAGGTCTATTGCAATGCACTCCATAGGACGACTGACAAAGTTCTGATGCATTGGAGCTTTCCCGCGACCCGGACCAGGTTTTCGTTGTTGGCATGGCAAACAGGTCTGGCACCATCTAGTTATATCTTCTGTCATACCAGGATAGTAAAATCTTGCGCGAACTTTAGCAAGAGTCTTCTCCCTACCAAAATGTCCGGACGTCTTGCTATCTTGGAGCTGCTCTAGGATTCCAAGACGAATCCTATTCGGTGCAACTAATTGGAGGCGATTAGTCCCATCCCCGTTTTCCAATTTTCGGTACAAGATGCCGTCTCGAATTTGTAAAATGTCTTTTTGTTTGGCCAAGATGCTTAGTTCTGGATTTGAAAGTGCTATCGGTATCTGGGCATTATCCGAGTTTTGCAGAATGTTAACCATAGCTTTAATTGTATTGTCTTGTTTTTGCAGTTCTTGCATTTCATCGATTGTCCATTTTTGAAGCCAGTTCGATAAATTTAATTCAACATTACTACTGTCATCGTTATTGCAGGAATCGACCAAAGCGTCGAAATTTGTCTCTGAAGAGTTCTGGGTTTCGAGAGAAGTTTTATGAACAGCCGAAATAGAAAGCAAACAATCATCGGTAGCATTGATGTCAGTACATTGAGGGCAATCCTCACGCTTACATGATCGACGAGGGCGTCGCGACAGCGCGTCAGCATTACCGTGGAGTGAACCTTTCCTGTGCTTTATTTCGAAGTCAAAAGTCTCGAGTACTGACAGCCATCGAGCAACCATACCCTCCGGATCTTTGAAGTTCTTGCGCCATGTCAGTGATGAGTGGTCGGTCCGTAGCAAGAACGGTCTTCCGTACAGAAAATGTTTAAATTGTTTTACGAATACCACTACCGCCAGAAGTTCACGAAAAGTTGTGCAGTAGCGCATTTGAGATTTGGACAGTGTTTTGCTGCCGTATGCAATGACTTTTTCTTCTCGTTTTGTCGCTGGGATAAAACAGCACCTATTCCATAGGCACTTGCATCGGTATCCAAGATGAAAGGGTCATTCCGGGTAGGATACGCGAGAATCGGAGCAGATACGAGAACATTTTTAAGTGTTTGAAATGCATTTTGACAATTTTCTGACCAGACAAAGCTCTGGCCTTTACGTGTTAATTCGGTCAATGGAAATGCGATAGTTGAGAAGTTGGCGATGAACTTTCGATAGTATGAAGCAATACCAAGAAATGAACGAACGTCTGACAGATTTGATGGTGCGGGCCAGTCGCGGATCGCTTCTAGTTTTTCTGGGTCGCATTTCACACCTTCATCGGAGACAATGTGTCCCAAGTAAGATACTTCGCTTTCAAACAAAGTACATTTTTTCGGCTTTAATTTCAAATTTGCATGTCGGATTCTCTCGAAAACCATAGTGAGGTTTTCCATGGTGTCTTCAAAGGTCTTGCCAAAGACAATTATGTCGTCAAGGTAAACGAGACATCGTTCATACTGCAGTCCAGTCAGTACTAACTCCATCAGTCTTTCAAAACTCGCAGGACTGTTCGCAAGACCAAAAGGCATGCAGCGAAACTGATACAGGCCTCGATGTGTCGCAAAGGCCGTCTTAGGCCTGTCTTTCTCGGCCACAGACATTTGCCAATAACCGCTGGCGAGATCCATAACACAAAAATACTTCGCTCCTGCCATCGACTGGATGGATTCGCAGGCCGACGGCAAAGGATAAGCATCTTTCCTAGTCACTCCATTCAGCTTACGGTAGTCCACGCAAAATCGAGTGGACCCGTCCTTCTTTTTCACGAGAACTATTGGTGCTGCCCAAGGTGAGTTGCTCTTTTCAATTACGCCTTGATCAATCATCTTGTCTATCTCTTTACCTGCTATGTCTCTCTGTAATATCGGAAGACGCCGTGGCGGTAATTTAATTGGTCTTGAGTCGCCTGTGTCTATGGTGTGTTCGAACAGAGTTGTACGACCCAAGGTACCATCCGGTCCAACAAAAATGTCTGAGAACTGTTCTAAAAGTTTTGCGAGTGATGAGCATTGATCATTGTTTAATGTTTTGGATTTATTTTCGATGAGTGGCTGTAAGTGTTCTGGCAGTATTATAGACTCTGCCTTCTTTCCTTGGACGATGGAATTTTTTTTAATTTGGTTAAAATTTTCATTTGTATATGGAGTAGAAATTTTACATTCAAAAATGTGTTCAACAGGGTTCAGTGTTGCGACCTGCACATTTTTCTTGATTATTTTAGTGTCTGGTGTTGTGTTAAGAATAGAAAATATTACTTGTGATTTTTCTGTCTTTACAACCGATTTTGGCATAATAAGGTGCTCGCTGCCTCTATATTTTTCTAATGGCTCAAGGCAGCCACTTTCACCACAAGGGTAATGACCTCGTATGTCGCCCGTGACATACATTTCACTATTTCCGGGTTATGCACGGTTTCTGTTAGGTGTACTCTAGCACAACGTGCACCAAATTCATTTTTGTGTAATTGTATTCTAATATCAGGAGAGCAGAGCATCCCCTTTCCTATGTCAAAAACAAATCTATTCTTAGAAAGGAAATCTAACCCCAGTATACCTGGCATACCCCCCTAAATCTGCTACAATAACTGAATTTGTATAAATTTTATTTTCAATACGTATGGGTAAAATTATTTCACCTAGAACCCTAAGCGGTTCACCGTCCGCAGTAGCTAATTATGACTTAAATTCAGACAATTCTAATTTGTCTTTGTTTAGATCTTTAAATTTTTCTTTTGATATAATAGTCACGGCAGAACCAGTATCGACCAACATGTCGACAAATTCATCATAAATATCAATATTTGCAAACCAACAATGTTCTGAAATTGTTGAAAGTCTAATAATGGAAGGCCTTGTTAACATATTTTTATTTTTCTCATGTATGTGGGCTGGACTGTCGGCCGCTAGTACAGCCCTTTTTAATTTAAATTGTCACTTTGTGCTTGTCTAGGGGTTTTATCGGTCGTTTGATTTTGATTGTTTTGTCCATTTGTCCGTTGTTTATTTTGCCTGTTGTTTGGCATTGAACTATTTCTGCTGATATGCCCTTCTTTTTGGCAGTTGTAACATCGTAAGGTGCGGTTTTCTCTGTTATTTTTCAAGCGACTATCAGATCCTTGCATAGTTGCCAATACTTTCTGTATTGATTCAATTGACCTAGCTAAGTCTATTAAACTTTGTTCTGATTCTGTATGCTTTTTATCTATTGCGCATATTTGCAGATTGTCTGGCTTTGGCTTTTTGTATTGTAAATTTGGTGTGCCTGCTTGTGTGCCTTCAAACGCCTCAAACTCCACAGCGAGTGATATTGCCTTATCAAGGGTGTTAGGGTGTGAAAACTGTACATATCGTTTGAGTTCTGCACTCCCTAATCCTGTTATGTATTGCTCCAAGACGAGAGACTCTCGCATTTACATGGGTATTTGTGGGTACGCACGACTTGCAAGCCGCTTTAGGCTGTAGCCATACTCGGCTGCCGACTCGTTCTGGTTTCTACTCCTGAACTCGCACCTGAATGCCGTTTCTCGTTCAGGTGGGCAAAAACGTTGGCTCAGAGCTGCTTTTAAGCTGTGGTAGTCGGATAACTCGGCATAACTTAACTCGCTCAATACTCTTTGTGCGTTACCTCGAAGGCAAATGGCGAGTTGAGCAGCCATTTCACTTTCTGTCCACTTATTTCATTTGGCTACCTGTTCGAAGTGGCAAATGTAATCGGGCCATTCCACATTAACTCCATTATAGTTATCCGGTTCCTTTTCTCGTCGTTTGTACTGTTCTAAATGGTATGCCTCATTTGAACTCCGTTGGGAGTTGTAAAATTTAGGGTCTGCTGGATTTGTTCCAGCCTGTGCATTTTCGTATTCATGAGTCCGATTATTTTCCGGGAATATGTGAATGTTGGACTCTCTCGGTTCAGTGAATGATTTATTAAGCAAGGTCAAGGTACCCTGTTTTGACAATTGGTTTGGTGAAATCATTTGGCTTTTATCTGATTTGTCAACTTGTGTGGTGTTCATTGTGTACATTTTATTATTTTGAGACTGAGAATAAGACTGCCTAGGCCCAGTCCTCTTAATATACGACTCCTCATAATTTTGAACAGGATTTACTCTTTCCAAATATCTGTTCATGGGTCTAATACTATTGACCTGTTCATTTTGTAATTCTATTGTATGATGTTGGTTTATTTTGTTTAAGTTAGCGTGTGATCTATGAACGTTAATTTGTTCGTTTTCCCCCAACTTGGTGCCCCTTTGGCATTCCGATGTCATGTGATCATGACAATACACGTCATTAACAACGTTTGACGGCCATGATGTTTGACGTTCTCGAAAATATCTCTCATCATTTCTGTAGTTTTGAGGTGTTTTTGGTGGAAGATTGTGTTTAATTTTGCCTTCAAAATTGTGAAACTCATATACTTTTTCTCCGTTTTGTGTACATGTGTCCAAAGGAGTGTGTAACCTCGTTAACGAGGCTTGTTCAGTGCGAGTGTCGTTATTTAGCTCACAGTCACAGTGCCATTTTTCGCTGTTTTTATTTTGGTAACTAGTATCAACCAAGGCTTCATTCGTTTGATTTCTGTGACATATGTTTTCTGGAGTTCTTAATGGCTTTGTTTGTTGGAAACATTCATGCGGGTGAGGTAAGTCATAAAATTCTTCCTTCTCATCATTGTATTGCAGATTTAAGTTTGAATGTTCGGTTGTGTAATGGTCCTGGATACTGATGTTTTGTGTTTCATTTGTGGATTTGTTCTGACTGAAACTCGGTGTTAACAGACGCATCAAACTCGAACCAAAGTTTTCAAAAAGTCTCTTTGCAGACGCCATTCGCGGATTTATTATTATTATTGATCATATATACTGTAATTGCGAAAAGTGAGTTAATGTTAAATCATGTTTACAAAACAAGCGAACAAGGCTTCGCTGGTTAAAAAAAAATATTACGAGATCGAAATTTATACCGGACACGAGCCCCCAAATGTAACGGGACAACCGTAAAGTCGTAGAATCGTCCCTGCCAGGTTCTTTGAATAAATACGAGCGCGTAAATTTTAACTGGTTTTATTATGATTCTACTAAAATATTTAATGATATTTTATCTAATTATATAATTTCGCAACGTTAAAACTAAAGTGTCACTTGTAATAATGTAGATTCTTACCAAGGTGTAAGATGAAATAATTTTGAGTATTTTTGAAGTCAGCTTTTAGAAACAGCCGCCTGCTAGTTCTCTTAATTCCAAGGACCCAAAACCCGCAAAGCCCCCCAGTATTTATAGAAGCTATATGGGTTCAATTAATCATAAACCGTAAACGGGTACTATACGGCACTTTCTATATACCACCGCATAGTAACATCGAGACATGGGCGAAAGTAGAAGGTTCGATAGAGTCAGCTGTGAATGATTGTAATATAGACTACATATTGATAACAGGTGATTTTAATGATAATCAATTAACAGATAATTCAAAAATGAAACGACTTTTTACTAATTATAGTCTTCATCAACTTATCGATGAACCTACTTATTTTACAGAAAACTCATCGTCTCTACTTGACCTAGTGATATCAAACAATTTAAACTTTGTGCCATATTCTGGAGTAGGTCCTCCCCTACTGGATCAAGTAAGATATCACTGCCCCGTTGTAGGCTTCTTAAACACCCCTAAACCCGATCGTAAATCCTTAAAGCGTAAGGTATGGTTATATAATAAAGGTAACTTTAATGAGTTTAGACAGAATCTAGCCGTAGTTAATTGGGACAGTATATTTAATAGTGATAATATTGACGAAATCACCCTTGGTATCACCAGTAACATAATACGTGCTGCTGAAAAGACAATTCCTAATAAAATAGTAACCATACGTAAATCTGATCCGAAATGGCTTACTAATGACATAAGAAGACTTATCAGAAAAAAAAATCGTGCTCATTCGAAAGCAAAACGTCATAATAATCCTTTAGACTGGAATAAATTTCGACATATAAGAAACAAAGTAACGTCTGTAGTGCGTAAAGTACGCGATGCATATCAAACTAAACTCATCAATCAATTGTCTAATGTAGACTCGTCGTCCACATCTTGGTGGAAACTTTGTAACCAGATTTCAGGTATAAAGCCGGTAAAATCAGGCATCCCTCCTTTAATTAAAAACGACACTTTAATTTTCGAAGATACTGACAAGGCAAATGAGTTAAATGACTTCTTTATATCGCAAACCGAGCTTGACGACTCTAGAGTTGAACTTCCAAAACTTATAACTCCTGGGCACAATTTAAGTAATATTGTGATTTCAGAAAATGAAGTTGAAGATGTGTTAAAAATTCTAAATCCCGCTAAAGCTACAGGTCCTGACCTTATTAGCCCACGTCTTTTAATGGAGGCAGCAGCCCAGTTAAAATCTCCACTGTGTAGACTTTTTAACTTATCATTAAATAGAGCTTATTTTCCCAAAGAGTGGAAAAAAGCTAATGTTACACCGGTTTTTAAAAGTAATAATCCCAGTGAAATTAAAAACTACAGGCCAATATCCCTTTTAAGTATAATGGCCAAGTGCTTGGAAAGATGTGTTTACAAACATGTACATAATTATTTAACACAATATAAAATTATTACTCCTAACCAATCTGGGTTTATTAAAGGAGACTCGGCAATAAACCAACTTGTTAATATTTCTAATGATTTTGGGAGGGCCCTTGACAGTGGTAAAGAAATAAGGGTGGTATTCTGTGATATAAGCAAAGCCTTTGATCGAGTTTGGCATAAAGGCTTGCTTTTTAAATTGCAAAATTATGGAATTTCAGGCAACTTACTAAACTGGTTCACAAACTACCTAAATGCTAGATATCAACGTGTTGTGTCAAATGGCAGCTGCTCTGCATGGAAGCCAATTAAAGCAGGGGTTCCCCAAGGGTCTATATTAGGTCCACTCTTGTTTCTTTTATTTATAAACGAAATAGTCACTGAGATCGGTGCCAGCATCAAATTATTTGCTGATGATACAAGTTTATATTTAATTGTCGATACCCCTGAAAATGCTGCAAGATTACTAAACAGTGATCTTGACAAAATACACGAATGGTCAAATAAGTGGCTAGTCAACTTCAATCCACAGAAGACGGAAACTTTATTACTCTCTCGTAAGCTAATGAAACCGGTACATCCTACTCTGTTTATGAATAATTATGACATACAAGAGGTTCATTGTCATAAACATTTGGGTATTTACTTTTCTAAAGATGGTATGTGGTACGATCACATTAATTATATAGTAAAAAAGGCTTATACTAGAATAAATATTCTGCGCAAATTTCGACTTTGTCTTGATCGACACGTTTTAGAAAAATTTTACCTTTCTTTTATTAGACCTTTATTGGAATATGGGGATGTAATATGGGACAACACCAATAAAAGTTTAGTGAATAAAATAGAAAATGTTCAAATAGAAGCCATGAGAATTGTAACGGGAGGTACTAAATTAACTTCTATTGAAAAATTATATAAAGAAACGGGATGGGAATCGCTTTCAGACAGACGAGAGACCCACAAACTTGTATTATTTTACAAAATGATTAACTTCGAAACCCCAGATTATTTGCGGGAATTGGTACCTTCATCAATTGGCAATACGCATACACATTATACCCGTCAATCACAAAATATTATTGAGGTCGGCACAAGAACAAATTTTTACTCGGAATATTTCCTGCCGTCGACCATAAAATTATGGAACAGATTACCCCTGTATACTCGAAATTCTACATCGTTAAATATCTTCAAACAACGAATAAGTAAACGTGTCATAAAGCCTCCAGATTATTACTACATTGGAACCCGACTGGGACAGGTATTACACACCAGATTGCGACTGGGGAGTAGCTCGCTAAATGAACACCTCTACGTACGAAATCTGGTGGACTCTCCTAACTGCACATGCGGACAAGTTGAAACCTCCTCACATTTCCTCTTAAATTGTACAAAATATGATACCATTAGAGAGGAACTAATATTATCAATCCCATTTTCAATTCCAATTGATTCCCACCTTTTACTTTTCGGGTCAAATTTACTAAATACAATCCAAAATAAAGAAATCTTTTTAAAAGTCCAGAAGTTTATTTTAAAAAGCAAACGATTTGTCACTTCTCTAGAAAAATAATTTTAAAGTTGCATACATTTCATCCAACATCCTAATGTTTTTGTTTTACTATTAATGTTGTCATAATTCTATGTTTTTCTTCTACATTATATATAGCATGTATATTATACCTTGTGATTTTTATTACTAATGTATGTTGAAACCACACAAGCATGCAAATAACTGTTACGAGCTTTTACTTTATGTGATATATATTTATTTAGGAGATGGCTTAATATAAGCTGTTTCAGCTTGTTTCCAAATCCTTTTGTGTTATAATTTGTATTGTGATATGTATTTGCAATTGCAAGATTTCAAATAAAATAAAATATGTTTAAACTATTTATAGTTGGCATGACGTCACAATCACAATTGCGGGTGCGGGATACCGGAAGTATCCCGCACAGGGGAAACAACCAAATTACGGAACTGTGACTTATCGAAAAGTGAACTATAAATAATAGAAGTAAGGGACCTTAACCAAACCCATAAAATAAATAGAATTACATATAACACAAGTGACTACCGTCACACAATCAATCAGTCTATATTGTATATCTGCAAATATATCTACGCTTTGGGTTTAAAGTCTATATAATTATGTATTTTCAAAATTGTTACTGAAGCTTGTCAAAATAATGTATTTGTTAGGATTATAATTTATGAATTATGAATTTTTGATATCTTGTGTTGTGATCTGTGATGTTTTAATTAATAAAGGGTATTGAAAATTAAAGTCTTCTTCCTTTAAAGTGATGTCTTCGGGTTGAGAATCTTTAGACTTTGTTATGTTGTTTGTGCGACCTCAATGTGAAAAAAAATCATCCGTGCTAGTATAGACAGTGTTGTGCTTCGCGAAAAGTTTGAGTCGGAGACTGCCTTTTTATTCTCTCCCCTGTGCAGTCTATATGCGCTCAACAAACATGTGATCATTCGTATATTGTATTTAAATATTGAAATTATGAATTCTTATATAGAAAACTAAATTAAAAAAAGTAATTTTTAAATGTGCACTGAGTTGGTAGCTGGTCAAATCGCCCCACGGTAAAATCGCCCCCGTCAAAAACGCCCCCTACTTAAAGCAAAATCGACCCCACTTTTTTCAAAATCGCCCCACTTAACAAAATCTCCCCACCAAAACACGCCCCCATCTTCAGCAAAATCGCCCACTTAAAAAAATTACTGTAGTATGATATTGTCAAGTTGCACAAATATTTCCGGCTTTTGGAGTTTATTGTCTGTGATTAAAATTTAGAAATGTTCGATTATGTCGTTATTTTGCTTTAATAATTATACAATTATCAAAATTACCTTAATGAAATATATCGGTAATGATTCTTTTGTAATTACGTTTAAAATAATCAAAGATTTGTTTTACCGTGGGGCGATTTGACTTGCATTCGTTCAGTTTATTTGATGCCGGATTTTGCAGCATGTTATGTCCGTGTCCTTAGCCATAGGCCTAACTGTTACACGAGACATTTCTCATTGCTACCCATGTAATATTATAGACATCCGAAATTCATGTAACTGTCTATTTGGTTTCCAATGACAACACCGTCTGTCCATTAAACGTGAAAACTTTTTTATTGACTTCCGTAATTTTCACTTCCGGACACGCACTGAATCGGTGGTAACGACAATAACTTGATCTGCATTGTTGATACTGAGAAAACTACAATTTTTAAGCATGACCGGGAATGGTAGGGCTTCACAGAGACCACAAAGCAGACCTCCCTTTTTAGTCATTGGACTTTTAGTAGCTTTAGGCATTTTAGGGTTCAATTATTGGAATTTATCTACCGCAAACGGAACACTTACGTCAACTAATATTGATTTGCAAGATCAAATTCGTATATTGCAATCAAAAAAACTTAGCGAAGAACAAAGTAAAAGAGATGTTGAACGAAAGTACAACTTGCTTGAACAAAGAATTACAGCTAAAGATTCTGATATAACAAAATTGCAAGCAGAAACCGACCAGTTGAAAGGCGATTTAGAGAAGTCACAAACAGCCAAGAAGGAATGTGACAATAATATGGTAATATTTAGAACATAACATATACAATCATAGAAATAATTTTAACGTATTTTACATTTCGGCTAGAAATATTACAAATGCATGTCTTAATTTTTCCAACCATTATGTGCCTTGATTTGGAAAGAATCTAAAGACAGTTTTATCCACTGTGAATCTCCTTCTTTACTTCCAGTTAAAAAAACTATCGCAATCATCACTAAAAGACTATGATATTGAAATAAAGATTTTGCATTGTTTTTTGTATTGTTTGTCTTTGCCAATTAAATTATCTAATTAACCTCATTAGTAGATGTTACTATAGCCATAGGCAACAGGTGAGTTTGAATATTGGAACATGGATGTCACTGGTTAATCAAGGTATTAAACAGCAGGGGTTCTACCTTAGATTAGTATCAGGTAAATGGGGGTAATAAACATTGGTTAATGAATTAACAATCATGTTTACACAGCAAGGGGTTTTAATAACATCCTCACTTAGATTTTGACATCTGTAATTACCATGAAGCCTTAAAATTTATCAAAGTTAATTGTCCATTCAAAAGTTTTTAACAGGTCAAACTACGGCTGTAGCCAGTTTTTAGTACAGGAAGTGGACACTAGGTGGCATTTTTTAAATTGGAAAATCATCAATTCCCTTATGAAAATGTCAATGCTATATCCTCAATGTTGACAAACATCAACCCAACAATATTAACTACTAGTACATGTACATGTATATATTGTGTCATTTTTGTCTTGCCCGTCTTGCCTGAGCAGAGAGCCAAATAAGGCAAGATGTGTGTGTTCCTGGTGAAAGCAGCTGCAGTGTTAACACTTGACATTTGGCGTAAATTTTTATCTTCCTAAACTTAAGGGGCATCTATAATTGTCAATTTTTTTCACAAGTTTGTAAAGTGCACGATCAGAATGGGGTTTCAATTTTAACATTTTCTGTAGGTTTTTTTTTAACTTCCTGGTAAAACCAGAAAAGTTTAAAGAACAATTTTCTGCTTTGAAATATTGTCAAAGTCATCCACATGTTTTGAAAGACAAATCTCAATCACCATGGCCCTTTGAAAACTGAGTTGGTTCCAATTTACAATCGAGGATAAAAACCTAATGACAAACATCCTAGGGCTGCATTTTGTCAGTCAGGTTTACTGTCAAAATTGTAATGGTCAGCCATGAGACACTACTGCTTGATAACTGTTGTTCATGTTTTGGGTTGCGAGTTTCAGATTGACCTATTGTCAACTTTAACCTTGAGCATGATGTTTATGTCTGTACCTACATGCATATTTATATATAATGTACTAAGTAGTTACATGTAAGCCATGCATGGCAACATCAGACAAATTTGGTCCATCAAAAGCTGCTTCAGTCCAGCTTTGCTGGGGAAATTGTTGGACCAAATGTCCACCATTTTCTGTAAAGATTTTGTGAAGAATGTATATGTAGTACCCTTTTTTTCTAGCATGTACATACCTTAAACAGGCATATATTTCTGTTTGACCTTATTATGTCAGTTTGCTTTAGTAACCATTATGTGTAGGATAAAAATATTACGCATATAGGTTTGCTGATGAAAGGTACATAAAAGACTTGTATGTGTAACCTGATCATGACCTTGACCCCAATTTAACAATTCAGTGAGCATGTTAAAGTTCATGAATTGGGTCAATATTTTCTTGGTAACCATGAATTATATATTGACCAAGAAGGCACTATGTATATCTACCCATGTACATGTTGCTCATGAAGTTTCATGAAGTACGTATACATGAAATATACTTCCAAACCCACTCACCTTGCTGTAAGGAAGTTCAAAACCAATTTGAAATCCTGCAAACAACCCTGTCTCCAGTAGTTGTGACATGTTAAAGAATTGCTCTTTGCGAAAGACTTGTGTCAGCTTGGTGAAACATGCGCATGACTGACTTCTTACAGAGCAGTATAAACTGTATTTAAGCTACATGTATATTGTATGTGGTGCATATCGTTTGTACATTTTTCACATTCATTATTGTTTCTGCATTTGGGCTTCAATTTAATTTTGCATACATTTCTATTTTCATAATTTCATGTATCGATAAATAAATTATTAATCTTATCTTATTTATAACTTGTGTTTTGTTTAATTTGCATTCAACTAAAAAACATGGAAATTGATTTAATATGTTTTAAATACTAAATTAAGAACAAACAGTTGTCTGCCATAAAGATTATTGTATGATAGGAGTTTGGCATAAATCTGCGGGACGATACACAGTGTACAGTACATTGTAATTCACTGTTATACTAGTACACATGTCTTGAACCAAAGTACATTCAACAGTTACATGTAGAATGTGTAACAATTCAGATCTGGATAATTTACTGAACTTGTTTAGGGGGATATTTAATGCACAACTACATGTATGTTTAGGCCATCAATTGATATGCACATGCATCATTGTTATGTGTACTACCACATAGATTTACATTCCATCATGACCCTATTGATGAAGGGACGACCCCTTTTTAAAGTCAGTACTGAACAGGCTATCATAGCCTAACTCTTATGATATATCCTTGTTATCGCTATTTTGCAGTATTTTCCTTTGATCGTTGTGTGCGATATTATTCCATCTCACTCTACTAGCGTGGGATGGGCCCATCTCAGCTCGCTGTCAAGACGTCGTTATGTAAACACTGTGACGTCACAATGTTACAAAACAGCGATAAACAGATTATTTACGTTTTTTGAAACTCGATGCACTTCCTCGTCATCTCATCTCAGGGCTGTCGCCCTTCGATGAGATACGACGAGAAAATGCATCTCGTTTCAAAAAACGTAAATAATCTATAATGGTCTGTTAAAAAGTCCTGAGCAGAGGACTAATCCACGATCATGGTACAGATATATGGTCTTGTCATAGTGCAGTTGTTAGGGTTTTCTTAATAAGTTTTGTTAGGAAATTAAGCTTTTGTATACCTGACTATATTGTGCTGTAATTTCATGATCCTTGAAGGTATTTTCCTTCCTCAAGCAGTAACAAGCTTTGGTGTCATGTCTGCTTGGGATTTTAATACTTTCTTTTAATTCTACATGTATTTTACAGACCTTGGTACCTTCCATTTTGAATTATATGCCCAGTGCTGTAAATCATATGAAGCATCCCCAAAATTAAACCAAAAAAATTTACCTGGATCAGATCTTTAAATAATCATTGCACATTTATGCTGGTCAGATTTAAAGGACACTAATTACAATTCAAGTGATGCAAATAATTGTTGTAAAATATTTTGTAAATTGATAGAAATTGAGTGTTGTGCAATTATAGGTGAATAAACATTTCCCATTAAAATATTTAAAAAAATCTTTATAACATGTATTAAACTTAAAAGGAAATGAAAATAAAATTTCTTAAAAGTGTATAAATGTGTATATGAAAGCCAAGACCTCCACATCGTTTTGGCAGAAAAAAGAGGAGGATATATAGGTGACAAAATTATAAAATTCTAAGTCTCTTGACTTTCCGTGGGATCCCCCTGGACCCCATAACGATATACAACCTGTAAGGACTTTGCCATAGACCCACTGTGGGCCTTAAGCTGCCACCAGACTCCTCACAAAGAAAAAGGTTTTTATTCAGACCCTATCTACGCCAATCATTGAGGATAACATGCATGTACAGGTAAATGTTGTGTAATACTACCTGTCAGGAGGGATATACATGTACTAGTACGTGAACAGCTGTATGCATTAATATTTTCCATCCTCCTGTATCAAGGGTCCTGTCAGACATTTACATTAAAATGTCGGACTAAGTTTTAGTCAAATCGGACATCCAAAAAAGTGATATTTAACTTGGTCAATAATATAAATATCTTTAAGTTGGTTTCAATACCTTTAATTTCTGCTAGATATATTTTTGTTAAAAAAATAAACCCTAAGGCTATTTCCCGTCACTGACACATGTAATCATTCACTCCAGTCAAGTGTTAATTACGTAATTATGTAATAGTAACTTGTGTGTAGGGCTGTATCCAGAATTACGGACTGATGAAGGACCCGATACGGACCGTTTATTTTGTTACAGCCCGAGCCAAAGGCGAGGGCTGTAACAAATAAACGGTCCGTATCGGGTCCTTCAGAAGTCCGTAATTCTGATACAGCCATACACACAAGTTACCATTACTTTTATTTCATTGAAAACATTAGAAAACAAACAAGTTCAATAGTATACAAGACAAAATGAACTTTGTTTACCTGTAATTGTTTAGCATTTGTGCTAAATAATATGTTCTGTTGATATTTTACCAGTTTTACATTTTGTTTAGTAATTAGCAATCTATTTACATTTGTTTGTGGCACATGAAAATTGAAAATTCCAATAACCCTTTTTTGATCGGGCTGTATCACCATTACAGCCAGGGCTGTATCAAACTTAGGGCTGTAACAGTAGATTGGATACAGCCCGTTTGCTGATACAGCCCTGCTGAGTCTTTTATTCTTAAACACATTAACTGTAGCTGAAAATACAGACTGCAAATTATCCAATGGAATGGTTTGTTACATTATTGATATGAAATAATATGGTTTACACAACAGGTGATAACCTAATTATGAGTACAAATCTGTTTCATCCATTTCGTAGAATATGTTATTGCAACAGTATTTTGAAACAATAGGCACGAAGTGGTTGTATGTTATATTGCTTAGAAAATATGACTTATTGATGGAAAAACACGTGTGGTCAAAGAAATATTAGGAAGCAGAATGTTTTCCTACATATATTTCCTTTCTTGCACGGTGCATATATCATAGGAACCCATACAAAACAACAACGAATATCTACCACGGTCTTGAAAAAAATTTAAAGACCTTTATTCTGGACTTTAAGGAAAAGCACATACACATCCCAGCTTAAGCAAACACAATATTTTTTATATGATGACCGGTAAAATGTCCGACATGACTCAGGAAAATTTCCAGAGCTTTGTCCTGTATCCTCTTTTTCCTTCATATTGTGATGAACTAAAACATGTATAATGAAGATAGATGTACATGTATATTACATGTACTAGTACCTATAATAATTACAGCGTGAAGTCTTCTGTGTTCAATTGTGTTCTGCCATTGTGTTGATAAAATGTACATATAATGGTGTGTGCATTTCACTAGATATGTACATGTCACCAAGGATGTACATGTAGAAGAAAATTAAATTTGTTGCCCTACTTCCTGGTTGTGTCTGTTAATGATGATCAAAGTTGTAAAATTCTTGGGTTAGATGTATAATGGTGTGTACATGTCACCCTACATGCACATGTCACCAGGGATGTACGTTACATGTCACCAGGGATGTACATTACATGTCACCAGGGATGTACATGTAGACAAAACTTAATTTGTTGCTCAACTTCGTAATTGTATCTGTTAATGAACTTTAAAAATTCTAGGGTTATATGTTTTTAACACATAATGTAATACATGTACCTGTACAATTTCTATACTAGTGATCTTTATCATGCATATGTTCATTCCTAATAGACCATAACAAAGTGTTATGCGTAGAAATGCAATTATATTGAATAGTTAGGTTGAAATTGAAGTCTGCAATGTGATCTTTTCTTTACAATAAAAATCTTTTATTGATATTTCCAGCAAACATGTGAGGTCAACAACAATGGTATTCAGCAACAGTTGGACACAGTCAACCGTAAGTTTAGATCATTAAAATATTTTGGTTCTGCTTCAGTACCTTGCAACTAAAAAAACATCATTATATGTGTTCAACTTCATGTACAGGTATTAAATGTTTAATGTTGGTAATTTTATCTCTGTTTTAGTTAGTGTATCGATCCGACAGAGCTTGCATCTAAACATGTAAAATTACATGTATAAACAAAAAAAAATCTGGGTCATTCAGAAGATACAATACTAGTACATGGAAATTACTGGGTGATGCAATCAAAAACTTCTTGTTTAATAAAAAAAAGAATATTTCCATCTGTGTTCACCAACAACAATGTATACATCATATCCACCTTTGCAATAATTTCTAGTACTACAATTTCAACCCCGTCCTTCGTATTTAATTCCAACTCTACATGTATGTTTATAACTTGGTACATTGCATTTTTTTTGGTCCAATACCAGCTACTAGTACATGATACTACATCTACAGGTAACTACATGTAGATATGGACCGTTGAAGGTCTAACTACATTTAACAGGTGTTACATACATGTACACTTAATTTATTGCAATGTCTTGTACTTGTATTCATGTATTTGCTTATAACCCATGGTTCATCAATTTTTGTCGATTGGTATAATGTAGCATATGATGAGTAATTGGGTTATAAATCAACTCGGCCCGAGTCAACTCGGACCGTATATGAAGACAACTCGGCCCGTACAAGAAGATAACACGGACCATACAATGAATAAGGCAAGTCGGACCGTATATTTTTTTGTTATATTTTGTAAATAAATGTGAGATACATATGTCATATTGAAATATGTTTATGGTGCATTTTGAATGTGCCATTAAAATAAAATATGAAATATCTATTTAAAGTGATTAATAGTAATCAAAATCGTAATTAAAAATGTTAAAAGTTATGATTACAAGCCAATTAAATGAACTGAGAAGTTGTTCATAATTTATTAAATTAAATGACACTTAATGAGCACAAGCCGACTGCGGTTCTTCAGAAGGTGTCAGAAACATAATTAACACATCAAAGTTATTAACATCTATTAATTAGCTTGTGCAAGCTTTAAGTAGCCATATATACCTCAATTTTGTCCATGTTAGTCAGTGCCTACAATGTCCTCAGTGTGCATAGAGTGTTGTTTACCCATTAGACCTTGTCAGGAGACTATATGTTGCACACAGTGTGACCGTCTCCAACACAGAATATGCAAGACTGGTTTCACACGTGAACAATACCGACAGGCAATTAAAGACAGAATTGCATTGCAATTTTCCTGCTCTATTTGTAAGCGGCCTCCATTAGCGGAAAGTACCAGACTCCCAGATCCTACACTACCATACTCGGAAGACACACAGATTTCTATTTTACCTGTATACGAACCAAACAGAACCTCAGCCTCATTGCCTGGTGATTCCACTATTCCATACGCGGAGACAACTATATTACAAATTAAAAAAAAATAATCAAGAATATATATGTACTTTCATTCAATATTTACGGCTATCAGTTATAGTTTTGTTTTCTTATAAAACAGACGGGCAGAGTTGTCTCAAGTAGACGGGCCGAGTTGTCTCAAGTAGACGGGCCGAGTTGTCTCAGTAGACGGGCCGAGTTGTCTCAAAAGTAGACGGGCCGAGTTGTCTCAGTAGACGGGCCGAGTTGTCTCAGTAGACGGGCCGAGTTGTCTCAAAAGTAGACGGGCCGAGTTGTCCTGCACCCAGTAATTGTACCTGTCAGCTGACTTGAAATCAATGGTCCATTTACTACATTAAAGTAAAAAATGTTATGCAATAGGATTAAAATAAAATTCAATCAAGCTATCAAAATATGCATGTAATTGAGGTTACCTCATCTTCGCTAGCCAAGTGTTACGATCAGGTCCCCCCTCTCGTGAAGATAAGAGTATAGGATCGTAACTTTTGGCTAGCGAAGATGAGGTTACCTTAGGGAGATCAAATTTTTCATGCAATTTTAAAAAAATTACCAGGATTAAACACTGTTTTCAATGGATTTATCAGTATACATGTATCAACAATACCAGCGAACTCACAAATACTTGTATATCATAAAAGTTCAAACTTGGATTTGTTTGTGAGTGATTTGGTGTTGTTGATATATACACATGTACTAATAATCCACAAAAACCGGTCGGGCTTAATCCTATAACAAAAATAACTAAAATTAAATGCATACATGTAGTTATGCAATTGTACATTTTTAAGTCTTGCTGAATGACACCCAAAATACCTTTAATGCACACATAATACAATTTTAGCTTTTCTAGACCTCTTGTGGTTTTGAATAAAATAAATGCAATATGCTGGTATTCATTAAATGTTCCTAATTAACTTAAAGGTCCAAGAATTGCAAAAGGATGAACTATAATTGCAGTAATTATAATCATACTGCCTTTGAACAAGGGTGTTAGGGTAGATTATCACATGAAGACAAAATTATCACCAGAGATGAGGGCGAATGTGATAAGTTTTCCTTCATGGGATGATCTACCCTAACACCCGCGTTCCTGGGCAGTATGAGCTTTAGCTCACTTGACCCAGGGTCAGGTGAGCTGTTGTCATTACTTTGCGTCTGTCATTGTCGGAGTCAGCATCTGTAGAAAATTTTTACATTGTCATCTTCTTTTCTGAAACCACTTGGCCAATTTAAACCAAACTCAGTCATAATGTTCCATCAGTGCGTCTGTTTATCTTTCAGTCAGTCCGTTAAACTTTTTCTTATGCGCAACTCCTCCTACACTACTTAATGGAATTTGATGAAACTTATTTAGAATCTTGTCACTTAGTCCTATTATATTCTGCACGGGATAATTAACATTTTAATCGGAATGATATTTGAGGTTTACCATAGCAAAACATTGACATAATGGGGTACACATCTCTAATCAACAACTCCACCTACACCACTGAATGGAATTTGATAAATGTTTCACAGAATCTTTTTCAGATAGTGCCATTGTGCACCTGATATTTAACGCTTTGATCCAATTAGTTTTTTCTTTTTTATATCACCCGTTGCCAGGAATTAACACCCAGTGCTATATGTACATGTAAATGTATAATGGGCAGGACTAAAATCAAAATCAGTAGAGATTAAAACATAGTCATGATAGTCACTGTCCAATAAAAAGACGGCATTTTTGAATGAAGTGTTATTAATAGTTTATTACCACCCTACCTTGCTTCACCAATCAATTGTGGCTGAGATATTGTTTGGTGCATTTAACCTTCTTTTAAGATGAAGTTATATGATAGACCTTGATCTGTAACTTTGATTTGAGGTCATTAATATTAATGGTTAGTCAATTTATTTTTAAGAACAACTAGATGCTCTAAAGAAGAAACAAGAGGATCCACAAATCTGTGAGAGGTAGGTGTTGCATGTAATTAAATGCTTATAAATTTGTCAAACAGCTATAGGATAGGACATTGTTATGGTAATATATAATTTACCCATATTTTTTTTAGGGTCCCACCACTAAGTAGTGGTCTTCCTATATTGATTAATCTGTCTGTCTGTGTGTCTGTTCAAAAGTAATTGTGTTGGGTCTATAATTTTCTCTTTAGAGGTAGTTTTTTAATATTGGGCATGTGTAAGGTAACATACTAATATAATTTTCTCTTCAGAGGTAGGCTTTTAATATTGGCATGAGGGTAGATAATTTCAGTTAGATGTGTCATATACCATGTTTGATGACCTTTAACCTTTTACTTTGACCTGAAGGTCAGCAGGGCCCCACATATAGACCATCTTGCCATCTAGTTTCCTTATAATCTCAAGATACCACACATTATCACCTTTGTATATATCTATAGTTGAATATTTTTTTCCATATGTGTCTCCCAGACATGTTACCATTTCTTGTGAGGTGCTTTTTTAATATCAGTTATATTACAGCTGGTTTTAAGGATGATCTTTAGACCTATAAGCCTAAAAATATTGATAGATATATGTGCAATTCACTGGGTAAAGATAACAAGTAGCTTCCTATTGCATTGCATCATAATGGAATGAAAAATCTGTAGGGCTGAGTGTGGTAATGAATCTAACTTCCACCAAGCCTGTTACCAGTACTTTATTGTGCTAGCAGTAGGACTATAAGAAGAATTATTTTATTTGCTTATCTACATGTGCCAATGCACCAAGTTCATTGACAAAAATTAAACTATTGAAAACCCCACACTTGAATCCAAAGAAAAACTCCTCTACTACAAATTGAACTTTTTTACTTTGTAAGTACCAATTTAAAAGGAATATTTTTTGTTTAGTGTATGTAAAGAACAGGCAAAGAAGGTTTATACAGACATATTCCAGAAAGTTGGACCTCAGTATATACAACAGCTTATTAATGTTGGTATTGATGTTGGAGATGATTTAAAGACTCAAGTGCAGTAAGTTCATGACATACTAGGCTAAAAGTGCCACGTATGTGACACATGTGTTGCCGATCACATGTGTATCACATGCGTTTCACATGTGTGATACATGTGTGTTTTCCCTACATGTGTGTCACATGCGTGGCACACATGTCATTCACATGCGTGTCTAACATGTGTAACACGCATGTGAATATTAACACATGTGACACACATGTGAAATTTTTACATGCTTCAAATTAATGCACTACCCATATTTAATAGATGCTAATGTTAAAAATGTTTATTGGTAAAATCTGCAGAACTTTAAAATATGCAATTAATGTAGCTACCGTGACATTACTGTTAACGCCATTAATCAAATTGGATGCCCATACAGGTTTATAAAAAAAAATGTGCCCTCTCTTACACAGCAATTTCAATCAGCCAGGGTGGATAGTTGATTTTGTAAGACATACAGATACAAAGAAAATGCACAACATTCTGATAAAAGAAAACAATCATATTTTTTTTACTATTTTATTCAAATATGTATTTCCTAATGATTGTCTTCTTATCAAATACCAGAAAGTGAAGAAATGCAATATTATTGTATTTTATAAAAATGAAGGAAAAATTACCAGCAGAGACATATATTGTAATGATATGTCTCTGCATTATGTGTTTTTTTTTTAATGAAGTAAGATGTCAACAAACATTTCCATCTTTGAAAGAAACGGATAGGTCACGAGCTATTATAAATCTCCGCTGCCACATGCTCCTCTAGAGAAGGTCCATCAGCAAACAGTGCCTCGTCCCGTGATTTGTGACCCAAATTGTTGTCCTCGTCGAATGATGTTCCAGTAAAGATAAGATGATTGGAACGTATCAGGAATTTTTAACAGCCTCGTTGGGTAAAAACGGTTCGCTATTTTTATATTGCGAATATGCTGTGCGGTTTGTTTGTGAAATTCGTATTTAGATTTTGTATGTAGAAAATGAACAAACATCAAAAACGAAACAAGAATTGTTCTAAAGATTGTTTCATACTTCAATTCGACAGATGTGCGAGTCAGATGATCAAGATAAGTATTCTATATATAGATCTTTGTTTACGTTTTTTAGAGAACCGTAAGGTACCGAAATCTAAATAGTTAAAAGACCGAAATTTTACAGCGTCTGATAAATGTCTATAACGTTATTTTTTTCTACACACATTTAAGATATTTATTTATAACATAGGTACCAAAATAATAATAACAATAATAATAATAATAATAATAACATACTATACAAAAAATTGTTATTGGTGCCGGACGGTTCTCTTTGTTTGGATTTTTTTTATATGTACGTGCTCGTCTGCTGTGACAGCGCTGTGAGAATATTCTCTTTGATGTCTGCCCTTTGATGCGAAATATTTTCTAAATATCGGTAATTTTGTATTTTAATGAACTTAATATATTAATTGAAAACTTAAAACATGATATGTAATGGCATTTTGAATGCCCCCCAAATTGTCTGGACTGTTTTCTTGCCATATCTACATAAAAAGTTCTTTGCTGAATCAAAAATAACAATATCTTTTGTTTTCATGGTAATTTATGACATTTTCATGCTGGGCAAAACATTTTACTTAAAATAAAATTGAAAATATCTCACGTTATATCGCTAGGACCAGGCCTATATTATACAGTAGTGCGATAAAAAAATATTTGCTGATTTTTTTTTATTCTTAGTTTCGTCCAGTCAAAACTTTACCTTTCCTTTGTTGTCAATGTAACATAGTTAATTTTCATGTTCAGCAAAATATTTTTATATTTTTTATCAAAAGATTTTATGGTGCTGTGGCCAGGGTAGGTCATGACTATTCAGTGAGCTTGCTTGCATATAGATAAATTTCATATAGATTAATGTGGTGTAATAAAATTAAATCTATGGTATTGGTTTTGCTTTTGTAAAATAACTGCCACTGTATAGTATACTTTTTCAGTTTATCAAAAAATACCACCAGAAATTTATCAGAGAGAAAAAAATTCAAGTTTAAAATTGAGTTGTTTCAGTCTGCATTTTAATATCAATTTTATCATTTAAAGGTTTATTACACTTGCAAAACTATAAAAGTTTTGATATTTGAAATATTTTTTCAATTGATTATTCCTATTACTATTATTTCAATATATTATTCCTAATTTTCCCCCAGTTAAAAACAAACAATATCTTTGCCAAGGAAAATTCATTTATTAAAACTGGTATGTTCTGATGTACAGTCTCGTGCCAAAAGTATTCACGTAAAAATGGCCGACGTCATCTTGGAGTTATCTCGCCTTGAATAGTAAAACAAGCAAAAAATATTAAAATAAAGCTGTGACTTATTGTAGCTTGAACTTGGGACAATATATTTAGAACATAAATTCTAAATCTAAACTCATTTGTGATTAAAATAATTTATTATAAATTAATGTTATTTTAAGATTATTTCAAGTTTAAAAAAAAATAAGAAATATAACCTACTTCGGGTCTATAAAAACTGTGATGCGGTTTATGAATGGTGCAAACAGATCCAGACTAGAGTAGGTTATGTGAGTTTAACCTGTATAAAAAATTTCCTCATGTTTTAATTTAATTTTTAAAACTAAATTTGCACAATGAGAAAATAAATGACTTAAAATTGTATCAACCTATGAATGCATCATGTGACCCATGTTAGGTTATACTGTATAATGTGGTTTATTCCATCCATATGTTATAATTAATTTCTAATTGTGTCATAACTGACTTTTTAATTATTTTATTTACAGAGAACTAAAACAATTATGAAATTCCAATGAATCAATAATGGAGATGTGCTTATAAATGATAGTATACCAGTTTTGCATCTCACAATTTCACAAATTTGAGAAATGAATTAAGAATCAAGGTAATTATGAAATTGTGGTATGTGAACTAATAATTTTTACCTCAGTCATTACATTTGCTGTCAAATAATAGTATACAACTATAACTCTTACACAAATCTTTTAGTGCATGCTCTTTATGTGTTGAGGAAAAGAAAACCTTGTATTGTTTTAATGGCATCTATTTTTCCAGTATATTTTATAAATAGCTCCCATACAAGCAAAAAATCATTTGCTTGCACATCAGATTGTCAAAAAAAAAAAACCACCCGGAAAAGTGATCAGCGCTTGACGGACACTGATCTATGCATAAGCTTGATATTGTATACTGGTTCCCTTTAATTAACATTATTTTAATAGTATCCGTCGAAAAGTTTGTTTACCGCTTGAGTTTAAAATGAAAAATTACTGGTGTACAGTATCTTTAAATTAGATAAAAAATATTTGTTTTATATGAAATCCATTTGTTAAGCATACTGCTATACATAAAAAAGGTAAAAAAAACATTAGTTTTTGTCATTTAATTTATGTATAGATTAAACTCTTTAAAACCCCAAAATGGAGGAGCTTGAGGGCTCTGCCCCTGGTCCCCCTACCAGGGCTCAGCCCTGGACCTGCTGGGGACCAGGGCGGTCCCCAGACCCCTCGCCTAA
Organism: Limnoperna fortunei; assembly: GCA_944474755.1. NCBI lineage: Eukaryota > Metazoa > Mollusca > Bivalvia > Mytilida > Modiolidae > Limnoperna > Limnoperna fortunei. Next base: position 15,723,326 of record OX104116.1, on the reverse strand, counting down.
TTAAATTTGCTTCCACATAGCACAATGGTCAGCTACGCCCCTGAGACTCGTGGAAAATACAAACTATACTCAAAAACAAATATGAATACGAAAACTTTCCATTGGTCCTGTTTATTGATAGCAACATTCTATGGTGTTAATATTTCACAACTTCTACCGTTGTGATCAGTGAGTTTGGTACATAGATCATGCAGATTCTGTGTTCTATACAGGTCACTGCTAAAAAGCTATTCAAACTGGGGTTTTATATTCCTTTTTATTTTTAAATTGATTGATTGATTGTTGTTTTACATCTAGCAAGCAATATTTCAGCTATATTTTAAATAAAAAATTAAAATAACAATAGTACAGTTTGAAAGAATTTATAAGGATTGTTGTAGCAAAGATGTTGTGAAAGTGACTTTTTTTTATGCAGTTATTCTTAGTTTCTTCAAAATAAACAGCATCTTTTTCACCATTCTGAATAGAACACACATTATCAAAGTATGTATATGAATTGTATATATGTATCTTGAATGAGATAACAAATTTGTTTTTAGCTAATAACAACAGATAAAGACATTCAAGGAATGGATCGAAACACATTGGCTAAATATACCTTTGGAAACTTTCGATGTGGGACAGAAAGTGCAGATGCCCAGAGTAAAAATGAGGAGACCATTTTAGCATTAGTAAGTACATCTACAGGGTTAGAGTACACGGATTGGAAATCACGCTAATGCACCTGATTACACTGTTTTATCCCTCTCTTGCATAACCGGAAATCGCTGTCTCAATTTTCTTCACATTACTTGGTGCATGCGCGTGATTACCAGCAGTGTAGTAAATAACTTGATTTTTAGTTTTAAACTATGACAGGAAAGGCTGTACAAGTAATGAGGTGTAAAATGAAACACTATTTTACCTATTAAGTCTAATATTAATATTGGCAAAGCCTAAATGCGAGCATCACATATTTTATGGTTCATGACGTTACTTCAGAGCACTCTGACAGTGCCTCTGCGTTTCATTGCTTCTTTCTTTAATGTTTTGGTGACGTCACAAAAATGGCAAACAATACAGCGTTTCTGAGATTGCAAAAAATTTGTCTGGCATTTTTATTGTTATTTAAAATCAAACAATTCAATTTTATTAATGTCAAAATGATTTTTGTGTACTTTTAAATTAATTTAAGTGCTTGTCCACACTATTTTCTGCTGATAGCTCAGCTACTATCTGAAATGGGTATGTTCATATGGCATGTATGGATCATATGACTTTTTTATTTCACACAAGCATGTAACGGTATAGCCTTATATTGTATTTGTTTATGTCAATACACTTGATATTACTGTTTTATTCTTTAATCATTACAATTGCTGTACAACAAGGGTATACACATATTTTTGCTGTATTCTGTTAGTGACTGTATCAGCCATATAAGTTGTTGTTAAATGTTTTTTTCAGTATAAAATGTATTTTATTGACCTAGGATAAAAACAATTCTGACACTGTATTAATATTGTATATTTTTACAAATTTTATCCTCAGATCCTGGAATGCAGTAAAATGTTACAGAAATTCTAAAATGATTCTTTACTGTTTACAGAGAATCTTTGTTTGTTGATCAGAATGAGCTGTGGAATGGGGAGAATAATATGGCAGACTTTATGTGGTGCTTCAATAAGACATTAACTAAAATGTATGGCAAAGAAAACCAGACAGAATGCTGGACAAGACTAAGGGAAAGACAATTAAAAAATGAGGTGTTTAATAAAAAAATTGTTGTAAAATATAAGGTTATCTCCCTTGTAAATATTTAATGTTGCTCTTTTTCTTTCATGTTAATGATACTGTTATTTTTCATACTTGATTATTTGTATTGTTGTTAACAATAGAATTTGTAAAGCATAGCAAGAGCTATTTTTATGTTCTTAAAAGATAAAAGAGAAATGATTTTAAGGGAAATAACTCTTGATTAAAATAAAGTCAGTTACTTTTCAATTATAATGTAACATGTTGAGTTAATTTGTATTTCTCTTATGCAGTGTGTTTCTGTATATTAATAAACTAGGTTGTATCACAATGAAAATATTGAAATACCAGTGATCAACAAATCTCAAGTGTTGTTTTGTTTCAATTTTGTCAGAACAGTTGTGTGATAGCTGTAATACAGTATTACTAAAATGTGAAATTATTGTGTAGTCTATACTATTGTAGAAAGAATGGAAAATCTTAAAATAGCCATTGTAAACTTAAGAACAAAATCTTTAGTCTTCAGTTTTAACAGGTATAAAACCCAGCTAGGTCAGAATCAGCCACATTTAGACTGATTTATTGATTATTGTTGAGCGTCCAGCAAGCAATATTTCAGCAATATTTAGGAGGTGAGCTACATTTAGAACAATCCCCAATTAGCTCTCTAATCAGAAATATTTGTAATAAAACAAAGCTTACAAGATGAAAATAATCGTTTTTTTACTAAAAAAACTATTATGAAAGTCAAACATTGGTCACATGTGACCCATGTGTGGACTTGTATATATGAAACACAGGCGTGACACATGCGTTTTCCAACGCATGTGACCCATGTGTGGACTTATACATATGAAACACAGGCGTGTCACATGTGTGACACATGCGTTTTGCAACGCATGTGACCCATGTGTGGACTTATACATATGAAACACAGGCGTGTCACATGTGTGACACATGCGTTTTGCAACGCATGTGTACATGCGTGACTTTTTCGTCTCAAACACATGCGTGAGTCACACATGTGACACACATGTGTTTCGCATGTGTCACATGCGTGGCATTTTTGCATGTGTATATATCTTGCCAAAGTAATTTTTACAAGATAAATATTTTTACTGCAAAAATATAATAGGATTGAACACCGTTTTCAATGGATTTATCGGTATATCAACAAGACCAATTCACTCAGAAACAAATAAGACTGATGGACTTTTATATGTTTGTGAGTGAGTTGGTCTTGTTGATATACCAATCCATTGAAAACGGTGTTCAATCCTTATTATTCTTTAAAATTAATTTTTCTATTAAGGTATTCTCAAGTTTCTTGTGTATTTTGGTAGCAGGGATCATCAACCTAACATATGAATGTTGTGTTGATTTTTACGTACCAAATGTTATTAATAAACCATCTTTTGATTTTAATAAATACAACTTAAATCTATGACTTTATTTTCTTTATTGAACACAATAATAGTATTAAATTTAACAAATCATTAACGTCAATTTTATCATACAAATAATTTGTAATAGCCGCAAACATTGAATGGTTACGCTAAAAATAGTTCGATCAAGGTTATTTATCCAAAAATAAATTGAGTCACCTTCATTTAACAAAAAATAAAAATATTGTTAAAAACCTCCTTGGAAGTAATCTCGACCAATCAAATAAACATATTTCTAAATATGCAAATCATATTAGAATTATGTTGTTTTAGAATTGTGAAGGACAAAATTAAATGCATACATATAACTCAATTGTAAAGTCTATATTTAGCTCCAAGTCATAGATGTGTGTTCCAACATCAACTCCTCCATTGGACATAACAAGAAATTGCCTTATGTGATAGCATTAATATGAAAATTTATTTACAGACAGGGGGCTGCAAATAAGCAGATACAGCCACCAAAACCAGAAGAACAAAAACAAAATCAAGCCAACCAGGATGATGTTCAGCCACCTAAAGCTGGAGGTAAATAATCAAAATTTCAATCAATAGACAACTAGCTCTACAATAAATCAACAATTTGCAAAGCTGAATTTATATAAAAGTAATAAGCAAATCACCTATAACATAAATGATATGTTTCATGTAAATGGAAGAACATTTTAATATCTACAGAATGCTTTAAAGGCCATAATAAAAAAAAATTTATATTATCATCCAACTTTTCTAACAGTTTGGAGCAGAGGTTTTGTGGTGTGCATTTTTATATTTATGTTTTGGGCTGTATTGATGGGAAATATTGGACCCATCTTTCCTTTTCTGTATATATATACTAGTAAATCAATCGAAACCAGAAGTTACCTGAAACTTAACAAACACTCAGATGGATTCGGACACAACACAGCATATTTCCCGAACTTTTGGCAGCTAAATTTTTTTGCAAATTACGATTTTAGAATGAAAAAAATTCAAGGTGGACGGGATGGGAATCTAGAAATTAATTGTTTTACTATGGCCTTTTATAATATTTTGCAATAAATTCTAACCCAGTATACTAAGTAATTCAATAAAACTCATTTCATTGTAAGAAAAAAATCTTAGTATCAGCAGCTGTTTTATACGTCTGACACATGGGCCTGTGATGAAGGCTCGACAGCTGTTAATCTGTCAAAGGCTGCATACTCTTGTCATAATATTTGCTGTGTTATCATTTTTATTATTGATTAAAAACTTTGATCAATATACAAGATACCTGAATTATTCATTGAAGATAATGTAATGACTGTATTTGGTTTAAAGATTTACATTAGATTTAAACTGAAATTATGAATACATATACTTTACATAGATTTCATAGAAGAAATTATATTTTGACCAGATCAGTTATTTTTCTGATATACTAAATGAATAGATTGTTAATTTCTCATATGTGTTTAATACATGAAACACTGTAAATAATTCATCTTTAATTTTTTATTCTAAATTATTGAATTGTGAACATTAAATTTTTAATTTTATAAAGCAAGAAAAATTTTTTTGGTTGTCATATTAAGTACATTTGCTCCAGTTGTTCAAAATATCTTTACTAGTTAACATTTTACAACACAATTATCTCTTTGAAATGAGCAGCCTCTGAACCATGCAATATGCCATTATTTTTTAGGAAGTTCCGATATAGAGAGGTTCTATGAACTTATCTGTACCTGAAAATGAGAAGTGTTTAATGCAATGTTAGATTGGCTACCTTATAACTGATAGGAGTTAAAAA